>OX439137.1:1736652-1794708 GCA_949318235.1 Ecdyonurus torrentis | reverse complement strand
TTTTTCTCCTTTGTAAAATAAAAACCATCAGCAGCAAGTGGTCCTTTGTTTACAGAATGTGGCCATTTGTAAGTAAAGCTGTTGAGTCGCTTGAACTCGTGTTTGTAGTCAGGGGCTTCCTCATGAACATCAGGTGTCTCAGAGGTCAAAGCTGAGTCACTACGACTACTGATTGCAGTTGATGACGCAACACGTTGCTCTGTCATTTATATTGTTGAATACGAATTAAGTAAGCTTTACTGTTCAAGTAATTTGTAGTTTCACTCAACTACAAGTTTTTTTTTTAATTAAGTTTAAAATAAATTGATTGCAATTTGATTGGGCTTTTATAGCAGGTAAGTGTATAAAAATTGACTTTCAAGATTTTACAGATCCTCTTTGAAAAATTCTTCACTCTTCTCGTTTTGTCTCCTAGAACTATTAAATTTACATTTTTATTTAACATAATTATAAATTTATACATTATATTTGTGTGTGTGTGAATATATATATATATATATCAGTGTTGTAGTCCTAAGAAAATGCCAGGTGGGACGCTCTAATATGGGACCAGGATACAATTCGGGGGTAAGGGGGGCGGAGCCCCCCTTTAGCCCGCCGCAGGCGCGAAATTTTTTAATGCCACGCCCATTTTTTTAAAAAATAATACAAAAATTACGTAAGATAGTTAAAGTTTATTCTGACCAAAATTTTATTGATAACGCATCAAAATTTTGACACGAGAGCTACGATTTAATTTTTTTTTAACACTAAGATTCATTTTTACTATTATTATTTGATTTTATTACTGCCCACTCGATGATGTTGGGGGGCTATTGCGTGCAACAGGCTCATACTGATGCCAAGATGCACGCACCCTGTCACTACCCAAAATGTCGTGACTATTTTGCTAAGAGGCGAGTTGATGGCTATTTAATTTAGTCTTTTGACCCTGACGGCCTCCATCGGGTTGACGTCCACTCCTGGACGCGGGTGGAACACTTTTCCGCGAGCTCATTGGAGCCGGATGCCCATAGTTACCGAGGCACTCAAGAGCGGGGTGGTTCTTGGCCTACCAAGCCCATTACATGCCTCGGCCACCTCACGTCCGAAAACGAGAGCTAGGCTAAGGGGCTTCAGAGGACAAGACCCACCCCACATACCTTGGTCCTCTCCTGAGTGGTGACGGACGCTACCGCACGATTCGGGGCTGGATGCCCATGCAATAATTATTATTATTATTAGATACGTGAATTATGTTTCGGGGCACTGAATATTCATACACTGAGGATTGAGGTTATGTTAATATTGAATCTATATGAAAAATGTAGTTAAGAACGTTATATGTTTCTTTTTCCAATGAAAAAATATGTATAAATTATGAAATATATTATAGCTTTTCAAGATATAACACGCAGCAATATATTTTTATTGTGTGTTCAATACTGCTTCGTATATAAATGCCTAAGAAAAATCCCAAAATCTAAGAACATCTCCAGTTAAGCTCCTAGAGAAAAAAAAACTACTTTTTTTTTTTTTTTTTTATTTAATTGCGTTCCATAATTATTTTCTATTAACTTGACAATAAAGGTTTACTCTGAGAATTAAAATAATGATAAAAAAAGAAAGACAAATAACTTATGCGTAAATTTCTGGATAAACCGAAACTGCATAATAATAAAGTGATGAAAATAAAACTTTGTTATAAAAAGAAACTTGCGCGAGCGAAATTTTTTAGTAATTTTAACCAATTCAACAGCAAAATTAGTTAGAAAATTTACAAATTAGGGCACATTTTGTCAAGAAATCCGTCCCACCGCGTTCCCCTGGAAATTTTCCAGGTGGGACGGTCCTAGCTTTTTTTTTCGCCAGGTAGGACGCCGTCCCACCGCGTTCCCTTAGGACTACAACCCTGATATATATATATATATATATATATATATATATATATATATATATATATATATATATATATATATAATTATATTATGTGTGTGTGTAAACATGGGCTCGTATTGGAATAAAATTTCAAAAAAAACATAATTTAAAATCTGGCATATATGATGAACCCCAAATTTTTTTCTTCATTTTTTAAAGATATCATATCTTAATGTATGCCTGGGAGAAATTTCAGATGTTTCATTCTTTACAATTTTTTAGTCAAATCCCGCAGTACCTGATGATTTTACACCTTCTAAATAAAACTTGTTTCAAACAGCTAATTTTGTTACATGAAAGTGTGTAATTTTGTAATAACAATATGTAATAAAGTAAGTAAGTAATATGAGTGCAAAGTCACACAAAGATAGGGATATATGGTGACAGTTTTACATAGGACTTATTATATATATAAAAAAAAAGAAGTTTCAAACAACTGTTTATGTTACATGAAATTGTGTATTTTTGAAGTTTCCGCGTTCATAAAGTTTAAACGATAAACGTTAAAGGAATAGAGCAGATAAAAACATAAGCATTTATATCACAAAACACTTGATGGGATTTACATAAATAACTTTAGCTTTTCTCAAAACCCAACAGTAGCTCCGTAGCGCTGATCAGAAAATTCGATTTATGCAACCCACACAATATTTTCATACTAATTTTTGCATGTTTCTGACGTTATAAACATTATTTTTCATGCAAATTGCATACTTTACAGTTATTTTACGCTCTTTCGTGGGGCTACATTAACATTCTAGTAAAAATTGTCATCAGTTTTGAAGATCCCATTGCGTGTTTATTCATTAAAAAGAACATGTGGTTTTATGTGGTCTATGGCTTTAAGAAATCTAAAAAATTTAATATTTAACGTTGAAGCATAAATGCATTAGTAATTAAATTTATATTAATATAAATAATATTAATAATAATTACAATTAATAATCAATTTTATAGGGTTGTATATAGATGGCTTGTATTTCAAAATTTAAAAAGAAACCTTCAAAACTTTAAGATGCCATTTGAAAGTTAACAGTAACAGCTACCTATGATAAAATTTTCAGCACTCTTGACCATCAGATAAGAGAGACAATAATTATTGAAATTAACATGGGCTCTTATGGAACTAAAACTTCAAAAAATCATAATTAAAAATCTAGCATGGTGACCCCACACAATTTTTTTTAACATTTTTGAATTTACCATATTCTAATGTATCACTGGGCAAAATTTCAGAGTTTTCTGTCTTTACAATTTTTTAGTCAAATCCCGCAGTAGCTGATTTCCCACCTTAATAATACTATTTAACTATAACTTCCATTAAATTTTTTTTTTGTATTGTTTAATAATTTAACAATTAAAATAATAATAATAATTGAAAGTGGTGTAGAGTAGAGGACTCTAGACAAAATATATTAGGTGTTTATCATCTCACTCAAGCAGGTAGCCATGGTCTTTTACATGAAGTTAATATTTAATAATATACCTAGCTGTCACATTCAAAAAGTGTAGTTTGGCGTTGTGTATCAATGCATAAAAATTAGTATAAGTTATAATAATTAGAAAAATATGAAAATTAAAGACTAAAGTTTCGCAGAAACCTATTGTTATATGATAAAACTTTGAAAGTTTTGAATTTTTTGATTTATTCTTTGAAAAATTTCGTGAGATGCAAATTTTGCAGACCAAGATTTTTTTTTTTTTTTTTTTTTTTTTTTACAAGCATGGCAGCTCATGCCGTGTAACACTCATTTTTGTACCTGCCCTTCATTTTCATTGTCCTTGTTCACAATGGACTTTTCTTAAAGCCATAGACCACCTAAAACAACATGTGCTTGTTAATGAATAAACACAAAAACGTGATTTACAAAACTGATGAGAATTTTTACCAGAATATAATGTAGCCCCACGAGAAAGCGTGAAAATACTGTTAAGTATGCAATTTGCGTGACTATTCATGTTTATGACGTCATAAACATGCAAAAATTAGTATGAAAATGTGGTGCGTGTTGCATAAATCGAACTTTCTGATCACTGCTTCGGGGCTACAGTTGCGATTTGAGACAAACTAATATTTTTTTATGTAAGTCCTATCAAGTGTTTTGTGATATATATATGATTAAATTTTTCTCTGGTCTATTCCTTAAAATTAAGATTCTAATTTTTTTAAAATTAAGAAACAAGTTTCATTGTTAAGTAGCTACTTAGAATTTAAACTTAAGAATTTTGTTTCTTAATTTTTTACTTAGAACTTTCAATTAAAAAAAAATTTAATTTATTGTTTTTTTCTTTACTAGCTAATTAGAAAATTTTTTATTAAAAGTTTCAATTTACGCAAGTCTCAACTTGGGTTTTAAAGCTTATTAAATTTCAAATAATTCTTCTCAGTAACTGAAGAACAAAAATTTCTAAGTGAAACCAATTAAGAATATTCAAAAGACAATTCAAATATATAAAAATTTTGGGGAGTCACCGTGCAAATTAATTTTAAATGGTTTTTTGAAATTTTAAGCCCATAAAAGACCCAATGCTAATTTCTCTATATTTTTTTCTTTTTTTCGGGACGGTAAAACATCTTGAAATTTTTATCACGGCTAGGTGTGACCCTTAACTACAAAATGACACCAAATTTAGACCCTAAACACTTCTAGTTATGGAGACATAAGGTTGGTACCTTACTCCTCTTAAGAAGAGTCCATTGTAAACAATGCTTATTCTTATTGGTTTTTTTATATATTTATATATTTTTAGAACTTCTGAACAAATTCAATATTTATATATATATTATATATATATATATATATATATATATATATATATATATATATATATATATATGATAAAAATTCATTGTAGTCTTACCTTCTATAAGACCCTGGGCTTTCACTCGCTGCTTGTTTTGACAAAAAAAAATAACACACAACACCATAAAAAATTGTCACTTATATATAAGTTAATAAAAAGACTCAATTCACAGTTTTTTTATATATATGCAAGGGTTGAGTGAAAAAATACAACGTATTGGTAAGGGAGTCAATCTTCGTATTGTTGTTCTTCCAGAGACACATTAAAATCAAGTTTAGCACGTACAAAACCAGACATGAAGAAAAATATGAATAAAGATGTAGTATATTCTATACCCTGTGTATGTGAGAAAGAATACATCGGAGAAACAGGTCGTCCATTGGACACCAGGGTAAATGAACACAGGCAAAAAATATAGAAAAGAGATACAGGATATTCAAAACTTGTAGATGATCATGCACTGGAGAACAGCCATCAAATTCAATGGGAGAAAACAAAGGTGATAGGAAGAGAAAGTCATTATAAAAAAAGAAAAATATTAGAAGCAATAGAAATGTCAAGAAGAAATAATGAAACAATCAGTCAACCTAGTTTTGATTTGCCGCCTATTTGGATTCCACTTATAGATTCATGTAAAAAGACTGTACCAGGTAATCATGCAGGTGAAAATGTAAACAATAAAATAACACCTGACGAGGACGAGCCACTCCCCCCGTTGCGGAGGTCGGCGCGCCTCGTGAGCAAGAGTCAGTAAGCAGAAGAAGAGTGCAGACACTGTATGTTTCTACATACGCACTCGAAAACGTTACAATTGGTGTAAATATAACATAGCTATGTATATATAATTTTTTTTAAAAACTGTGAATTGAGTCTTTTTATTAACTTATATATAAGTGACAATTTTTTATGGTGTTGTGTGTTATTTTTTATCGTCAAAACAAGCAGCGAGTGAAAGCCCAGGGTCTTATAGAAGGTAAGACTACACTACAATGAATTTTTATCATCATGTCACCTCGCTTGATATTCAAATTTTCAACCATATATATATATATATATATATATATATATATATATATATATATATATATATATATATATATATATATATATATATATATATATATATGAAAGTTATCGCACGCGGAGAGACGCGGTGAAAGCTAAAGTTCTCCTAATGTAACATTACGCTCTTATGTCAGAGTTGTAAAATTCGCGAATTTGAGATTTTAGCGACTTTTCGCACGAATATTCGCGAACTTTTAAAATAGTGGCCTTAAAACAGCTGCGGTCTCAGAAACTTTATAAAAAAATTATTAAAATTATTTTAGGAGATTGTAATAGCCATAAAAATAGTATCAATTGATGCAGAATTAAAATAAAAAGAAATCAATTTTTTTTATTTGTTATGGATAATTTACTTATTTTAATTAAAAATTAGTTAATAAAGTAACCATGTAAAAACAAATCATTTAAATCTCTTTTAGTTTTCGAGTTATGAGGCTTCGAAGTTTGGCGGGAAATTTGAATGTTTCAATGTTTGCGAAATTAGGCCAACTTTGCCCGTGAATATTCGCACATATTCGCGAATATTCGCGTAAGTTTGCGAGAACATTCGCGGGCTTACATTTCTGGCTTATGTAGGAAAACATGAAATGTAATTTCCATAGTAAAACCATGGTTTTACTATGGAAATTACATTATTATTTTTGGAGGCCTTGCTGCGAGGCTAGTTTTTACAGTTTTTCCAGATGAATCTAAACATACTCCAATTTTAATAAATTGAATGTATATTTTATGCTTTTTTTTAAAGAATCGAATCGTTTTTTGAGATTTATGAGCAAACGACTCGACTGATTTCGGAGAAATTTAAATAAGAAATACTAAATATTCTTTTACGTGTATTAAGCCATAATCATTTTTAAGCATTTTTAGAAACCGATAACCTCTATTTTTATTTATTATTTTTTATTATATAAAAATTAACACAAAAATTGAACAGTTAAAAAAATGATAACAAATAATGTGAAGCATTATAATATTATTTTTTTTTTAAAAAAGAACTTTGTGTGTTTTTGTGTTAATACTTTTTTTTTTTTTTTTAGAAATATAAACTTAATTCGCATAATTTATTTATTAATAATTTAATACTATGACATTCTGTGTATAGGGTGTATGCATTCATGTTAAAGTCGACGCCATGTTGGATAACATGGGTGGCATAAGAAATAAAATCATTTTGCTATTTTAAAAACACTATGCAATATTTTTGAGAGCATTGATGTTGTAAATATGTTGAATTATAGTATCTCAAGTATGTGAGAAAAATAATAATAAGAAAAAATGAACCGATTTCCCAAAGAAAATTGACTTAAATGAAGTTTGTCTTATGCTGAGCAATGTTATTCACTACTCCAGTATGGCCTCCAAGCGCAATAAATATGACGTCATCTGCATACACCCTATAGAATAATGAACCATAACCGATAAGGCTACATATGCCTTGGTTGGAATTTTTATAAATTGTGTGTTTAAAAAAAAAAAATAATAAAATAAAAAATGTTATAAGTAAAGCTATTATTATAGGGTGGTTTCATTCATGTTAAAGTCGACGTCATAAGTGAGTACTAAATAACATTGGCTGGTATAGGAAAATTACACATTTTGCCAGTTTAAAAATACTTCTCAATATTTTTGAGAGCATTGATGTTGTTAACAGGTTGAATTAGTACCTCAAGTATGCAAGAAAAATAATGATGACCAAAAATAGCTAATTTTTCAAAGAAAATAGACAAAAACTAGGTTTGTCCTATGCTGAGCAATGTTATTCATTGCTCAAGAAGAGCATCGAAAAGCATTCAGAATGACGTCATGCGTACACACCCTATTAATAATTATCATATATCTTCATTAATAATAATTATCTTATATCTATTATTATATTTATTTATCTCCTATAGTAAATTAATATAATTTATAATATAAAACGTCATACTTACTTTTACAGTTTTGGCCTCTGTAGAATTTTAAATGTATTTAACACTTAAGAAATTTTAACTTTAGTTTCACGAGATTTAAAACTGCGACATCATGTAGAGATGCACTTTTCTAACTATTTATAATATAAATATAAGACCACACGTTTTATTTAGACTTTTTTAAATATAGATATAGACTTTTTAGACTAATATAATATAAATGTAAGACATTGGGGAATAACGACCTTTTCTATAAGACTTTTTTAGTTACACTTTTATTGTAAGAATGTTGAAAGCAAAAGTTGGACTTTTTTACTGTGTTGAGTCAATTTCAAGATTATATATATGTGACGTAAGCAAATATGATGAGAGTCATGGATATTAGACCTAATTGATTTAGTTGCTTAGAAAAGTAATCCACATTGGTTTTATATTAAAAAAAAAAAAAAAAAAAAAAAAAAAAGTCTCATAAAAACTTTTATTATATATATTATAATAGTTAAAAAAGTCTTTTTGCACAATTTAAACACAGTAGCTCGTTCTGTAAAGTAAAGTGCGAATCTGAACAACAGTGATTGGCTGACCAACAAAATACGACACATTCATTGGTTGATCTTGATTTTTTGAGCCAACAAAATTGAGTCACATGAAGAGCATGGAACTTTTTTTGTGAAGTTTCTTTCATTCTTATCAAGTTCAAAGTTCTAAAAGAAGAAATAACAATGATCGACCATATATATAAACGTAGTAAACAGGTAATGACGTCACAATCAGCTGATTATAACAAAGGAACATATCGACACAAAAGTTGCGCCGGAAGTCTGACTTTACAGAACGAGATAGTGTTTACTTCAAGCTAAAAAGGTAATTTTGAAATTTCTTAAGTGTGTTATACAGCAACAAAGCTGAAGATAGCTTAAGGCATCGACTGCGCATTTCGTGCGTCTGCTGCAAGATTTAAATCTTTATTTCCGAAAGAGATATGAGACAAATGAAACTGACCCAAGATAAATGAAGCAGGAACAGAGTCAAATAAAACTTACCCAAAATGAAATGAAGCAGTGCCAGATCGAGTCAAATGAAACTGACCCAAAATGAAATAAAGCAGGAACTGAGAATCAAATGAAACTGACCCACAATGAAATAAAGCAGGAAGTAAGTCAAATAAAACTGACCTAAAATGAAATGAAACGGGATATGAGACAAATGAAACTGATCCAAGATGAAATGAAGTAGGAACAGAGTCAAATAAAACTGGTCCAAGATAAAATAAAGCAGTGCCAGAGGCAAATGAAACTGACCCAAAATGAAATGAAGCAGTGCCAAATTCAAATTAAACTGGCCCAATTTTAAATGAAGCAGTTCCAAAGTCAAATAAAACTGGCCCAAGATTAAATGAAGCAGTTCCAAAGTCAAATAAAACTGGCCCAAGATTAAATGAAGCAGTTCCAAAGTCAAATGAAACTGACCCAAGATGAAATGAAGCAGTTCCAAAGTCAAATTAAACTAGCCCAAGATGAAATGAAGCAGTTTCAAAGTCAAATGAAACTGACCCAAGATGAAATGAAGCAGTTCCAAAGTCAAATGAAACTGACCCAAGATGAAATGAAGCAGTACTAGAGTCTTATTACAATGACCCAAAATGAAATGAAGCAGTTCCAAATTCAAATGAAACTGACCCAAGATTAAATGAAGCAGTTCCAAAGTCAAATGAAACTGACCCAAGATGAAATGAAGCAGTACTAGAGTCTTATTACAATGACCCAAAATGAAATGAAGCAGTTCCAAAGTCAAATGAAACTGACCCAAGATTAAATGAAGCAGTTCCAAAGTCAAATTAAACTGGCCCAAGATTAAACGAAGCAGTTTCAAAGTCAAATGAAACTGACCCAAGATTAAATGAAGCAGTTCCAAAGTCAAATGAAACTGACCCAAGATTAAATGAAGCAGTTCCAAAGTCAAATGAAACTGACCCAAGATTAAATGAAGCAGTGCCAGAGGCAAATGATACTGACCCAAGATGAAATGAAGCAGTTCCAAAGTCTTATTACAATGACCCAAAATGAAATGAAGCAGTTCCAAAGTCAAATGAAACTGACCCAAGATGAAATGAAGCAGTGCCAGAGGCAAATGAAACTGACCCAAGATGGAATGAAGCAGTGCCAAATTCAAATGAAACTGACCCAAGATTAAATGAAGCAGTTCCAAAGTCAAATGAAACTGACCCAAGATGAAATGAAGCAGTTTCAAAGTCAAATGAAACTGACCCAAGATGAAATGAAGCAGTGCCAGAGGCAAATGAAACTGACCCAAAATGAAATGAAGCAGTGCCAAATTCAAATGAAACTGACCCAAGATGGAATGAAGCAGTGCCAAATTCAAATGAAACTGACCCAAGATTAAATGAAGCAGTTCCAAAGGCAAATGAAACTGACCCAAGATGAAATGAAGCAGTTTCAAAGTCAAATGAAACTGACCCAAGATGAAATGAAGCAGTGCCAGAAGCAAATGAAACTGACCCAAAATGAAATGAAGCAGTGCCAAATTCAAATGAAACTGACCCAAGATGAAATGAAGCAGTGCCAGAGGCAAATGAAACTGACCCAAAATGAAATGAAGCAGTGCCAAATTCAAATGAAACTGACCCAAGATGAAATGAAGCAGTGCCAGAGGCAAATGAAACTGACCCAAAATGAAATGAAGCAGTGCCAAATTCAAATGAAACTGACCCAAGATGAAATGAAGCAGTGCCAGAGGCAAATGAAACTGACCCAAAATGAAATGAAGCAGTGCCAAATTCAAATGAAACTGACCCAAGATGAAATGAAGCAGTGCCAGAGGCAAATGAAACTGACCCAAAATGAAATGAAGCAGTGCCAAATTCAAATGAAACTGACCTAAGATGAAATGAAGCAGTTTCAAAGTCAAATGAAACTGACCCAAGATGAAATGAAGCAGTGCCAGAGGCAAATGAAACTGACCCAAAATGAAATGAAGCAGTGCCAGAGGCAAATGAAACTGACCCAAAATGAAATGAAGCAGTGCCAAATTCAAATGAAACTAGCCCAAGATTAAATGAAGCAGTTTCAAAGTCAAATGAAACTGACCCAAGATTAAATGAAGCAGTTTCAAAGTCTTATTACAATGACCCAAAATGAAATGAAGCAGTTCCAAATTCAAATGAAACTGACCCAAGATTAAATGAAGCAGTTCTAAAGTCAAATGAAACTGACCCAAAATGAAATGAAGCAGTGCCAAATTCAAATGAAACTGACCCAAGATGAAATGAAGCAGGGTCAGAGTCAAGAAAAACAAATTCAAGATAAAAACCATATAAAAGAATTTCGATATTTGATTTAATAAAAATGAGATCTATAATCAGTCATCACCATGCTTGGAAACACAGATCATTAGCCACGTACAAGAGATATTTCTTCTCTAACGACCTGCCTGGGATATGTCTTATTTGGCATGAAGGCTGATGAAGTCTGCAAGTCACATGGTATGGACTGCTTAGTCGGCGTAGAAACACAACAACAATAGGACGTTCTGAAGCCTCAAGTGAAGAAATTATAAAGTAAATTTAGTTTGTAGCCTTGTTATAGTGGTAGTGATGCTGCACAGAGAGGAAAGTGGAAGTGGATATGTCAACTGGAATTGACTTTACATTCTTGGCTGGACTTGATGGTATGACTAATGTTACAAGTCAAAACTGTTTGTATGTTTATACTGCATGAATATTGTGGAGATGAATTATGTTCATTCAGTCGTCCTTTTTTTTTTAGAAAAAAACTTGGTAGGATTTAATGAACAGAGCAGGTCGTCAGGTTAGACTCGTCAGGTTAGACTCGTCAGGTGAGACTCGTCAGGTGAGACTCGTCAGGTTAGACTCGTCAGGTTAGACTCGTCAGGTTAGACTCGTCAGGTGAGACTCATCAGGTGAGACTCGAAGGGTTAGACTCGTCAGGTGATACTCGAAGGGTTAGACTCGTCACGTGAGACTCGTCAGGTGAGACTCGTCAGGTGAGACTCGTCAGGTGAGACTCGTCACGTGAGATTTGTCAGGTTAGACTCGTCAAGTGAGACTCGTCAGGTGAGACTCGTCAGGTGAGACTCGTCAGGTGAGACTCGTCAGGTGAGACTCGTCAGGTGAGACTCGTCAGGTGAGACTCGTCAGGTGAGACTCGTCAGGTGAGACTCGTCAAGTGAGACTCGAAGGGTTAAACTCGTCAGGTGAGACTCGTCAGGTTAGACTCGTCAGGTGAGACTCGTCAGGTTAGACTCGTCAGGTTAGACTCGTCAGGTGAGATAAAAAGAGATGTCTGATGACATGCAAATACAAATCACCGATATATTTCACAAAAATTGATAGGTCCACTTCTTATTGGTCGATCATTTCTATATTCCATGCCATGTTCAGTAAAAAATAATACGTAGCAGTTTTTTTAAAAAAGTTGTATGTAAGCTGCCCAATCCTATCAATTTGGACACTCCTGTCTCGTCAATTTGGCCATGCTCCTTTTGAATTGAAACGCGAGATTGTGCATTCATAATTTCTATAGCTTTATATGTAATAACAAAAACTTATTATACTATCGTCACAATTATACTGACTGAGACTTTTTGTTCAATAACTTGGAAAATAGAAAGAAAAGTGAAAAAAGTGAAAAAAATAAAAAATAAAATAAATAATATAAAAAATATAAAAAAATAAAAAAAAACGAAGAAATTCCAAAAATAGGACAAATAACCCAATAATCGTTGAAGATATAGTGCAGCCATAAAGTTATATTTATCAATTTTTGCAATAAAGATATTGCACTTTGATTTATAGTACTGCTGTAGAAAATCGTCATATTCCTATTCCTATATATAAGGAACACAATAACATATATAGTTATTTAATAATATATATTATTAATTATAAGTTAAAGGCGTAGAACACTTTGAACCAAAAAAACTTGCCTAATATCCTAACATACCCAAATATCAACATTATTTTGGCCGGAGTTATTGATTTCTAATTTATTTTACATTTACAAAATGTCAGTTGCGGGTTTACTACGTCACAGCTCGCTTGATCCACGCGGCGCGGAAACAGGCAAGCTGTGACGTCACAAACCCGCAACTAACATTTTGTAAATGTAAAATAAATTAGAAATCAATGCCTCCGGCCAAAATAATGTTGATATTTGGGTATGTTAGGATATTAGGCAAATTTTTTGTTCAAGGTGTTCTACGCGTTTAAAAAAAAATTAATAAATTAATAATGAATTCATAACATTATTATATAAGATATATTATAATTATTAATATTCAGTGTAATTATATTAGTTATATTAATTACCAATATTTATATAATATTATATTATGACGCAACATATATTATATTATGACGCAACATATTATATATTACGCAATGTCAAAAGGTCACGTGACGTCATGAACATATGATCAGCATATTAATAACGTTAAATTAGCAGAGTAAAAAAAGTCTAATCTCTGTAAGTTATAAAATTGAAAAAGTCTTACTTCAAAAAACGTCGTATTAATAATATTTTTAAAAACTACAAATTGACTTAAAGGCATAATGCACTTTTTTTAACATCCTTTAGAATACTAGGTTAATAATTTACATACCTTATTATGGCCGAATTAGACATGAACGCGTTGATTTTGTATTTATTTGCAATTATTTTCAATTTGACGGTTGAAATAAAACTTATCTGACGTCACACTGTACTGATGGGCCATGAAGTGATGGGCAGTGTTTTGAATTTATCACGTGACCAAAGAACTTGACTGTGATTGGCTGATGAGATGAGGTAGGGGGAACGCCATGATAAGCTTTGGTACTTTCCTAAACTATATACTTTCAAGTTTGCGCGCAAAATGTTTTATAGTTAAGAAAAGTACCAAACTTTTTCCCGGTGTTCCCCCCTGCCCCATCTCATCAGCCAATCACAGTTAAGCAGCAGTCAAGTTCTTTGGTCACGTGATAAATTCCAAACACTCCCTACCACTTCGTGGCCCATCAGTCAGATAAGTTTTATTTCAACCGTCAAATGGAAAATCAATGAAAATAAATACAAAATCAACGCGTTCATGTCTAATTTGGCCATAATAAGGTATGTAAATTATTAAACTAGTATTCTAAAGAATGTTTAAAAAAGTGCATGATGCCTTTAATGCATGACTCCTTTAAAGTACTTAAAAAATTATACCTCAATTATGAAAAAAAAAAAAAAAAAAAAAATGCTATTTGATCTAATATATTGTATAACTATATTTCTAGTCTGTGTTATCCTTATGCTTATACTGTGTGTACCTCCATTGTGTTGGACGTATGTCTGTATTGGGAAACTACAATAAATCAAATCAAATATAATAATTACAATAAGAGAGAGCCCATCTTTAAAATTTAAACATAGTATTATTTCAATCTCGCCCGTTACCACGCTCGTGAGCTTCTGTATTATTTCCCTATCTTAAAACGAACCCTTGTTGATGTAGTTCAAATTTTCACCGCAACAATCAACATGTAAAAAGTAAGTGGCACTGCGATCGGGGGGAAAAATTTAAAATTTTCCCCCCGATCGCAGTGCCACTTTTATATGTAATTTTGTATTCTTGCATTATTGCGGCGAAAATTTAAATTACATCATTAAAGGAACTTTTTTTCAACAATAGCTTGCAATCCTGTTTGCAGAAAGGTAAGTTTAAAGATATAAATAGTAAAATTTTTCACAAATTTTAGAAAAGAATTTGATATAGCATACGAATGCGTAACATTTTTACTTTTGTATTAACTTTCAAAACATTACAAAAAAGAAAAATAAAAAAAAGGTAAATTAAATTAGGGTAAGTCAGAGAAACCTTTAAATGTTGAATTTTTTATAACTTCTAAAAGTATAAATACGTAAAAAAAAAAATAATAGGAAAAAACTAGAACAAAAGTAGAATCTCTTCAGTCCCAGCATGCAATGCACTGGATATCAGATAATATTCAATGAAAAATCGAAGAAAATCGAAGAAATTGAGATTACAATACAAAAATAGGCAAATTCACATAATCAGCACTTGTTATCGACATCTGGTGGATCACTGATCATTAGTTTTATGTTAATTTTGGACTGGTACATAGGGCCAAAATATTAGGCCTTCATATAGGCTCGAAAGCTCGTTTTCAAACTTCGGTTTAAATATCCAGCTTTAGCGCGTTTTTCTAGTTTAGGCTTAATTTAAAGATAAACCCTGTTTTTAATATAAATCTTAAAAATTTCAAGTGTTTTATAGCTTTATTTAAAACTTATAATTTAAAAAAGGTCTTATATCTGACACCATGCTAATTCAGAAATATTTACTACTGCGCACCCGCAAAATTAAATGTTTTTTTTACATTCTGGGCCCACTGCTAGCTTTACTTTGCAAGAAAACTTGACTTTATATACGCATATAAATCGATAATAAATTTAATTGTATATTTTATATTATCATTGGCATTTAAGTTGGTTTTCAACAAATTATATTACATCAAATATAAGAGCCTTGAGTAAGAAAATTGGCACAATAGGGGCCCTGGGGCTCCTAAATAAAAAAATTCAGCTTCTTTAAGTGTAATTTTTCAAAAAGAAAATTTATTTTCGCATATATGCATATGAACCGTTTGAACATATTTATACGATAATGAAATTTCATAAGTTTTTCTATTAATATTATGTAAAACTACAGTATAATAAAGAAAAGTAATATTTTAATTGTTATAGATAATAAAAAGAAAACATACTTTTACGTGTTTTAAGACAGTAAAATGTACTAATTTAACATTGTAGAAGCCTTTTGTTAGTGTGTTTGTAAGAAAACTACTGCACTGAGGTCACAAATATTTAAATATGGAATACTAGACATACTTTTACGTGTTTTAAGACAGTAAAATGTACTAATTTAACATTGTAGAAGCCTCTTGTTAGTGTGTTTGTAAGAAAACTACTGCACTGAGGTCACAAATATTTAAATATGGAATACTAGACATACTTTTACGTGTTTTAAGACAGTAAAATGTACTAATTTAACATTGTAGAAGCCTCTTGTTAGTGTGTTTGTAAGAAAACTACTGCACTGAGGTCACAAATATTTAAAACATAAATAAAAACACACCCATAATGTTTTAGGATATACACAAAATTATTATCAGTTTTATCGCTATATTAACCCTCTGCCCGCAGTATTAAAGATATGTTGATATAGCAAATATATTACTTACTTAAATATGTGCACTTCTGAGAACATGCAGAACTGACAACTTACTCATTAATTACTATTTAATTACTCATTAATACAACTGATATATGTAAGACTTTTATAAATTTCCCGTAGCAGTGTTGGACTTTTTTTCTTCTTTATATTTCTTGCTTTCTTTTTTTTTTTTTTTTTTTTTTACGCTTTACGCGCGTCAACAATATAGGAGGGTGTATGCATTCATGTTAAAGTCGACGCCATGTTGGATAACTCAATAACATGGGCACCTGAAGAAAATAACACATTTTGCCAGTTTAAAACCACTATGCAATATTTTTGAGAGCATTGATGTTGTAAATATGTTGAATTAGTATCTCAAGTATGTGAGAAAAATAGTTTAACAAAAAAATTAACCGATTTCTCAAGAAAATTGGCGCAAAAATGAAGTTTGTTCTATGCTGAGCAATGTTATTCACTACTCCAGTATGGCCTCCAAGTGCAATAAATATGACGTCATGCGGATAAAGAATAATGGATCCAGGAACAATTCTCTATACTCCAAAAGTAATTTTTTTATTTTTTATTTTATTTTTTCAGTCCCATGTTTGTTTTAATAAATATTTTCTGATGTATAAAAGTTCTGAATTTTTTATCAAAGGTAGCTGTTATATATCAATTGTTTAAATAAAAAATAAAGTTTGCATTTTTTTTTATTTCCTATTATTATTTTTATTTTTATTTTTTTAGATTTTGAGATATATGCCAGCTATATAAATATAATAGGTTGTTTTCATTCATGTTAAAGTCGACGTCATAAGTGAGTACGAAATAGCATTAGCCAGTATAGGAAAATGTCACATTTTGCCAGTTTAAAAATACTTTACAATATTTTTGAGAGCATTGATGTTGTTAACAGGTTAAATAAAAGAAAAAGATGAAGAAAAATAATAATGACCAATAAATAGCTATTTTTGCAAAGAAAATAGCTAAAAACTAGGTTTGTCCTATGCTGAGCAATGTTATTTATTGCTCAAGAAGAACATCGAAATGTGAACATTGAAAAGAGCACAGAATGACGTCATGCGTACACACCCTATGCGGTTAATGTATAACTTGTAAAAAGTCTAACCATTGTTAAAAAGAAAATGTGTGAATATTGATTATTCAATTTTTTTATAATTCTGTTTGGTAATATTATTTTTATAGTTTTATATTAATTAAAAAAAATTGTTAGAAATTAATAATAAAAAAAAATACTGAAATAAATCAAATTTTCTTTAATTAAGCATTTTTTGATAATATCTACAAAAAAAATCAACTATAAAAAAGTATGTAAGAAAAATAATTTTTTAAAATAAACCGGAAGTATAAAAGTCAAATAAATGTCTTGAAATCATATGATCAGATGTTCTTCAAAAAAAAAAAAAAAAAAAAAAATGTAGAATAGTATAACTGCTTAATGATTTGTAAAAAAAACTACAGAGCTACGACGAGTCAGCTGTTTTTATACCAGTTCAAAATTCATTCAAATTGTCATGTGCAAATTTTGTCAACCATGCAAGATGAAGTAGCTTTCAGTCGGTGTATTGAGTGTCAAAATTACATTGACAAAATGTGGCAACAAAATATATAACTTCCAGGATAAAATAAAATTAAAGGCAACAGAAAATTGAATTACATTTCTATTACCTATCTATAGAAATAACTTACTTGAAAATCATGATTATATAGATGTTCTTAATAAAAAAATATATATATAAATAAAAATAATAAATAAATAAATAAATAAATAAATAAATAAATGAATGAATAAATGAATGAATGAATAAATGAATGAATGAATGAATGAATGAATGAATGAATGAATGAATGAATGAATGAATGAATGAATGAATGAATGAATGAATGAATGAATGAATGAATGAATGAATGAATGAATGAATAAATATGAATAAATAAATAAATAAATAAATAAATAAGTAAATAAATAAATAAATAAATAAATAAATAAATAAATAAATAAATAAATAAATAAATAAATAAATAAATAAATAAATAAATAAATAAATAAATAAGTAAATAAATAGATAGATAACTAAATAAGTAAATAAATAAATGAATGAATAAATGAATGAATAAATGAATGAACAAATAAATAAATAAATAAATAAGTAAATAAATAAATAAAAATTAAAAAAAAAAGTAAAAAAGAAGTTTAAAACTTCAAACATGAACAACTACATAGTTAGGACGAGTCAGCTGTTTTTACCATGAGTTCAACTTCTCGTGTGCCAATTTTGTGTATGAAGGTCAAGTGCGACTATTATAGTCCGTGGCTGTGTGCAGGCTGTGTGTGTGCGAGCGCGAGCCCAGTCGAGTGTGAGAAAGTGGTCGAGACACAACGTGCTGCTAATTTAGTGTTGCAAACTTTATACACAAATATTGAGCAAGCTTTCATATATGGGAACTCCTGATCATGACGTCATTACCTGTATAGTACGTTTATGTGTTTCATTGATCATTGTTATTTACAACTGATAAGAATGAACAAAAATTCACAACAACAAAATTTCAAAATTTTCAAAACACTTATTTTAATTGACTTAAGGCGTGAAATCAGCTACTGCGGGATTTGACTAAAAAGTTGTAAAGACAGAAAAATCTGAAATTTTGCCCAGTGATACATTGAGATTAGGTATCTTCAAAAATGTAAAAAATTTGGGGGGTCACCATGCTAGATTTTTAATTATGATTTTTTGAAGTTTTAGTCCCATAAGAGACCATGTTAATTTCAACAACTAATTTCTCTCTTATCTGATGGTCACGGGTTCTGAAAATTTTATCATAGGTAGCTGTTACTATTAACTTTCAAATGGCATCATAAATTTTGGAAGTTTTCTTTTTAGATTTTGAGATACAAGCTATCTATATACAACCCTTAAGAAACAAGACCCACTAAGAAATGTGTTTATTTTTTTGGTGCAGTCGATCATTTTGTTAAAGAACCTTACTATACTTTACAGAACAACCTCTAATTCTGAAAACACTACACAATCAGCATGCCATATTATACTGTGCCGTAATACTTACATAAGTGGGCGTGGCCACTCAGGAATACGACATTATGGATCTGTAAACAGGTAAATATAATTTCATTGAAGGCATAGACCAGAGAAAAACATAAGCATTATTTATATCACAAAATACTTCATGGAATTTACATAAATAACTTTAGTTTGTCTCAAAACCCGCTCCGTAGCGCTGATCAGAAATTTTAATTTATGCAACCCGCACAACATTTTCATACTTATTTTTGCATGTTTCTGACGTCATAAACATGAATTTTCAAGCAAATTGCATACTTTACAATATTTTAATGCTCTCTCGTGGGGCTACATTAACATTCTGGTAAAAATTGTCATCATAGTTTTGAAGATCCCATTTCGTGTTTATTCATATTAAAAAGTATATTTTGTTTTATGTGGTCTATGGCTTTAAAGGCCCACAGACTCTCTGACTGCTTAGAACTCTAGTTACAAAAACAAATTCATAAGTTGTTAAAATCTGTTGCGACTATTCCTTCTAATTTAAATAATAAATTAAATATCGATCGCTATTTGGCCAAACAATTTTCAGCTGACTTTTATACTTCAATTCATGTAAATTTTTAGCTTTAATCAGCACTCAGCCACATTTTATGGTCAAAATGACAAACAGGTATTGCCTTGTATGAAGCGGCAATAACTGTTAATGTGATTTTGTCCACCAAAAGTGACCAAATAGCGTGAGACGGTTCTGAATATACGTGAAGCGGAGTATATAAGGGGGCGTGGCAACTTTTGATTTAATTTTTTATTTAAAAGGAAGAGGCTCACCGGCTGTAAATGACATTTAAAATAATTTGTATAAATAGTAGAACTAAATAGTGTATTAAGGCGGGAAATCAGCTACTGCGGGATTTGACTAAAAAATTGTAAAGACAGAAAAATCTAAAATTTTGCACGGTGATACATTAGGATAAGGTATCTTCAAAAATGTAAAATTTTTTGGGGGTCACCATGCTAGATTTTTAATTATGATTTTTTGAAGTTTTAGTCCCATAAGAGCCCATGTTAATTTTAATAAAATAATTTCTCTATTATTTGATGGTCACGGGTTCTGAAAATTTTATCATAGGTAGCTGTTACTGTTAACTTTCAAATGGCATCATAAAATTTGGAAGTTTTTTTATTAGATTTTGAGATACAAGCCATCTATATACAACCCTTAAACACAAGTTTAATAATTTAGTGACTTTAATCAAATCACATTTGGCTCGACCACTCGCAGGCGCAGCGATAAAGCTCACAGGTGTGGCTTTATCTTTGTTTGCTTGCGGGCTCAAGCCACATCCTTGAGAGATAAAAAATAGTCACATATTACATTATAATTGTAAAGTATAACATTAGCTACGGCCACACTTAATTTAACATAACAAATATATCGAATATATATCGAGTCAGTTTTACAAAAATGTTTGGAGATAATAAAATATATTTTTATATTCTATCATTCTGATTGTAGTTTATTTTAATAACATTCCATGTTCAAAAAAAAAAAAAAAAAAAAAAAAAAAAGTGAAGAATTCAATTGCTATTTTGGAATGCAACTTGTTCAAATGTTGTTTTGAAAAATTAAATTGCTTATGAGTTTGTTTATTATTATATTATGTATGTATGAAATATATTATATGGTGGAATAAATAAATTCTTTGTTTTATCAATTAATAAATAATTATTCATTAATTTAGTCAATGAAACCAAATACATAAATTAATGAAATAAAAAGACAAATGTAAGCAAATACGAAGTAAATGAAATTAGGTGGACTTATAAATAAATACAAATAATGCTGATGGTATTAAGTTTTCACCGCTCAGAACTTTTAAAAATATAATAAATAACTAATTCGTAATAAGTTATTATCACGTAAAAAAAAAAAAAAAAAAAAAAGACCTAGGGGCCTATAGGGCAATGTTAATATATAATTATGTAGGTATTATATATGTATATATATATGTGCATATGAGCGTGCATATGAGCGTGCATATGAGCGTGCATATAGCTTCATGTATGTAAATATATACGTGAGTGAGTGGGTAATTAATAATATTAATTAAATAATATTTAATAATTAAATAATTAAGTAATTAATAATAATAATTAAACAGCTAGTGCTAGTGTATTATTGTGAGTGAGTGAGTGAGTGAGTGAGTGAGTGAGTGAGTGAGTGAGTGAGTGAGTGAGTGAGTGAGTGAGTGAGTGAGTGAGTGAGTGAGTGAGTGAGTGAGTGAGTGAGTGAGTGAGTGAGTGAGTGAGTGAGTGAGTGAGTGAGTGAGTGAGTGAGTGAGTGAGTGAGTGAGTGAGTGAGTGAGTGAGTGAGTGAGTGAGTGAGTGAGTGAGTGAGTGAGTGAGTGAGTGAGTGAGTGAGTGAGTGAGTGAGTGAGTGAGTGAGTGAGTGAGTGAGTGAGTGAGTGAGTGAGTGAGTGAGTGAGTGAGTGAGTGAGTGAGTGAGTGAGTGAGTGAGTGAGTGAGTGAGTGAGTGAGTGAGTGAGTGAGTGAGTGAGTGAGTGAGTGAGTGAGTGAGTGAGTGAGTGAGTGAGTGAGTGAGTGAGTGAGTGAGTGAGTGAGTGAGTGAGTGAGTGAGTGAGTGAGTGAGTGAGTGAGTGAGTGAGTGAGTGAGTGAGTGAATGAATGAATGAATAAATAAATAAATAAATAAATAAATAAATATGTAAATAAATAAATAATGTGCTACTGACATGCAGCGTAATTAACATAGCTTAATTAATATTTCTGTGTACAAAAACTGCTAATATTCATAGTAGCTAATACTTGTGTGCTGCTAATATTTAAAGTACAAAACTAACAACATCATAATACGAACTTTGCGTTGGTTTCTATTTGTAGCGCTCGGCTTGCCAGTGGAGCCGCCGTGTCGAGTATGTTTATATATTTCGCAGCAGTGAAATAGAAAGAACCTTGAACTTGACATCGTTGTTAATTTATTCATGTCACCAACATTTTTACATTAGCCTAGCTCTCTCTCTCTCTCTCTCTCTCTCTCTCTCTCTCTCTCTCTCTCTCTCTCTCTCTCTCTCTCTCTCTCTCTCAAATAATATTGTAATATATTAAATAACATAACATAATATATCTCTGGCTAGTATAGTTATTACCGTAATAATAATAAATAAAGTTAATAATTAGGTTCTTAAAGCCATAGACCACATAAAACAACATGTGCATTTTAATGAATAATCATAAAATGGGATCTTCAAAATTGATGACAATTTTTACTGGAATGTTAATGTAGCCCCACTAGAAAGCGTGAATTTACTGAAAATTTTACAATTTGCGTGACTATTCATGTTTATGACGTCAGAAACATGCAAAAATTAGTAAAAAAAAAAATGTTGTGCGGATTGCATAAATCGAAATATTCAGATCACTGCTATATACGGAGCTACAGTTGGGTTTTAAGACAAACTAAAGTTATTTATGTAAGTCCCATCAAGTGTTTTGTTGTATAAATGCTTATATTTTTCTCTGGTCTATTCCTTTAAGTGTTTTTTTCTTCTATACTTTATTTTAATTTTAGAAATTGCAACATTTCAATTTGTGAAATATCAGCCGGTCACTTAGTTCGAACACATCTCGAACTAATCATTATTCATTGTTCGATTAATATATCATTGTAAAAGATACTATTAAAATAATTTTTTTATTCTTTATTTATACATATATTTATGTATATAATTAAATGAAATAGTTGAAAATCCTTTAAATTTACACATATATCAATTTTAAATTAAATTGTTATTTAACACCTAAATTTAAATGCAAAATTTTAAATTTCATGTTCGAAATTTCGAAAACTCAGTAGTGAAAATGGTATTCGTCGAACACGAACTCGAACACCTCAAAAAATCCAAACGAACAAGAACTATTCAAGAGTTCTATTCAAGATTATTAGTAAAGAGCGCAGAAATAGTTTTTCAACTATTTGTGTTTCGGGTTCTATTTTAATTATTTAACCAGATCTCCATCGATCCATTAAATTGTGACCTTTTGACCCCATCTAAAAATCACCTATTTCATGAAAAACCACTATTTCAACATTTTTCACCTATTTGTCAACTATTTTCAAAATTTTTTCATGATTTGTTGAAAACGTGTGCATTTCTAAGGAAATTTGAAAAAAAGGTTAAAATTTTTTTTTGAAAGAAACAAAATTTTATATTTATTTTAATTTTTTTTTTAAGTTTTTTTTTTTATTTCCTTAGAAATGTACACGTTTCCAACAAATCATGAAAAAAATATAAAAATAGATGAAAAATGTTGAAATTGTTGTTTTTCATGAAAATAAATTAAAATAAAAATCAAGTATATAACCAACTATTTCTTAAAAATCACCTATTTTGCCCAAAAAAATACACCTATATAGTTAACTATTTTGGGAAAAAAAACAACAACTTATTTCTGCGCTCTCTAATTATTAGTTATTTAAACAAATATTTATTTAAATAGATGATCAGAATAGTTAACTTCTTTTATTTTAGACATCAATCCAATTTTTAATATTTATTTATTTATTTATTTATTTATTTATTTATTTAATTATTTATTTAATTATTTATTTATTTATTTATTTATTTATTTATTTATTTTTTTTTTTTTTTATTTATGAGCACCCAAAGTTTAATTACAAAAGTATTTGATTTCATGTTCGAAATTTCGAACACTCAGCAGTGAAATTGTGTTCAATCGTCGAACACGAACTTGAACATCTCAAAAAATCGAACACGAACTGTTCACGTTCGAAAAATGTTCAAAGTCGCACTCGAACACCCCAAGTCTGCGCGCACGGAAAACATAAATTTAATAAAATATTCAGATACATATCAATAACTCTTTAGTACTAAACAATAACTCTCTTGCAAAAAGTTGAAAGAGTAACTCGTTAGTACAAACGTAAATTCTTTAGCGGTAAATAGTTAACTCTTTAGATTCTATAAAGTTTAGTATGTATCTAAAGAATTTGTTATGAAAAAAGTCTAAATATGAACTATGCAGATACATTTATTCCGTGTGATTCTTATATATATATAGGGTGTATGCACATGACGTCATATTGAATGCGCTTGGAGGCCATACTGGAGTAGTATGCTAAGCATAAAACAAACTTCGTTTACACCAATTTTATTTGTGGATTTGGTTATTTTATTTTATTATTATTTTTCTCACATACTTGAGATACTAATTCAACATATTTACAACATCAATGCTCTCAAAAATATTGTATAGTGGTTTTAAACTGGCAAAATTAGTTACTTTCCTATGTCACCCATGTTATTAAGTTATCCAACATGGCGTTGACTTTAACATGAATGCATACACTCTTATTCATATATTGCGAAAAAGAAAATGTGAGAAAATAAAAGCGACTTATGTAGATATTTGTTCAACACAACGCTATCGTTAGCAAGATAAGAAATTTACAGATTTAAAAATTAATATCATATAGATAAAAATATAGCTACTCCATTAAAAACTTGACTAATATACTTTGTAATAAATCATTTTTCCAGCTATATTTTGCCATTAATGTCATTATTTTGTTAAAATTTATATGAAAAAATTAATATGTTTTGCAAAAAGAAAAAAAAAATATTAAATAAACAATAAATCTAAAGTTTTTATAAATTAAAATAATTTTTAGAAAACTTTCCATCCAGTAAAAAAAAAACTAATTTGCAAAATGTGTTGAAAATTATAAATTGCACTTTTGTCATAAAATTAATTGTTAACTATTATGTTTTAATCTAATAATGTAATATATTTACAACTTAAATGATTTGCAGGTTGAATTTCTAAAATGGCTTGCAGCTTACAAAGTGATCCAGATTCAACAACAGGGCCTAAAGTGTAAGTAAATTAATGTTACATATTTATACTTTTTATATGTATATGCTTATTAATATATATATATATATATATAATTATATATTACGTGTATGTATATATGAATATTTAGATTTATACTTTTGCACATCGTTGCGCTTTGTCGCCATGTTTGTTGGGCCTAATACATTGTACAGCATAGGGGAAACATCATTTTTTCTAATTTTTAACATAAAAAGAGTTTAT
This sequence comes from Ecdyonurus torrentis, assembly GCA_949318235.1. Lineage (NCBI taxonomy): Eukaryota > Metazoa > Arthropoda > Insecta > Ephemeroptera > Heptageniidae > Ecdyonurus > Ecdyonurus torrentis. The sequence continues at coordinate 1,769,588 of OX439137.1, read as the reverse complement.
TTCAACTAAATTTTTGTGATATTCTTGTAGCTTATTAGGAGCTACAAATAAGGCTTTGATTGAGTTTGGAAGCTTCTTTTGCTAATAAAAATATAAAAGTTACGTTTTTCCTATGCTGGCCTATGTATTCCTGACCAACAAAATGGCGACTCTTAAATATGAGTGCATATCGACGGTTTCGCGGCTATCATATCAGACAATCTCGCCGCGACACACAAAATAGGTATCTGATTTTCTCGCGTAACGCACAAAATAGGTATTAGAAAATCTCACCGTATGCCGCACAAATTAGGCATCCAGAATATATCGCAAGTAATTTTCCATATAACATGCTGACAGAAATGTAAATAATGTAATATAAGACGAATGAAATTAAAAATAAATAACATTTAATAATTGAAAATGACTTTTATTTATTATACACAAAAAATATATAGTAATTTTAAAGAAGCTTTAATTAAATAACAAATATTAATTTTCAATTTGTTCTCAATAATTTTTAAAATAATTCTTTAACACACACACACACACACACACATACATATATATATGTATATGTATATATATATATATATATATATATATATATATATATATATATATATATATATATATATATGTATGTATATGTATATATATATATATATATATATATATATATATATATATATATATATATATATATATATATACATATATATAATTTTTATTAAGAAAACAAAAACAAATAAATAAATAATTTATTTTTTAAGTTTAATATATAAATTTTTAAAACAAATTTGTTGTGATCTATATTAAAATTTATATATTTTAAATTGACTATGAATCATTCGTAAAACTAAAGAAAAACGACATTTTTAATCAAAAAGTAACGTAAAATATTAAAAAATAAATAATAATAATTAATAAATAACTTTAAAATTTGGCACTTAATTTGAGATGTCTGTGGGGTACGGTGAGATTTTCTAATACCTATAGGGTGTATGCGGATGACGTCATATTTATTGCGCTTGGAGGCCATACTGGAGTAGTGCATAACATTACTCAGCATAGGACAAACTTTATTTAAGCCAATTTTCTTTGGGAAAACGCCTCATTTTTTGTAATTGTTATTTTTCTCACATATACTTGAGATACTAATTCAACATATTTACAACATCAATGCTCTCAAAAATATTGCATAGTGTTTTTAAATTGTCGAAATGATTTTTTTGTCCTATGCCACCCATGTTATTGAGTTATCCAACATGGTGTCGACTTTAACATGAATGCATAGACCCTATATTATGCGCACCCGCGAGGAAGTCAAAAACATTGTAAAGTGGCTGCAAAATCGTGTGAACAATTTCAACAATTAAAAAACAAACAAAAGAAACACGGTGTATTGGCCACCGTTTTTACTTCAAATAAAATTTGAATTTCAAAAATTATTTTAAATGTAAAGAATCATTTTTCAAAAAGTTTAATATACATCAATATTATTTATTTATCCTAAAGATTTTTTTAAGACCATAAAAAAATAGCAAGCAAGCTGTCAATTTTTGCCAATAATATTCCATGGCTAATCTCACCTTGGGTTAAAGTCTGCAACCTCTAGTTAAACCTTAGTTATCTTTTTTTAATTGTTGCAACAATCAAAATAACAAATTACACATCTAAAAAATAAGCGTTGAAAAGCTTGTACAGAATAATAGCTGTAATAGCTTGTTTGATAATAGATAGATAGATAGATAGATAGATAGATAGATAGATAGATAGATAGATAGATAGATAGATAGATAGATAGATAGATAGATAGATAGATAGATAGATAGATAGATAGATAGATAGATAGATAGATAGATAGATAGATAGATAGATAGATAGATAGATAGATAGATAGATAGATAGATAGATAGATAGATAGATAGATAGATAGATAGATAGATAGATAGATAGAGAGAGAGAGAGAGAGAGAGAGAGAGAGAGAGAGAGAGAGAGAGAGAGAGGATGAAGAAATACCAAAACTATCAAATGCTACAAAAATATACAAACTCTATTTCTGCAAAATGGAACTGATATTATATTATTATGATTTATTATTACTGTTCTTCATTATTCTTTTCTAGTTTTAAACTTATTCTCACAAAAGTTTTTTTATAGATTTATGATTATTTTTTATTATCATGCTGTTATATATAGAAAATTTTAATTTATTTATTTGTCAACCAAAAACAGGCTTGCGCCCAATACATTGGCGGTACACTCAGTACAAATAATCAAAGTATTACAATTAAAATAAAATAAAATTAAAAAAAATAATAATAATAACACACGCATGCACATATACATTAAATTTGGATTAGAAATTAGGCATTATTACCATAATCATTGCTTTTCCACATTCCTATAATACAAACTTTTTATTGTATTACAGGAATCATTGAAAATATCAATGTTTATGTTATTGCATAATGTTGTAGCTCTTGTTATAAAAGCATTTTTGGTCACATCGTTAGTACCAGGTAGGAATACTAAATAGAGATTAATTTCTTAACATTTTTTTAGGGACATATGAAAGTTAATTAAGAATTAATTTTATATATATATATATATATATATATATATATATAAAAACATAAATAAATAATTATAATCCTGTATTTTTACTTTGAGTGAACAAGCCGATAAGGTTTATACCTTGGCTTGTAAATTGTAAACAATTTTTTTGATCAATAAAAAAAAAAAAAAAAAAAAAAAGTTAACACTATGCTAACTTTAAATTTTGTTAATCTATAACTAAAATGATATTTTTTGCAATATTAATGTTAAAGCCATAGACAACATAAAACAACACGTACTTTTTAATGATTAAACACGAAATGGGATCTTCAAAACTGATGACAATATTTTCCAGAATGTTAATGTAGCCTCACAAGAGAGCGTGAAAATACTGTAAAGTATGGAATTTGCGTGAAAATTTATGTTTATGACGTCAGAAACATGCAAAAATTAGTATGAAAATGTTGTGCGTGTTGCATAAATCGAATTTTCTGATCACTGCTACGGAACTACTGTTGGGTTTTGAGTCAAATTAATGTTATTTATTGTAAATCCCATCAAGTGTTTTGTGATATAAATGCCTATGTTTTTCTCTGGTCTATTCCTTTAATCTATATTATAGAAATAACAAGTTATTTGTGTAGTTAACTTATTAACGTTAACGATATTTTGTGATCGACTACAAGACTGTAAAAGCAGGGTCGTGAGCTCCTGTGTTATTACCCTATACTAAAAACGAACCCTTGTTGATGTACTTCCAATTTTCACCGCAACAATCAACATGTAAAATGTAAGTGGCGCTGTAGTCTGCGTGTGAATTTTAAAATTCACACGCAGACTACAGCGCCACTTTTATACGTAATTTTGTATTCTTGCATTTTTGCGGCGAAAATTTTAATTATATCATTAAGGGATCGTTTTTTCAACAATAGCTTCCTATCCTGTTTATATATCCATGTGTAAAAGTGTTTTTAAACCTTTTTTATTTTTCAGTTTAGAACTTGCTACAAAATCCACACCTGGACTGGTTCTTATTCTCAACCATGAAACTTACTACAATGCGGATATCACACGAACTGGAACTCAAAAAGATGTACAGAGACTTAAAGCTACGTTCCAAGATAAACTAAGATTTAAAGTGGAAGAACATAAAGACTTAAAAGAACATGAAATCAAACAAGTCATAACAGATTGTAAGAATTTTGATGTTTTTATAAATAATTTTAAGGATTAACCTCAGACCTAGCAAAAGCAAAATATCTCAAAATTGGTTCGACAACTTTTTTTTTTTAAATTTTAAGGGGGTTAAAAAAATGTCATGATCTACGAGCTCCAGTTAACAGAATATTCAAACAATATTTGTGACTCGAGATAATTAGGATTAAAATTTGCATATGATTAGCATTGTGTTTTTGTTTTTTAAAGTTAAAAAAAATTTGGTTCGAGAATTTTTTTTGAAACTTTCTGACGTTATAGATATGTCCAAGCTCTATCGATTACTTTTTGTTTTATATTTCAAAATTATTTCTGGTTCGAGATAATTAAGCGTTAGTTTTCCCATTTGAATAACGTTGATTTTGAATTTCGCGGCAAAAAAAATGGTTAAAAATTAATTGTGAGAAATGTATGGCAATTATGAAGAAATTATACTTGAACTTCTATTTTGTAAAGATGAGATCTATCCAAAAATAAGTTTTAAAATATGTTACGATAAGTTTTTGAAAAAATAGGGCGTTCTAGGTCTGAGGTTCACCGTTAATTAGGCTTCTTCAATGTTAGATAATGAAAAAAAAAAGTTCATATAAACTTACATGTTCATGTAAGGTACATGTTCAATCTCCGCAGGTGCAATTTTGGCACATGTGCAATCTACGCCACGCCTACTAATGGCACATCTGTACAGGCTAAGCGTATAAAGATGTTTCAAAAAAGGTGAGCGCGGTGAATGCACATGTGCCAAAAATGCACACGCAGAGATTGCACTAGTACCGAAATCTCGCATAGCTCTCGATATGATGAGCCAAAGCCCTTCCGTAGCCTCATGGTAGCCCATTAAACTTGCGCTCATCCTACGAGATATGCAATCCTCTATAACTTTTCTATAGGGTGTATGCGGATGACGTCATATTTATTGCACTTGGAAGCCATACTGGAGTAGTGAATAACATTGCTCAGCATAGGACAAACTTTATTTAAGCCAATTGTCTTTGGAAAATCGGTGCATTTTTTGTTCATGTTATTTTTCTCACATACTTGAGATACTAATTTTACATATTTACAACATCAATAATCTCACAAATATTGCATAGTGGTTTTAAACTGGCAAAATGAATTTTTTGTCCTATGCTACCATATTATTGAGTTATCCAACATGGCGTCGACTTTAACATGAATGCATACACCCTATAGTAGAACTGTGACTATGACACGTAATTGAAACGTGACAAGTTGCATATCTCGCAGGATGATCACAAGTTTTCAAGGCTACTGAAGGGCTTCGGGTCATCATATGTCAGTTTATGAACAGTTCTTCTCATGATCTAACATTGAAGAAGGCGTCTCTTGTAACCACTGGACTTATTCTTTAAGCCATTTGTTATAAATTAGTAAAAACTATAGGGTATGTACGCATGACGTCATTCTGAGTACTTTTCGATGCTCTTCTTGAGCAATGAATAACATTGCTCAGCATAGGACAAACCTAGTTTTTAACTATTTTCTTTGGTAAATTAGCTAATTTTTGGTCATAATTATTTTTTTCACATACTTGAGATACTAATTCAACCTGATAACAACATCAATACTCTCAAAAAAATTGTGAAGTATTTTTAAACTGGCAAAATGTGTTATTTTCCTATACTGGTCCATGTTATTTAGTACTCACTTATGACGTCGACTGCATGAATGAAAACACCCTGTACTTTGTTCAGTATCTTAGATATTTAAATTATTTTATACATAATTATTTTATACACTCTAAAAATTGGTGCATTACTTTAGTTATGAATACTAACTTATTTAAGATATACACTTTTAAGTTATTATGAGTAGCTAAAAAAAAATGCATTTTAGCAAGTTATTAAAAATAGCTAATTTAAGTTGTTTTGAGGTTTTTAAAGGTTTTTAAAATTAAAAATAACTATTTTTAATAATGTGCTTAAATGCATTATTTTAGCTACTCATAATAACTTAAAAGTGTATATCTTAAATAAGTTAGTATTCATAACTAAAGTGATGCACCAATTTTTAGAGTGTACATAATTATTTCATGAACAAATTTCAGATGCTGAAAACAAGAACTATGAAAACTGTGGATGTCTTTTTATTTTTGTTCTCACGCATGGACAGTCGGATGGAATGCTTTTTGCCAAAGATAGCTTGTACCACATAAGTACACTATGGGGACCATTGGCGGACAGTACAGCTTTGAAGGGGATCCCAAAGCTATTCTTCATTCAGGTAATAACATTTTAAAGCAATAGACCAGACAAAAATATGACACATCAAAAACATTTGATGGGACATCTTTTGTTTATTTCAAAACCCAACTCTAGCTCCGTACGTAGCAGTGATCATAAATGTCAATTTATGCAACCCGCACAACATTTTCATAATAATTATTGTGCCTGCCTTACAATAGACCGCTTGCACTCATATTTAAGAGCCGCCATTTTGTTGGTCAGGAATACATACGCCAGCATAGGAAAAACATCATTTTTATTTTTTTAATAGCAAAAGAAGCTTCAAATCTCAATCAAAGCCTTCTTTCTAGCTCCTAATAAGCTCGAAGGATATGAGAAAAATTTGTTGAGTTGAAATAAACAATTTTTTATGTGAAAAATTAAGAAAAACGAAGTTTCCCCTATGCTGGACAATGCATTAGTCACCACAAACATGGCGACAAAGCGCAAGGATCTGCAAGGGGTCTATATGTATTATGTATGAATTTAAACCATACAACCCTTTGAAATTGAATTGAATCAATAGTCATGGAAATGGCATACTTTACAGTATTTTTCACGTTGTCTTACATTTACATTCTGGTAAAAAAAATGTCAACATTTTTGAAGATCCAATTTTGTGTTTATTTATTAAAAAGCACATGTAATTTTATGTGGCTTAAACGTTATTAATAGAGGGATTAGATGCTTTGGTTTAAAAAAATTACTAGCTTGTTCTGTGTTGAATTTTAATGAAATAGGATTTTTTTCATATTTTCTAGAAATAACTTGCCGAGCAAAAAATTATCACAAATTGTCCCATATATTATTGAATAATTTTTGTTCTCCATAAAAATATCGTTAAGTTTTAAATCTCAAATTCATAAAATGTTTAGTTTATCTGTAGATCACGCTAGTATTTTTTATTAACAGGTTCAACAATTCAAATTTGCATACGTTGAGCTTGAAGTTTTGTATCTTGTACATGCTAAAGAGGGCTTAACCCCCCATCCCCCCCCCCAAAAAATGACGTTGAGGCTCATTTTTGGAAGATTGATTTGAGCAAAAACCTTTTGGAGTATAGAGAATAGCAGATGTTGCAAAATTGTGTTTAGTGATAAAATAAACAAACTGACAGCTCAACAATACTAACAAAGTGCTAGCAGACGACTTAGTGTTTCTGTCTACATTTAACATGTAAACTAACAGCCCGCACTGACTTTAATTTTAATTATGATCAAGAAATGGTCATAATTAATCATAATTAATGGTCATAATTAATAAGAGAAGTGCCATCGTAAAAAGTTAGGCACACCCACAACCAGGGTCGGACTGGCAATCAAGGGGCCTCGTCCGCTAAAGGGGTGTAACACCCTCTTTAGGGGCCACAAAGGGGGCGTAACACCCTAGTTACGCCCCTTTTTGGGTCTTACGGGCCTCCAAACAGGGGGGGCCACGTCCGCAATTGCGGACTTGCTCTTATGGCCAGTCCGAGCCTGCCCACAACACTCATTTCTTTAAAATTGGCAACGCTGCAGACGATATTACTTTAGCGCGCTCTCTCATTGGCGCCTTGATTTGGCCACTTCTGTCCTCTGATTGGTGCTTCAAAACACAACGTTGCCAAGTCAAAATTGTGGAGTGTTGCTGTCTACCTAAAACATGGAGATGTCGCTTCTCTGGTAATGTTCTCTAGTATTAACTCTCGAATTAGCTTCTCTTCTGTAAAGTCCATAAAAGATTGTACAGTTACAATATTAAATTAAGGCGGTGGGGGACCAGTGGACTTGGACCGGAAATCTCTAAAAGAACAACTATATTTTCCCTATAAGTTTTTGTACATGATTTAATTCCAATAAAACAAACACTATAATTTTAAAATAAAATCAAGTAAATTTAAAAAATATTTTTTTATACCAAAAAAATGTTTAATGATATTTTTAATTGTAAAAAAGTTTCTATTTTGACTAAAATTTCCCGCTCAAATTTAAATTTCCACATTTACATGTTATCTTTAAAGTGTAATAACTTAAATATTTGATCGTGTTTTCACATGTTTGACATAACTAAATTTTTAAGTAACATTTCTTCTTTACTTTGTGTTATTTATTATTATTCGCAACCGTCCTAGTTTGCGAGATATCAGTCGGTCACCTACCCACTTAAGTAGAATACCTTTCGTAAATCAATCAATAGTCTCCATTTGTATTGTATAATCAGAAGCTTTCTTGTCTATGTTTAGGCATGCAGAGCATTTGGCAACACTTCTGCAGCAGATCTGTCAACTTTTGAGCAAAGATATAAAATACTAACAGTCGATGCTGCAGATTCTCCCTACCAAAGCTTATTCCCACATGTTAAAGATTTTTTCTTTGCATTCAGTACTGTGGAAGGTAAGTAGATAGAAAAACTGTATAATATCACTTTAAAGAGTAGAACGCCACTAGAATGCCACTAGCGGTCACTGACGTCACAGATTGCTTGTTTTACGTTGTTCTAGCTCGTTCGATAAACTCACAAATAATCGGCCAGCTTCGAAAATGTTCCTTTTCTTAAAAACGTCTGATCATGACGTCATTACCTGTTTACGACGTTTATATATATATATATATATATATATATATATATATATATATATATATATATATATATATATATATATATATATATATATATATATATATATATGTGTGTGTGTGTGTATGTAAGTGTTTTATCATTGGTATTTCTCTTTTAGAATTTTGGACTTGTTAAAAATGAAAGAAACTTCACAAAAAAAAATAGGTTCCAGTCTCAACATGCGACTCACTTTTATCTGCTCAAAAAAAAAAAAAAAAAAAAAAAAAAAAAGATTTACCAATGAATGTGTCTTATTTTGTTGGTCAGCCAATCACTGTTATTGACATTCACTTTACTTTACAGAACAAGCTATTATAAAGGGAAAAGCTGTGTGCACGTGGTTTATTTTTAATCCCTTATTAGACGAGTGGCCAGTTAAACAGCGACACACACACACACACACACACATTCACTCCTACACACTATCACACAAATACGTACATGAACACACGCGCAAACACACACACACACACACACACACACACACACACACATAAAAGCTTGTTCTATAAAGTAAAGTAAATCTCAATAACAGTGATTGGCTGACCAACGAAATAAGACACATTCATTGGTTGATCTTGTTTTTTGAGCCGATAAAAGCGAGTCGCATATTGAGATTTGAATTTTCTTTGTGAAGTTTCTTTCATTCCTATCAAGTTCAAAGTTCTAAAAGAAGAAATAACAATAATACTGTTTGTAAACTCTGTATTCTTGCACCAAAAAATGCGCATTCCATTTAAATAACCATAGGCGATCGTCATTTTTGGTGCAGAGAACAGGGTTTATGAACAACGTTAATGATCGACCATATGTATAAACAATATAGTAAATAGTTTATAGAACGAGCTACAATAGAGGACTTGCAAAAGTAGGTTTAGTGAGAAAGTGAACAAACTGACAGCTCAACAATACTAACAAAGTGCTAGCAGACGACTTTGTGTTCCTGTCTACATTTAACATGCTTTCTTATGAGGCAATGCAGCAGCTATAACTTGAGTTAGAATTTTTTTCCAGAGCTGAAATTTTTACTGTAGCTTACTGAGAAGCTTTTGTTTTACTGGATTTCAAGTGATTTTGTTAAAAAACATTTATTTACCCAATTGACTTCAAATCCAGGAAAACAAAAGCTTGTAGGCTCAGTAAGCTACAGTAAAATTTTCAGCTGCGTAAAAAATAATTCTAATTCAAGTTATAGCTGCTGCATTCCACCATAAGAAAGCATGTTAAATGTAGACAGGAACACAAAGTCGTCTGCTAGCACTTTGTTAGTATTGTTGAGCTGTCAGTTTGTTTACTTTCTTACTAAACCTACTTTTGCAAGTCCTCTATTATACGTATAAATAAAATTGAATAACTTGCAATTTTATGTTGCATTTCAAATTTCAATCTATATCTGTGCGAGTTTTTAATTTCCATGAAAAAGCAGGTGTAAAAATAAAATACATTTTTTAATTTAAGTAAAAAATGATTTTTTTTTCATATTTCACGTTAATAATAAATAATATATTTTATGCTGTATTTATGTTATTATAGAAGAAATGATGCGATAAAAAAATTATAAAAATAAATAATATATAGAATCATATTTTTGCTATATATCATAATAATTATGAAATATAATATAAATTTTGCTGTATTGAAAAAATTTTTGCTGAAAATGAGAATAATTATTATACGTATTTGTTTTCGTACGTGTTTTGTTTGCATAGTACAAGGCGCTGATTCTGTAAATTTTTAACGAATAGCAGACGTTGCAAAAGTAGGTTTAGTGAGAAAGTTAACAAACTGAATGCTCAACAATACTAACAAAGTGCTAGCAGACGACTTAGTGTTCCTGTCTACATTTAACATGCTTTCTAATGGTGAAAAGCGGCAGCAATAACTTGAGTTAGAATTATTTTACAGAGCTAAAAATTGTTACTGTAGCTTACTGAGCCTCAAAGCTTTTGTTTTCCTGGATTTGAAGTCAATTGGGTGAAAAAATCATTTTTAACTAAATCACTTGAAATCCATGAAATCAAAATCACATGAAGCCTAAATTTGACGCGCGTCGACGCGCGTCGACGGATAAACAAAGTTGCAACAATATAAACAAATGGACCCTTTCACATGGTTTTAAAACTGACACGTGCTGACGCGTCCTGACGCGCAAAGCTGGCATCTCCCAGCTTTCGTCGCGTCAGCGCGCGTCAGTACGCGTCAAAATGACGGATGCATGTGAACGGTCCCATTTGTTTACAATAGCGCAGCTAGACGCGTCAGGACGCGTCAGTTTTCTGCGCATGCGCACTCGCATGCGCAGTACGCTTTCTCATCGCTCTCATGTGAAATAGGTAAATTCTTGAACCCGTCAGCTCGCGTCAGTATCCGTCGACGCGCGTCGACGCGCGTCAAATTTACGCGTCATGTGAATGATACTTGAATCACTTGAAATCCAGGAAATCAAAAGCTTGTTCAATAGGCTCAGTAAACTACAGTAAAAATTTCAGTTTTAAAAAATAATTCTAAATTGAGCATTCCTGCATTGCCCCATTAGAAAGCATGCTAAATGTAGACAGGAACACAAAGTCGTCTGCTAGCACTTTGTTGAGCTGTCAGTTTGTTTATTTTCTCACTAAACACAATTTTGCAACGTCTGCTATTATTCGATATCTAACGCAAATCTGATTGTTACAACAAAGCAAGAAAATTACAAAATCAGCCCCTATTCCCAGGTAAAAAAAAAATAAGTAGAGGTGACTTTTGAGAAGGCTTCCGAAAGAGAGTGGCTTTTCGAAAAGAAGGTCCCTGTGGCCTCATCAAGTGGAAAGAGAGTGGCCTTCCGGCCTCGATTAGTCCACAGGTACCCTCTTTTCGAAAGACTATACTCTCTTTTGGAAGGCTTCTCAAAAGTCACCTCTGCTTATTTTTTTTACCTGGTTCTATTATTTTTATTTAAAAATTCAATTAACTTTTTCATTGTGTCTGTGTTCTAGGTAAAATTTCCAATCGAAATACAAAAGAAGGTACTTGGTTTATTCAGTCATTGTGCGATCAATTTCAAAATATGTTTAATGGTAATGTAGACTTAGTATCTCTGATGATCAAAGTAGTTGATGACGTAGCAAGTCAAGAAAATTATGAAAAACTAAAATTTGAAGGCTCATCTGAATCTTCAGAAATAATAATCGGACAGACACCAGTTTTCATCTCCTCGCTTGACACCAAAATATGCTACAGGTAAAATACAACAAACAAATTATAAAATAGCACAAAAATTGTTTATTTATGCTTCCGAAATGATTACACAAACTTTTACAATTTTTTTTATGGTTGCTTCAATTTCATAAAATATAAATGTTAAAAATACATTAAATAATAATATTTGACTTTTAGAAAGCCAGGTTTTAAGATATTTTTCTATATCTACTAAAATTTTCAAGTTAACAATATTTTTCAAAGTTTAGATAAAAAGTCCATATCTCTCAAATTCAAAATTTTATCACCAAAATTTTCGTTGTCATTAAATGTATAACATTTTCAGAGCTCATCGTAGTTGTCAGATGAGGGAGTTTTTTTTATTTTTAATTACCATAGGGTATCATGAGTTTAGTTTTTTGTTATATATATATATATATATATATATATATATATATATATATATATATATATATATATATATATATATATATATATATATATATATATATGTATATATATATATATATATATATATATATATATATATTCACTTTTTTTTAATTTTGAGTTAACATTATTACATGCGACGTCATAAAAAATGAAATAATTGTCTTAAAATCTCAAAATTTTGTCATTCAAAATATTTAATGCTCTTCCCCCACCCCCTCCCCTATATTTTGTATTAATATTATTCTACGATTTCATTAATGAAACAATTAAAATTGTCGTTTGTTAGCTTTTGTCATCATTGTCCTATACGGTTATGGTGGAAAAAAAAAAAAAAAAAACATAAAAACATAAACTATGATTTTAGTTTTTTTTTTTTTTTTTTCAGAATTAAAAAAAAAATAATAATAAAATCAAATTTAAATGGCACCAACTTATTCCAATGTTAAGCTAAGTTATGTAGTAATTTAAAACTTTACCCTAAGATTTTGAAGATTTATTTTTTTTTTATGCAAAATAAAGCAAAAACGTTGAAAAATGTTAAAGAAATGTTGAAAAAACATTAAAAATGTTGAAAATAAATAGATATTAAACGACTTAAAACTGCGCAATTTGCACTCATTTTTAATCATTAAAAGTAACCTTAATATGACAGAAAAAACATGTTGAAAAAATTTAATCCGGTCTCTATTGTTTATTTATATACAGTATATATTTTATTTCTTAACATAAGTACGCCTTGGGCACGATCACAACGATATAAATATATATATATATATATATTTATATATATATATATATATATATATATATATATATATAAATATGTATATGTATATATATATATATATATATATATATATATATATATATATATATATATATATATATATATTGATAGATAGATAGATAGATAGATAGATAGATAGATAGATAGATAGATAGATAGATAGATAGATAGATAGATAGATAGATAGATAGATAGATAGATAGATAGATAGATAGATAGATAGATATATATATATATATATATATATATATATATATATATATATATATATATATATATATATATATATATATATATATATATATATATATATATATATATATATACACACACTAGTAACGTCAGGGACGTATCCAGGATTTCATCACGTGAAGAGGTCCAATTTTAAATTGAGAAGCAACCGTACCCCTTTGACTCTTAATCTCTTAATTTGAAAGATTTATTTTTAATAATTTGTGACACAGCAAAGTTATATCTTTTGTTTTAGAAATGCAATTGATAAAAATGATAAAAATGCAATGTACATAATACCAGAATCCACACCAGGAAGAACGTGTATTATTTATGAAGAAAGTTATCAAGAATATGTAGAAAGTCTGTCACGCTGCTTTGAGGCAATACTTTACAATGTAGCCACGTATCTCATTGTAGACAGACAATCGCTACTGAACACTCGTATGTATTTCCACCTTTACTTTGTTTACCAAAACATCAAATATATGCATAACTTTTACTTAATATAGCAAGTATATATATATATATATATATATATATATATATATATATATATATATATATATATACATATACATATATATATATATATATATATATATATATATGTATATGTATATGTATATATATATATATATATATATATATATATATATATATATATATATATATATATATTACTGACCGTGCGTCTAAATGGGGAAATAGCAATTTTCATGAACCGCGCGAGTGGTAAAAATACACCTTTCACGGCCGTCACGAGTGGCGAATATCATGTGCTGTGAGCATAGCCTTTTCGCCACTCGCGGCGGCCGTAAAAATTGTTTTTTCACCATTCATGAAAATAGCTATTTTTCCCATTTAGACGTGCGGCCAGCAAATATTTATACATATATAATATATATACAGTATATATTGAAATATAAAAAACGCTTTTAAAATTTATTTCAGCGTAGTATATTTAAATCACGTTTTTTTGCGGCTATATAATATATTATAATATATTTTGATAATTTTCATATAATTTTCATATAATTATTATTCTTAAAGGAAATTTTTGCTAAAATTATAAATTTCTTTCAAAAGTTAATTCACACTTTAAACTTTTCTATTATTTTTAGTGGATGAAATATCAGCAGCTTCTACTAGTTGTGCTTCCCTTATTCTTGTTTTTCTAACATCACTTGGGGAAAATATATTGAGAAATTTTGGACTTCGTTTTGAAGAAATCAAGAAGCCATTCCTTGCGAGCGGTTGTGTGTCAATGCGACAAAAACCAAAAGTCTTCATGTTTCTTGACAATGAGGTAAAATATAATTTGATTACTTAAAAAAAAATTTCATTATATATTTTAAGATAAAAATTGCTAAATGGTATATAATTATATTTGATTGTTTTTTTCAAATTTTTTCTCGTTAAAATTTTTTGAAGTAATCTATTAAAGTTTAATTTTAAATAATTTAATTGGAAATTTAAATAAGTTCTAAGAAAATTCTTATACATTTGTGTTGTCCATCGTTTATTGGTATCAGATTTCAAAAGTTATACATAGCTATTAAAATTGTGTATATAAAATTTTGTAGAGCAAAAATATTGGTTATAAAACCAGTCTTTAAATTTATGATTATTGTAAACAGGCTCTTGTTAATAAGTTTAAATGAGTTAATGTTTTTAAATATTTTGTTTAATTTTATAATATTATTTTAGTATTAAACCTGAACATAAATATTAAAGGCATAGACCAGAGGAAAACATAAACAAACATATCACAAAACACTTGATGGGACGTACATAAATAACTTTAGTTTGTCTCAAAACCCAACAGTCGCTCCGTAGCAGTGTTCAGAAAATGCGATTTATGCAACCTGCACCACATTTTAATACAAATTTTTGCATGTTTCTGACGTCATAAACATGAATTTTCACGCAAATTGCATACTTTACAGTTTTTTCACACTCTCTCGTAAGGTTACAATAACATTCTGGTAAAAATTGTCATCCGTTTTGAAGATCCCAATTTTGTGTTTATTCATTAAAAAGCACATGTGGTTTTATGTGGTCTATGGCTTTATTATTTTCATATAAATAATGTTAAAAATCTACCAATAATAATTAACGTAGAAAGTGTCTGACGTGGACTGGAAATAGCTAAAAGATTAACTATATATTTTTACAATAATTATGTATGTTATTTATTTCCATCAACTTAACCACTCCATTTTCAAATAAAATCAAGTAAATTTGTATTTTTTTCCCCAAAAAAGTTTTAATAATAATTTTAAAGCATTTCTTAGTAGACTAAAATTTACCTCTAAAATTTAAAATATCACATTAACATGTAATATTTGAAATGGAATAAGTTAAATTGGTTATTGTGTTTTCACGTGTATTTAATTTGCTAAACTGTTATAAAACATGTCATCTTAACTTTGTGTTAATAATTTGTGATCATCTAGTTTGCATACCGAGCTGGTATGGCCGAGTGGTGAAGGCAGCTGACTCGCAACTCTGTACTCCTCACCGAGTATAGGTTAGAGCCACTGCTGGGTGCGTACGTCAAGTGTGAGAGCACAACATGTTGCACGATGTATGTTTACATGCATTCCATGACGACGCACAGTATTCGGGAGGTGCATGATTGATGTGATTGCACCGACCAGCCAGCCTAGATGTTTCCACGGTTTCTCTAGGCTGTCATGGCGAATGCCGGGCTGTGTACTTAGGCCGTGGCCGGCCCGTACGTGTGTGCTTTTCCATTAATTGGAAAGTCCTTAGCTGTCGATAAGACAATGTCTTGACTAGGACTGGGATTGGTGTATAGCACAATAACACAATATGGCCAGCAAAAAAAAAAAAAAAAAAAAAAAAAAAAAAATAAGATACCGGTTGATCTAAACTAATTTAAATAATAATTAAACAGAATAAAATGATGTCATTATTTAAGTTTTTATAAACAATAAGAGAACAAAAGAAAATACCCTTATTAGTTATTGCTTATCTTCTATAAACATCCCTGCTCACAAAACCGTAATTTTAGCTGCGCGGTTCTGAGATAAGTGAAAAAAAAAAGGTGGTTCTCAAAAAACCGTACAAAAGCCGCGCAGTTCTTGAGAACAGCGTGGTTTGTGCATGGTTAAGGTCACGTGATCTAGCGCATCCGCATTAAGGATGTTTGAAAAAGATGCGCAGTATGTCAGTGTGAACTTGAGCAATCAAAGAAGCTAATAAGGTGAATTTACTCTCTTTTGGTTTTTAAGTGCTTATTAAGTTCAAAGGATATAGTAAGAAGCTAAAAAATATTTGCTCGGTGTTTTTTAATGAGGTAAGAATTTACTGAATATATAATTTTAAACTTTTAATATCAGTAGAGGGCTATAACAGTGATTTTTGTTACATGTCCTTGGGTTGGCTGTAATGGCGACAGGCTTTGAACTTCGCTAAGAACAACGTATTTCTATACACCGCACCAGAACGTAAAGTGTAATTTTTTGTTATTTTTTTAAAACTATATTGGGTTTGTAATTATAACATAACTATGTATATTAAAATTTCTTTTTATATTTTGAGAGTATAAATACTTTGTTTGTGGCACCAATAATTCAATTTGTACTAAATTTTTAAAATATATTCTGTTAATTGAAAAAGCGTGGTATTTATATAAAAGATACGCTTTTTCAATTAAAATATGTATATTATATGAATATATAATAGTATTTCGATCCTTTCGCGTCAAGATGAAGCTACTACACTTTACAAATGTCCGAAGAATGAACGATCTACACTCTGCAAAGTCACGGCTACCTGAAGCTTCTGCTATATAAAACAGGTAGGTGAAGCTCCAGGTAGCCGTGACTTTGTAAAGTGAAGATCGTTCATTCTTTGGAAATTTGTAAAGTGTAGTAGCTTCATCTTGACGCGAGAAGATCGATTTTTTGTTTATATAAAGGTACGTGTACGTGTTTATGTAGAAAATATTGTGTTCTGTTATCTAATTCAGGTGGGGTGACAGTAAAAGTAAGGTTATTCATGAGTTTTTTGAACCAGAAACGTGCGTAGCCAACTAAAAGCGTAGGAAAAGGCAACATTAATGTTCAAAAGCACACGCCATGTAAGCCATAGACCCATCTGGGTTCACCATTTAAACCGCATGTAACCGGGCGGTGCCAAACAGCCACGCGGTGCCCGGCAGCCGCGCGGTTTCAACCCAAATAAACGCGCGGTAACCAACCGGTAACCGCACGGTAACCAGGTGGTTACTGATTTCAAATTTTCGTATGGTAACTGTATGTTTTTTTGCACAGTTTTGTGAGCAGGGATATAGAATATGGTAATTCAAAACTATACGTATGCCAAAACAACGTTTTATTTCCGCCAAAAGCTGCATCCGCAGTGCTAAACCAGTAAAAGAGCGTGTTATAAACCTTCTAGCCAATCACAGTTGACTTTACATAGTTAATTACACTGCATCGTCTTGAATTAGTATTTGCAGACTTGTTCATGTTATTACTAAAATAATTAGTTAAATGTATTTGGCTAGAAATTCTAAAATATTTGATTATTTTTAATAAAAACTTTACTTTAGGAAGCAGAGATGAAGATAGAAACAGATGGATTTGCATCATCAAGGCCAAAATATTGCAACGACCACTCAGATATATTGCAAATTAATAGTTATCACAAAGGTAAGTAAATATTTAAAGGCGTAGAACACCTTGAACAAACATGTTACGTAGCGTAATATCCTAACAAACCTGAAAATCAATGTGGATTTGGCCGGAGTCATTGATTTGTAATTTATTTTATATTTATAAAATGACATTGGTAGTCACTGAGATCACAGCTTGCCCGGTTTACGCGGGCATGGACTAGTGAGCTCTGTTAGTGACAGCCAGTAGCATTTTGTGAATAAAAATTAAATTAGAAATCCATGTCGTTGGCCGAATAAACATTGATTTTCAGGTTTGTTAGGATATTACATAACATTTTTGTTCAAGTTGTTCTACGCTTTTAATTAATATTGTTTTAATACTTAAAGAGTTACCATAATATTTAGGTACATATGAACGTCTGAAAGTCATGCTTCATTTGCTCTCTTTTAAACGTGCAAATATTTTCGACATTCTCACAAGAGTATTGGAGGGAGATGGCAAATCGTCTCGAGGATATTTGTCACATTATGAATCCACATTAAGCAAGGAATTGATCATAGGACACTCTAATTTGGTAAGTTTTTATATGTTAATTCTATATTATAAAATACTTTTCATAAGTAGAAGAAAATAAGAAGCTTAAAGGTAGAAATTGAAGATTGTTGTATAGAAAATTTCAATTATTTGTGTAAAATAATTTTTTTTCTTTCATTATAAATTTTATAAGATGGAGTGTTTGGGTATGTCACGCTCCACAAGAAAACACAATATTTGTATAAACCTTATCTCAATAAAGCCCTTGTATATTTATTTTTTTATTATATAGAATACTAAATTAATAATAACCATACCTTATTATTCATAAATCTGACACCAACACGTTGATTTTGTATTTATTTTCATTTTGACTGTTAAATCAAGTATCTGACGTCACAATGTACAGATTGGGCCGTAATAGTGGTAAAGAACTTGAAGGAAGAGCTTAAATTTATCATGTGACCATAGTGGTGACTGTGACTGGCGGTGGTACATTGTGACGTCAGATACGAGATTTTTTGAGATAACAGTCAAAATGAAAATATATTTAAAATTTTAAAAATCAACGCCGTAGTGTCTATATCATGGATAATTAGGCATGGTAATTATCAATCTAGTGTTCTAAATAATAAAAAAGTTAGTTGGCAAAGGCTTTAAGATGCGCAGATAGCATGTTTCCTTAAAAAGTCTGTGCTAGTAGCTTTTCGGAGCAAGTTACTTTGAAATCTGTGTACTAGACTCTGTGTTTACAGCCTCAAAAATTTTTTTTCGTTAACTTATGGCAACGTGAGTAAAATTCTGGTGTTTTATAAATTATAAAGCATTTTTTTAAATGCTTAAAAAATCCATATTAAAATTTTATATAAACGTTACAATAAAAAAGTTATAAATATAATTATAAATTTTTAAATCCTTTTTTATATTTAATATATTTATAAATTTCAGGACCATATAAAATTAAAAAACCTGCTAGAATATTTGGAACAACAAGCAACAACATTAACAATTAATGGAAGTGAAACCAGTGCAGAAATTTTATTTCATGAAATAAATAAAGAACAAAAACATATAATCAAAGTTGAAGAAATTAAAATCATAAAGAGAAAAGATGAATTAGCTCAAAATATTTTCAATAATGGAATATATAAAAAAGCATATGAAATATTTGTTGAAGTGTTAGAGAAATATCGTGAGGTTTTAGGTAATGAACATATTGATACATTAAACGTAATGCACAATATGGCAAGGACTCTTGAAAAACTTGGACAAAAAGAAGAAGCAAATAATTTGTATTCCGATTGCTTAGAAAGGCGACGTCGTATTCTAGGTTTTGATCACGAGGATACATTGGCTACACTTTACAACAAAGCTTTGATATTAAATGACCTTGGATATCACAATGTTGCTTATACATTAATAATTGATTGTTTAGAGAATCGACGTCGTGTTCTAGGAAATGAGCATACGGATACGTTGAATACAATGAACAGTAAAGCTATAGCATTGAAAAACCTTAATCGTCACGAGGAGGCACGGACAACGATCGTCGAGTGTTTGGAGAAGCGACGTCGTGTTTTAGGTGATAACCATCCAACTACATTACGTACAATGTACAACAACGCTCAAATATTAAAAGAACTTCAAAATTACGAGGAAGCACTGAAATTATTTGATATGTGTTTAGAAAAGCACTGTCAGATTAAAGGTTATGAACATGAGGATACATTGACCATGATGCACAGCAAAGCTTCAACACTGAGAGAGCTTAAACGTTACCAGCAGGCACTGACCTTATTAGATGATTGTTTAGAAAAGTGTAATCGTGTTTTAGGTGCTGAACATGAGGAAACATTAAATGTAATGAGCAACAAAGCTTTGACACTAAGTGATCTTGGACAAAATGAAGAAGCACGGACTTTACAGGAAGAATGCTTCAAGATGCGGCAACGTGTTCTGGGTGACAAAAATAAGGATACATTACTTGCACTGAATCATAATGCTTTGACACTGAGAGAACTAGGACTAAAAAAAGAGGCAGTGACAATGATTGATGATTTTTTTCATACTAATCCTGGTGCTTTAAGTGAGGAAAATGCTGTTACATTGAGTGCAACATTGGGTGCAATTAACACCAAAGCTTTGACGCTGGATGAAATTGGACATAAAAGAGAGGCACTGGCCTTACTGGATGACATTGAAGAAAAGCGACGACGTTTTCTAGGTGATACACATAAGAAAACATTATCATCAATGAATAACAAAGCTTTGGCACTGAGAGGCCTAGGACGTTACAAAGAGGCACTGACATTAATTGAAGAATGTCTAGAAAAGCAAAGTAGCAAACTAGAGGAAGAACATGAGATCAAATGGACTACAATATCTATCAAAGCTTTAGTTTTGAGTGAAGTTAGTCGTCACAATGAAGCCGTAAAATTAATTGATGAGTGTTTGGCAAAACAAAAACTTTTTCTAGGTGATGAACATAAGAATACAATACTTACAATGAATATTAAGGCATTGATACTGGGAAAACTTGGACATTACAAAGACTCGCTTACAATTATTGATGAGTGTTTAACAAAGCAATGTCAGGTTCTTGGAGATAGACATAAGGATACATTAACAACAATGAACCAAAAAGCATTAACTTTGAGAAGTTTAGGACATCACAAAGAGGCATTGATGGTTTTTAATGAATGCATTGAGAAGCGACGTCTAGTGTTAGGCAATGATCATGAGGATACATTAGGAACATTAACCCGAAAAGCATTGGTGCTAAGAGATCTTGGCAATTTTAAGGTGGCCCTGGCAGTAATTAATGAGTGCTTAGAAAAGCAACGTCAGATTCTAGGTAATAAACATTATATTACATTGACTACGATATATATCAAGGCTTCAGCACAGCGAGGTCTTGGACTTTTCAATGAGGCACTGACATCAATTGACGAATGTTTAGAAAATCAACGTCATGTTCTAGGTAACGAACATAAGAATACATTAAAAACAATGCTTGAAAAGGCTCAAATATTAAATGAACTTGGATGTCACGAGGAGGAAGTAACTTTGCTTGAGAAGATTTTAAAAATACAACGGAAAGTTTTAGGTGATGAAAATGAGGATACATTGACTACAATGCACATCATGGCTTTTGCACTAAAAGAACTTGATTATCACGAAGACGCACTGCCTTTAATTAAGGAATGTTTAAAGACGCGGCGAAATGTTCTAGGTGAATACCATGAAAGAACGTTAAAGTCTATGAAAGTAATGGCTTTGACACTAAGGGAATTTGGACATCCCAAGGAGGCACTTACTTTGTTTACCGAGTGTTTAGACAAGCAGCGTCTTGTCCTAGGTAATGATAATGAAAACACATTAGACACAATGAAAAACAAGGCCTTGACACTGCGAGATCTTGGACAACACAAGGAGGCACTGACATTAGTTGACGAGTGTTTAGAAAAGCACAGACATTCTCTAGGTAATGAACATGAAAACACATTAGATTTAATGTTGGACAAGGCTCATATATTGAATAAACTCAGTTGTCACGAAGAGGAAGTGAATTTGCTGCAAGAGCTTTTAAGAATACAACGTAAAGTTTTAGGTGATGAAAATGAGGATACATTGACTACAATGCACATATTATCTTTAACTCTGATAAAACTTGGACGCCACAAAGAGGCACTACCTGTCATTGAAGAGTGTTTAGAGAAGCGGCAAAGTGTGCTCGGTGATAACCATAAACAAACATTGAATTCTTTACAAACGGTGGCCTTAACACAGAGAGAACTTAAAAGTCCCTCGTTGGCACTTACTTTGTTTAACAAGTGTTTAGAAAAGCAGCGTCTTGTGCTAGGCAATGAAAATAAAAATACATTAAAAACAATGAAAAACAAAGCCTTAACACTGGGAGATCTTGGAAAACACAAAGAGGCACTGATAGTAATTGACGAGTGCTTAGAAATCCAAGGTCGTGTCTTAGGTGATGATCATTTAGATACAATAAGTACAATAAACGTAAAGGCTACAACACTTTGTGATCTTGGAAATTACAAAAAGGGACTTAAATGTTTTGATGAGTGTTTAGACAAGCAAATCAACGTTCTAGGTGATAAACATGAGGATACATTACATACGATGTATAAAAAGGCTATAACACTTAGGAAGCTTGGAGAGTACAAAAAAGCTCTTACAATAATTGATGAATGTTTAGATAAGCGATGTTCTGTTCTAAGTGAAGAACATTTAGACACATTAGCTGCAATGAAAGAGAAAGCTTTGATTTTAAATGATATTGGAAGTTATGTGGAGGCACTGACTTTGATGAACCAGTGTTATGAGAAACATTGTAGTGTACTGGGTGATAAACATGAAAGTACCTTAGATATATTAAAGCATATAAATGATATAGAAAAAGCACAAACGAAATCTTCAAGAAAATTCTTTGGTCTTAAAAAACTGTTCGGGTAAATTATAAAATTTTAATTTAGTACCTACATTATATATATATATATATATATATATATATATATATATATATATATATATATATATATATATATATATATATATATATATATATATATATATATATATATATATATATATATATATATATATATATATATATATATATATATATATATATATATATATATATATATATATATATATATATATATATATATATATATATATATATATAATATATATATATATATGTGTGTGTGTGTTAAATTAATAAACTAAAATGTAGAAATATAAAAAAAAACATAGTTAAATTGTAATTTTAAATAATGCTACAAATAAAAAAAGTTCAAAAAGGTATGCAACAAGAGGTTGCAGCTAAAAGCCCTATTCTAAGAAAAACAAACTATTTTGTACTCTTTAATAAAGTACAGTCAAGGACTATTAAGTATAATACAAAATAAAAATAAAGCTTATTTGCTATATGTATATATATTTTGTGTGTATTATTAAATTTAAATTAATCTTTCATTGTGTTAAATGGCAAATTACATTATTGTTTCATGGAAGACATGAATGTTGGTAAAGATATGGTAGGCCATCTTGAGGTTATAATTTGTTTTCAGGTAACGAAAAAACGATTGCTTGAGCGAATATTTGTATTTTTAAAATGTAAAAAGTTGCTTGTCTATATGACAAACTGTGATTCTAATATATTCTATTCTATATTCTATTTTATGTGTAAATCGAAATAGTAATTGTAGTAAAAATGTGTGTAAATATTAGTTTTTTTAATTAAAATTTATTTTACCTGCTGTTTAAATGTTAGTGATAAATATATTTATATATTTAAGTGGTATTCATTATTTTGACTTCACTTTAGTAATTGTGTGTTAACAATCTAAATATTAATAATTATTGTATGAGCATTCATGGCATTTCTTTTCAATGTATATTTGTATATGATTACATTTTTTAAATTATATGTACGTATGTTATGGTGGATATAAATAAAAAAAATTAACATGTAATTAACAAAAATTTACTTATTGTTAGTTTTGAACTTTTAAATCCAGTCCTTGTATTCACTCACTCACTCACTCACTCACTCACTCACTCACTCACTCACTCACTCACTCACTCACTCACTCACTCACTCACTCACTCACTCACTCACTCACTCACTCACTCACTCACTCACTCACTCACTCACTCACTCACTCACTCACTCACTCACTCACTCACTCACTCACTCACTCACTCACTCACTCACTCACTCACTCACTCACTCACTCACTCACTCACTCACTCACTCACTCACTCACTCACTCACTCACTCACTCACTCACTCACTCACTCACTCACTCACTCACTCACTCACTCACTCACTCACTCACTCACTCACTCACTCACTCACTCACTCACTCACTCACTCACTCACTCACTCACTCACTCACTCACTCACTCACTCACTCACTCACTCACTCACTCACTCACTCACTCACTCACTCACTCACTCACTCACTCACTCACTCACTCACTCACTCACTCACTCACTCACTCACTCACTCACTCACTCACTCACTCACTCACTCACTCACTCACTCACTCACTCACTCACTCACTCACTCACTCACTCACTCACTCACTCACTCACTCACTCACTCACTCACTCACTCACTCACTCACTCACTCACTCACTCACTCACTCACTCACTCACTCACTCACTCACTCACTCACTCACTCACTCACTCACTCACTCACTCACTCACTCACTCACTCACTCATTCAATAGTTCATTAAAATATTTATTTAATTTTGTATACCATGAAAATATTAACAGATTAAAGATTAAATTTCATTTACAGTTTGTAAAATACAAAAATATTTAACATAGAAACAGCACATAGATTCTCAGCAATGTCTCAATGTTGATTTTAATTTATACACACTTGAAAAATTTATATCTTTAAAAATCAAACGATGCTGTTCCAAGATAAGATTAGATAGGATAGCATATGACGAGACGAGACGAGATTAGACGAGGCGAGGCGCGACGAGACGAGACAAAACGAGACGAGATAAAGCGTAGGACAGCGGACAATTTCTTATCGCTTTTATCCGGATAGGATGAGAAATACTGCTCAATTTTGGTTGGTTTGTATTATTTACAATTGGAAGTCGTATTTTTATCCTATCCAACTAAAAGCGATAAGAAATTGACCGCTGTCCTACGATTCACATAAGAAAAGATAAGACGAGACAAGATGAGATGAGATGAGACGAGACGAGACGAGACGAGACAAGATAAGATAAGATAAGATAAGATAAGATAAGATAAGATAAGATAAGATAAGATAAGATAAGATAAGATAAGATAAGATAAGATAAGATAAGATAAGATAAGAAGATGAGCATATCATGAGAACATTTATAAAGGTAAGTCATTACACAAAGTAAAAATTAACATTTCTTTCTAAATATTTAAATTTTAAATCCATCCATAATTCTAAATTGTAATGTACGTTACTCTATTTTCTTTCTGTAAATAATTATAAATAATAATTTCTTTATCCCAAGTATTTTCTGGCAGAAACTGATTTGCTTTATTTATCGTAATTTTTTCTATTTAATTTGTAAAAAAAAAATTGTTTGCCATAAAATATATATAATTAGATCTGACAACTCATTTGCAATATTTTTTTTTTTGATAAATTGATAAAAATTGGTTTTGAATACTGTAAAATTATGAATTAGAAAACTGTTGTTAACTTATCTGCATTTTTTTTTATATAATTCAATTACATTAAAATTAATTAATTATTCTTAGGAAGCTATAACTTGGTCGTAACACTATCTTTATACAAATTTGTGGGCAAATTGTTGATGGTTATGAAACCGCTCATCATAAATATATGAAATTTAATATAATTGATATCATTTAATTATAAGGTGTATAATTTAAAACATGTTACTTGCAATTTGTATAGCAAGTTGTATTAAAAAATGGGTCAAATTTTTTTACATATTTTGGCGACATCGATACGAGTCAAGGAAAAACAATAAGGTTTATTTTATAAACTACACACATAATTGAGCCATTGCCTAGATCTTTTGTTAAGGGTTGTTAAGGGTTGTCTTTAGTTGGCTTGTATCTCAAAATCTAAAAAGAAAACTACCTGATTTTTGATGTCACCTCAAACTTAATGATAACAGGTACCCATGATAAAATTTTCAGTACCCGTGACCATCAGATAACAGAGAAAATAATTTTTGAAATTTACTAAAATTAACATGGCTCCTTATGGGACGAAAACTTCAAAAAATCATAATTCAAAATCTAGCATGGTGACCCCCCAAAATGTTTACCTTTTATGAAGTTGTCTTAACCTAATGCATCGCCATGCAAAATTTCAGATTTTTCCTTCTTTACGACTTTTTAGTCAAATCCCGTAGTAGCTGATTTCCCGCCTTAATAATATATGATCACGACGTCACTGCATATTAACAAAGTGTATTTGACTTTTAGTTACGATTTAGTTAAGAAATGAAATTTCTAGAGTACTTTTTAATAATTGAACATAATTTTTATATTTTTTTGCTTAAAAAAGTATCAAAAATGCTTAATTTGTTGCAAATTTTATGTGTTTTGCGTGTGCAAGAATTTGACTACCAAATAAAACGAGAAGGCACCTCATGTCATTTGGACACTCTCGCCAGGCATGTACTAAGATACAAGACAAGCCGTCTCACCTGTCTAGCATGCGACGGAAGTCAAGTTTTTACACAAGCAAAAAATGTGATTTTTTCTAGAATCTAACATTTTTGATAAACTTTTACTAGTTGAAAAATAATTATAATAATATTCATCTAATTAAACGTATGAAGGGAAATTTATTACTGAAAGAAATCGTAAGTAAAAGTCAAATACACGTTGCGAATATGCAGTGACGTCGTGTGATCATATGTTATTAACAAAGGAAAATGATCTGAGCACTGGCTACATTTTGTGTGTAAATTACAGAAGCTTGTTCTGTAAAGTAAAGTGAATCTCAACAACAGTGATTGGCTGACCAACAAAATACGACACATTCATTGGTTGATCTTGTTTTTTGAGCTAACAAAATTGACAAAATTTGAGTCACATGAATAGCATGGAACTTTTTTGTGTGGAGTTTCTTTCATTCTTATCAAGTTCAAAGTTCTAAACAAAGAAATAACAATGATCGACCATATGTATAAACGTAGTAAACAGGTAACGAAGTCAAAATCAGCTGTTATAACAAAGGAACATATCGACACAAAAGTTGCGCCGAAAGTCTGACTTCGCAGAACGAGCTAGAATGAACTTAAAAGAGAAGTTTTCACTGCTGCACTTCTCCGCCTTTTCCTTCTATCAAAACCAACCACAATGTGCTCACCAAGCATTGTTCCTTATTCTCTCTAGTTTGCATGATGTTTACTCATCATCCTAGCTGAATGACTATATAATGTTTATTCCTTTCTTGACCAAATCAATCAAGTCATGTAAAAGAAAAAATGTCAGCAGCGAACAACTCTCTTATCTTTATTCATATATATATATATATATATATATATATATATATATATATAGAGAGAGAGAGAGAGAGAGAGAGAGAGAGAGAGAGAGAGAGAGAGAGAGAGAGAGAGAGAGAGAGAGAGAGAGAGAGAGAGAGAGAGAGAGAGAGAGAGAGAGAGAGAGAGAGAGAAAGTGACTTTACAATTACAATAAACAGATAGTATCAAAAAATTAAGAATTAAATTTGTTTTTAATTTTGGTTAACTATCCTATATATTAGATTGCTTTTCTGACACAAGTATGATTAATTAACAAGAAGCAAATATTTAATATAGATAAAAAAATAAGTTCAAGTACTTTTGCAATTTAAGAAATATGTACTAACAAAAATTATGCTATTTTAACTATCTTTCTTTGAAAAACGATAATTTGAGTAAAAAAAAAAATATATGGCATTAAGTTTGTCTCGCATCTAGTATAATCAGAAACCGAGAGGAAACAGAATGCTATATATATAAAATAAAAAAAGAATTGCTTAAATGTAAACGGAAAAAAAAGCAAACAAACAAACAAATAAACAAACAAACAAATAAACAAACAAACAAACATACAAAGAAACAAGAGAGAGAGAGAGAGAGAGAGAGAGAGAGAGAGAGAGAGAGAGAGAGAGAGAGAGAGAGAGAGAGAGAGAGAGAGAGGAGAGAGAGAGAGGAGAGAGAGAGAGGAGAGAGAGAGAGAGAGAGAGAGAGAGAGAGAGAGAGAGAGAGAGAGAGAGAGAGAGAGAGAGATGAGAGAGAGAGAGAGAAGAGAGAGAGAGAAAAGTGATTTTACAATTACAATTAACAAATAGTATCAGAAAAATTAAAGAATTGAGAATTTTTAAAATTTAGTTAATGATCCAATATATTAGATTGCTTATCTTGCACAAGTATATGATTAATTAACAAGAAATATATCTGTCATATAGTTGAAAAAAACTAGTTAAAGAACTATTGCAATTAAAGAAATTTTTACTTACAAAAATTGTGATATTATTATTCCTATCTTACTTTTAAAAAGGATAATTAAATTTAAAAAAAACCTTATATGGCATTAAGTTTGTCTCGCATCTAGTATGATCAGAAACCGAGAGGAAACAGAATGCCATATACATAAAATAAAAACCAATTGCAATAAAGTAACCGATGACAAAAAAAAAAAAAAAAAAAAAAAAAAAAACAATACGAGAGAGAGAGAGAGAGAGAGAGAGAGAGAGAGAGAGAGAGAGAGAGAGAGAGAGAGAAATACATAAAAAAGTGACTTTACAATTACAATTAACAGATTGTATCACAAAAATTATAGAATTGAATTTTATTTAATTGGGTTAATTATACTATATCACAGATTGCTTTTCTTGAACAAGTATGATTAGATAAACAAGAATTATATCTTTCATATAAATCAAAATAATAGTCAAATTACTATTGCAAGTAAAGAATTTTTTACTTACAAAAATTATGCTATTTTTCTATCTTTCTTTGAAAAGGGATAATTAATTAAAAAAAAAAATGAATTGTCATTAAAAAAAAATTATATGGCATTAAGTTTGTCTCGCATCTAGTATGATCAGAATCCGAGAGGAAACAGAATGCTTTATACGTAAAATAAAATACGAATTGCTGAAAAGTAACCGATAAAAAAAAAAAAAAAAAAAAAGAAAAAAAAAAAGAAAGAAACGAGAGAGAGTTAAAGCATATCGTAAACATTTTTGGTAAACAAAATAATAAAAGTAATCTTTATTTAAAAGTATATTTGTTATCGTTATTAAAAAAAAACTGTTAAGGTTTTGTCTTTTCTTATGCGTATACTGTCTTCACCATTTGAAAAATATGCCTAATAATAATTTTTTGCGGGGTGGGGGAGGGGGGAGGTTTAAAAATAAAAAGTTTTGATAGAGTTAATTTACCAAATTTGTAAAATTTACTTAATTTAAAGTCGATTTTAGTAAAAATAAATTTGGCACTTAATAATTATTTTGGCTACATTGGTGGATTTGTTACAACAACAAATAAATAAATAAAAAAATATTCCAGCCTTGCGATTCAAAAAGATTAGAATATACTAATTATAACTCTATGATGCGATCATATATCATCTATCGAAACACAGAATTTAAAGAAAAAACATGCAATTTGTTTCATAGAAACTAAATTATAATTAACAAAATTAAAGATAGCTGAAAATTATATAGAAGAGGCACTCATACATGGGTTTAAGGTTAAAAACATAAAAAAAAAAATTATATAAATATTCTATATAGTGCAAATTTCTATGACAGAATAAGGATAATAATTACGATTGCGTGTATAAATTTTGATCATATAACAATCATATTATTAAAAGTAGAAAATGTTGCATATCAAATAACATACAAAACCGAGAATTTGTCCCGGCATTTTAACTATATAATATATATACTACAACCTTTGACCCAAAGTTATAATACATTTTAAAATAAGAAGCTTTTGCATTTATTATTATAATACAAGCATATTCTATTTTATTATAAATATGCATGCAATTGACCACTTGCAATGAACGAACTTTTTAAAATAATTTGAATAATTCTTAATGCATTTCTTTATGTAAAAACCGTTTTCACTTACTTGCTGCAACAATTAAAAACATTTTATTGCAAGTGGTCCATTGACCATACAATTTGTCAGTTGATTTTCAAAACATAAATTCTGTTGAATTTCTTGTATATACATAAAATAATATAAATAATAATAAACGTCAAAATTACAATCTCTTTTAGAATATTGACATACACATGATAAAAAATCAAAACATTACCTAAACTCGTAAAGTAAAGTAATTACAATACTAATTAATAATAATTTATTACTAACTATAATTTTTTACAAATGCCAAAAATTAAAGGAATATACCAGAGAAAAATATAAGCATTTATATCACAAAACACTGAATGGGATTTACATAAATAACATTCGTTTGTCTGAAAACCCAACAGTAGCTCCGTAGCAGTGATCAGAAAATTCAATATATATGCAACCTGCACAACATTTTCATACTAATTTCTGCATATTTCTGACGTCATAAACATGAATTTTCACGCAAATTGCATACTTTACAGTTTTTTCACGCTCTCTCGTGGGGCTACATTAACATTCTGGTAAAAATTGTCATCAGTTTTGAAGATCATCCAAAAATTTATGATACAGTATATACTAATTACCAGATGAGTTTGGTTCTTTTTCATCTAATTGTAACTAAGCGTTGATTATATACGTTTGTGACGTCACACGTAAGCGTTAAATATCTACGTTTAAAGCATGACGAAACTGTGTACAAGCTTTTCAACGTTTAGAACGTCGATTATACACGTCTATTTTTTAGTGTGTAATACATAAGCATTATAATTATAATTATAAGTAATTAAAAAAATATATAACCAGAATGACGTTAACTGTAAATATAAATTTAAAACTAAACCACTCTATAATAGACAACTTGCATGACGTTTTTTTATAGTCTTAGAAAATTCTTTAGGAAAAATGAATAATATTGGTGCATATAAAACTTCTTAAAAAATGCTCCTTCATATTTAAAATAATTTTTGAAATTTAAATTTTATTTGAAGTAAAGACGGTGGCCATTACGCCGAAAGACAGTTCGCGTTTCTTTTGCTTTTCAATTGTTGAAATCGTTCAAACGAGTTCGCACCAACTGAAGAATTATTTTCAACGGCCGAATTTTTAAAAAAAATCTGTATTTTCTCCAACAGAGCTGTTTAAAAAATTCGGCCGTTGAAAGAAATTCTTCAGTTGGTGCGAACTCTTTTGGAGGATTTCAACAATTAAAAAGCAAAAGAAACGCGAACCGTCTTTCGGCGTAATGGCCACCTTCTTTACTTCAAATAAAATTTGAATTTCAAAAATTATTTTAAATATGAAGGAGCATTTTTTAAGAAGTTTTATATGCACCAATATTATTTATTTTTCCTAAAGAATATTTTAAGACCATAAAAAACGTCATGCAAATTGTCTATTGTACCTTTATACATATATTTGTATCTATATACCTATAGGAAATATGTAAATAAATGTAACTGCGTGTACAGACAGGCATGTTATTACCCGTTATGCGGTGCATGGTTTCCACCATGTAATCTGTCAGATTAAAGAATATCACGAGTGTAATGATAAATGTGTATGTTTGTTATGTGGTGGCCTATGTACTTATAGGTACCACTTACTTCATTGTCCATCTCGGACCTTATCATTAATTCAATATGCAAAAATGTAGACTTGGAGAGTGCAATGTAAATATATATGTATAAGTATACACCATTGGTGTTTAATAAATAAAATCATAATAAATAAATGTAGCACTGCTACAGAAAATAACACATGAAATAAGTAATAAAAAATAATGGTGCTTTTGGAAATAATTACGTTTAATCTAATCTAAGGTAAGTAAAAAATAAATTAAAATTTAATTCAATATCCTCGTCTAATTCAAGTTATACCAAATTTCCAAATACTATATATATTACGTTATACACTACAAATTAGAGCTGTGAAAAATATCCGGTTTATTGGAAACCGGTTTAAAATTTACGCGATTAACCGGTTTCGACAAATCTAAGAAACCGAAAAACAAAAAGAAAAAACCGAATTGAAAATTTTCTACCGAAAAATCGAAAAAAATTAACGATTTTTATATTTGTTGATAAAACTGAAATACTTTGATTTTTAAATTTCGATTTCTGGTTTTCATTACAAGACAAAAACGTCATAAATTGTTTTAACTTTGAACTATATAGTTAAGAAAATAATTAAAAATATATACTTTTTAAAAATAAATCACTTATATTTATATATTATATTTATATATTAAGTTAAGACTATTATTATTATTTTTTTTTTCTGATATTTTTTAAAAAGAGTTTGATTGTTAAATTCAATAAAATTATAAAAGTAATTATTATCCTTCCATAATAAATGCAATTTAATCTAAATATTGCAGCACAACATTTTTTTTCTTATAAGCCATTTGTGTTTATAAAAGAAAAAATGAAAGATAATATCAGATACGCCATTTAACGTAATCATTTAGCCATAAATATTAAAATTTTAAAGTGGCACTATCGGACTCCGACAAGTATTTTTTATTTTTTTAATCATTATAAACTGGACTTAATTTCACCCTTGCCACACGTGACAAGTGGACCATAAGGGAGAAAAAAATAATAACTGATAGTAAGTTCTTCATCTCTGACGTCAGAGATGAAACGCAAATGTCACAACGTCAAATTTTACAGGTGATGAGTGGTGAGCCATTTGAATGTCAGTTTCTTATAAAATGAAAAAGGTGAGCTATTGCCATAAAACTCACTCAGGTAGAAAGGATTAAATTAGTGAGTTAAAATAAAATTAATTTTTTACTCTGATCATTGTGCAAACTATTTATTTGTAATTGTCAT
>OX439137.1:1709152-1731652 GCA_949318235.1 Ecdyonurus torrentis | reverse complement strand
ATACTGTAAGTACATATCATATGAATAATATGATCATTGATCACTGAAAAACAGTCAATATATTTTTTTTGAAGACCTAGCAAAAACGTGGGTAATTTTTGGCCAAGACTCCATAAACTCTTATATGGTTCAATTTATGTACTATTGCGGAACTGCTATTTTATACTATCAAAAATACCACTCAAATTTCGTACCAAAGAGTCTTACCCCTCCCTTATAAGTTCATATTTTGTTAAATAATTCTATTGTACCTACAATGTTTAATTTCATCGTGACTTTTTTATTCATAACAGTTTACTATCGAAAATCGAGAAAGCGGCCGGAAAAAAATTGACTTTTGTTTTTAATAATTTTTACACTACGTATCAAAGCAAATGAAAAAGTTTACTTTGAAACAAAAATAATATTTTTTTTTTATTTTACGTAGGCATTATATTTAAATGTTTTGAATCTCAGGTTAAAAAAATAATGTAAATCGACTTTAAGATTTTGACAAAATAAATTGCACTCAAATTTTTATACTATAAAAAAATACTTACTTTTTGAGAGGAATTAACTCGAGTTAATAACTATGTCTAACATAATAAAATATGTTGCAACACTGAAATACATCATATCATATCATAACCATTCTTCAACCAAATTAAAAATTTTCGCTGCCTTCCCGAGAGATTAGCTTAGGTATATAATTTTTTTTAATACATAAATTTTTGACGAATTTATAATATATAGAATATAATTTGTTTCTTTTTTATTATAGTACCCCACATGTAATATTTTTTTAGTTTTTTTTTATTTTAGTGTAAAAAAATTCATTTGTTGAGTGTAATCATTTCAAGAAAGTAACTAAAATTAATTACTTTAATAAATAAAAAAATATGTAACCCTGTCCTCTACTACAGATATTTTATCGAGCAGTTAAGTCCTAATTTTTATTTAAAAATTCAACATTTTGGTTAAATAAATTCAAAATTTGCTTTTCAGAATTTCCATAGTAAGTTTTGCCAAGTATACTAATTTTGCGTTTTTTCAAAAAGGGGCGTGGCCCGAAAAAATTTTCGCCTGCGGCGCTATTTATCCCCCCCCCCCCCCCGGGGTGAAGTAGCCCCCTCCGAAAATAATTCCTGGATCCGCCCCTGTCTTCTGGTCAGGTAGCAAATGATCCCTCACCTAAAATAAAACGCAAATGTATGAGTAGAGGTAGTGTACAATACTGCATCTACTTTTACATTGACATAATCTCTGAAAGAATGCATCAGGTATATGAGGTATTGGGGAGAAGGTAGAGAGGGAAAAAACATATAATATTCTAACACTTTAAAATATCATTTTATTTTATTCTTCTGTTACGTAAAAGAATCGTAATAAAATACTGTTTATATACAAAATATGTTTTTACAATTTGCATATAAAAGGCCCGCGCAGCCGTTTTATTTTATTTAATATTAAATGAATTAAAATAATAAGTCGCTGTGATTGGCTGAGAGTCGACTCTCCGCCAATCACAGTGACCTATTTTCTTAAATTAATTTAATATTAAATAAAATAAGACGGCTGCGCGGGCCTAAAGAATGCATTTTTTATGTTCTTTAGAATACTCTCAAAACGAGATTACCTAAATAAATTAGCTTGCCTAGAATATGATCATTAAATTTGATAGTAAGATTTCTTCAAACACAATAAAAAATGAATTTCTGACTTACATTTTAGTCTCAACAAATTTTTATTTTGATATTCATGTACAGCAGTATGTTCTACTACATATTGAATACAAAATGATGTATGCATTATTAAATTAGATTTAAGAACGACTATTTTGCATACATGCAAAAATAGGTATTTTCCGTGTTTCATACGAATTGCAGTAAAATTTAACCAATATATTTGACATCAGCATAAAATTTGCATTTAGGAATAATTTTTTACGATTTAAATTTTTAAAATCGAGGAACGCCCCTTTTTAATAATTGTTGAATTTCTAAAAAACTATACGTTGCATCAAAAACTTTTAATGACAAGAAATGTGTAGAATTATATAATACAATCTGTGTATAAATTTTAGGCCATTTAAAATGTTTTTGACAATTTGCCAACGCTTTGAAAGTTTTCAAACAGAGAAATTTTAAAAGTGAAGTAAAACATCATAATAAAAACATTGCACTTTTAAAATTTCTCTGTTTAAAACTTTTCAAAGCGTTGGCAAATTGTCAATAACATTTCAAATAGCCTGAAATTTATACTCAAAGTGTATTATATAATTCTACACATTTCTTGTCATTAAAAGTTTTTGATGCAACGTATAGTTTTTTAGAAATTCATTAATTATTAAAAAGGGGCGTTCCTTGATTTTAAAATATTGAATCTTGAAAATTTATTCCGAAATGCAAATTTTATGCTGATGTCAAATATATTGGTTAAATTTTACTGCAATTTGTATGAAATACGGAAAATACCCATTTTTGCATGTATGCAAAATAGTTGTTCTTAAATCTAATTCAATAATGCATACATCATTTTGTATTCAATATGTAGAAGAAAATACTGCTGTACATGAATATCAAAATAAAAATTTGTTAAGACAAAAATGTAAGTCAGAAATTTAATTTTTTATTGTATTTTAACAAATCTTACTATCAAGTTTAACGTTCGTGTTCTAGGCAATTAAGCTAATTTATTAAGGTTACTTTATTTAAAAATATTTTAAGAAGAATAAAAAATGCAGTCTTATATACTGTAATCTGCAAATTTTAAACTGATATATTTATGTATATTTGCTTACAATTAGTAGTTTAGTATTATTTTTTTAATTATGAAAAAAAAATCAATTGTTTAAAAGTTTTAAAAAGTTTAAAATCATACCATTTCTAATCAAAGAAAGGTAATATAATGATAAAAATTTGAATTTGAGGAGCAAAAATCATAGTTTTAAAATTCTACCTCCAAAAAAATAAGAGAGAGAAAAAAAAGGAATATGTTTTGCACCATGATGTGTTTTGCACCTTTCTTCAGAACGCAAAACACAACCAGCTGGACACCTGAGGGCATGTAACTCCCTTTCAACCCCACGGCCGTTTATATACCTTATAATTTTTTTTTACCTCCGTATATCAATTGTAAGCCTGACGTTTCTTAAACAAAAAAAAATTATATATTATAAATTATACCCTGTTTGCAAAATGATTTTAGTTTAATATGAATATTATAGTTAACTATATATTTCATACAAAAATTTAAGCAATACATTTTTAGGTTTTATCATATAATTTTTATATACTAATATTTTTTAAATGATGTCTTTAATATCCGCGGAAAAATAAAAAAACGGAATAAATGAATGAGAGAGAGAGAGAGAGAAAGAGAGAAAGAAAATAAGTTTTTCATTCATTCATTCATTCATTCATTCATTCATTCATTCATTCATTCATTCATTCATTCATTCATTCATTCATTCATTCATTCATTCATTCATTCATTCATTCATTCATTCATTCATTCATTCATTCATTCATTCATTCATTCATTCATTCATTCATTCATTCATTCATTCATTCATTATATATATTCTATATAGTTATAATAGATAGATAACGATATAGAAAAAATGTAATAATGTTTTTTATGCAACTTTATATTACATCCTTGTTTAATTTGCTGCTAATAAATTGATAGTAAGAGCGATTTTGTTAATTTTTCTTTCCAAAACTTAAAACAAACTTTAATTGCTTTCTTTCTTTCTTTTATATTAAATTATTATTTCTTTTTTCACTTATGTAAAGAAAAAGAAAAAAAAAAAAAAAAAAAAGAGGAAGAAGAGTATAAAGAACATTCTATGATCATGCAGCTTTTAGTGCTTTTACTGACCAACCACTTCTTCATTTTTTTTACCTACCTGTACTCCAATACTTTTTAAACGGTACTCCATGAAAAGTACAATAGCCTGGCTTTCCTTTCTTTCTATACCTAATATAAGTCCATAATATATACAGAGTTTAATACGCATTTTTAAGATCTTCATTTTGCACAGGTGACTAATTTAATTGATATACATTTTAAATAAAACATATAATATAATATAGTTGCAAAAAACTAAACAAGAATTATTTTAAAAATAATGGAATATAAAATATTGTGTGAATCATAAGAGCTATTTCAAAATATAAAATTGCTTTCAAATATAATTTAAGAAAAAAAGTGTTATTATTCAATATTTTTTTTTTTGGACCGCTGTTTAAATATAAAACTGAATATCATTAAAGAAACTTAAAAATCGTATTAAAGATTTGCAAATCTAAGGATTCCAAGTAAATAATAATAAATAAAAAAAAAATCGATTTTTAATTTTGTTATTCGGTTTATCATAAAAAAAATATTCGATTTTTTATAACAAATGACCTTTACGATTCGATTTTTTATTTTTAGATGGTAAAAATCGAATTTTGTAAACCGAATTTTAAAGTCAAAATCATAATAATGACTGAAAAAACCGACAAAATCGAAAACCGAATCGTTCTGTTTTTAATCGATTTAATCGAACCGATAAAAAATAAAAACGATTATCCGGTTTCGCAATTTTTAGCGGTTTCCACAGCTCTAATATATATATATATATATATATATATATATATATATATATACAGTGGCGGTCCTACGATTTTTGGGCCCGGGGACAAAAATCAGATTGGGCCCCCTAAATAGATGCGCGAAGCGCCAAACGGCCCGCCGCAGGCGCGATTTTTTTTTTTTTTTTTTACCACGTGACTATTTACAGGCAATTTAGTACATAAATTCAGTATACTTGTCAGTGCAGATATAGCTTTAAGAAAAAAAAATAATAATGTTCTTTTTATATATTAAAATTTTTTTATTATTATTTTTTAAAAATAGAGGGGAAGGGAAAAACAAAATTTTATTTTAGAATGAAATATTAAAAATAATAATAATAATAAATGAGCATACAAAATTTCATAATGAAAAATCACTTGTTGTTAATTACTTTGCAGATATAGGCTAGATTAAGCGCATGCAAAAAATGTTTCCTTCATATTCTCAAAAAGCTAAATTTTAGAATTTTTGTTTTCTATTAGAATTATTTTCAAATTTCCAAAACAAAAGTATTGTTCGTAAACCCTGCTGCCTAAAAAAATAATATATATATATATTATATTTTATTTGAATAACCAAAGTTGATCGTCATCATCATTTTAGGAGCAGAGGACTGGGTCAATTTGATAAATAGAAATAGTAAAAATTTTGAAAGATCGAGCTAGTAATTATTTATATAATTTTCACCTACGCCAGGCCAATGAGGAAGACTAAAAATGATTTCAGGGTAAATTTTTATTTTATATTTTAACAGAAGACATTGTTCTGAATCGATTTATTTGCAAAATTCTAAATTTTAAGTTCATTGAGCATTTCTATTAAAAAAATAGTAATTATAAAATCGAAAAATGTCAACACGCAATATACTTATGCATGCCGGGCATAGGAAAAAGTTACCGACCGTAACGTCATTTTCAGACTTTTAAAAATTAATTATATAAATACTCAATGAACTCAAAAATTAGAAATATCCCTATCTATCGACTTATAACATTGCACAATACATTACAATAAAATAACACCCTGAAATTTTTTTAGTTTTCATAATAATTCTAGTTCTAGTAAATAGTTTATTTTACCTTTTTAAACCAGGGCAGCCGTTATTTAAAAAGATAAAAAAATACTACATGAAGTTGTAATTAATACTAGTAAATTAAGATATATTTTATTTTATCTGTAGATTTATAAAAATGCTTTAAATTTTTTTTAAATTATAAATTTGTTTGGATAATTTGTTTGTTAGGGATAATTTTACTAATGAAAATTATTAAATTGGTTCATAAACTTCTCTCTCTCTCTCTCTTTTTTTTTTTTTTTGCTAACTTTGAATTTTTACATATAGGCCTCGTCCCGGGCCCCCCAAACCTAGTGGGCCCGGGGATATCCGCCCCTCAATCCCCCCTGTAGGACCGCCACTGTATATATATATATATATATATCTTCTTTGCAGATATACGACGAGTTACATTTGGGTAAATTAAAATGAAATTAAAATATGTTACTGAGCGACCCGTATCAAGGAGAATGAAATGTCTTTTTTTTATTTTTATCTGTTTGGAGAGCCAAGTATATATAGCTTATACTATTTAAACATTCAAAAATAAAACTTTAATATTTAGCTTTTAATAATATTTCCATGTTATGAAGAAAATTTGTGAGCTCTTGCACAAGATATTTTTATATTATCCAAGATATTTTATAGCTTTCACAAAATTTCCGCATAACTTAAAATATCTTACCTGTTGGCCTATAAATGCAAGATTTACGATCTTGTTGAAGATAAATCCAAATATGCAAGATATTTATAATTTTGCTCCAAATTATAGAATTCTGGACTTTTTAAAAATTGAACAAATTCTTGCACAAGATTTAGAGATCTTGCATTGTTACAGTCTTGCAAGCTTTTTTCTTGTAAAAATTTTGTACAAGATTTTATCTTGAGTAATAATAATCTTGCTCAAGATTTTTGCGTGAATAAGATACTTTTTCTTGCACAAGAAAATATTTATCTTGCACAAGTTGTTCAAGATTTACGCCTTGACAAGACTATAAAATCTTGCGCAAGATATTTTCTTGCCAAGATGTTGATATTGTGCAAGATTTATTTACTTGTTTAAGATTTTTAGCATCTTGCACAAGAAAAATTAATCTTGAAACCTAATTTTTATCTTGCACACGAAAATATCTTATGCAAGATGAATTGCAAGATCTTATTGTAAGATTCATGCAAGATTTTAAGTTTTGGTAAGATCTTAAACAATCTTGCCTTACTTTTTTCAAATGTTCAAGATCTTGGATGTCTTGAAGCCATCTTACAAGATCTTGAGTTGATCTTGTAAGAATTTATAAGGCAAGATTTTTGACCAGGGAAGACACTTTACTCGTGAACTAGTGGGTAATATATTTCAATGCTTTTAGATAGGTGAAAAAAATGTTACCCGCGAAGATACAGGTATTTCTCGCTATTAAGAAGGAAACGTTTCTCGCTTATTAGCTCGTATTTTACCTATATAGAGCGAGTGCGTCGAGCTATAATAGGGAATTTTGTACACACTGCATTATACGTACAATATATACATAAAGTGGTTACACAGTATTATAATAGCTAATATTAATGTCAACAGCTATAGAGTTGTACTATATCTCTTAAGATAGTAATTTTACTATATCTCTAATATATATTAGTACGTCCCTTATAAAAATAAAAGACTTGGAAAAAATGTAGAGTGCAATTCTAAAAAATAAATTTGAATTCTATTGCAATTCTATGGAATAAAAAACGCTTCCAAACATTTCCACTGCAATAAGAAATATTTTAAACTATTTTTCTACATTATTAAAACCTTTCCATTTGAATTCTAGTATAAAACATAGGTTTCTATTTGAATTCTAGCATAAAACATAGGTTTCTATTTGAATTCTTTTTTCAAATAAAATTTTATTGACGTGTGGAAATAATTTCCACAAATTCTATATTTTATAGTCATTTCCAATTGATTTCTATTTTATAGCTGTGGGTGATTTAAAAGTTTCCAATTGTATTCCATATTATTCAAAATGAAAAATAAAAGTGAAAGTATTAAAAAACGTTTATAAAAGATTTCCATAAAATTATATTTCAGTAAAATTGTTATTTAATGCGCGAATTTTCAAAAATTAGTAAATTAATAAATTAATTGATTAAAATTAATTTTTTTGAAATATTTTCTTTTCTAAATAGTTTGAAATCAAAATATAAGGTTGCAAACCAAAATTGAAAAAAAAGCTCTGCTTTTTTATTTTTTTGCAATTTCTAGGGTCGCAGCTATTTAAAAAAATTTAAAATATCTATAATCAGAATTGTTGTCTTTATGGTGATCTATGTACGAAATTTCATACATTTACAATAATAATTGTTTGAGATATGAGAGAAAAACCGCCAGTCAAAACCGAAAACCCCCTGGCATTTCGTCAAATTTTATCCTATAAATTTGTAATTTAAAAACCGGCTATATCTCAGCGAGATCTATCGATAATGACTTGTCAGAATTTTAATTTTTTGCCTCCTTCGACCCGTTTTAACCTGAAATTCGGACAAAAAGTGCGATTATCTCAGGAACCGCAAATCTGAGGATCTTGGAAATAGTGCCAATCGACAGGAAATCGAAACTATGATCTAAGATCAGATCTGGCCCAGTTGCCCATGTACGAGCTGACGAGCTACACGAGCTGCAAAATTTAGAGCTAGCGTAGCACTAAAGAAGCTCCTATAAACAAAATGTAGGGGAAATATATAAATGTCATAGAATTCTTTTGTAAACGTGTGAGGGGTAAAAATTATTTACACTTCCAAATAAATTCTTTTTTATTTTTTATTATTATTATTTTTTGAAATGGCACGCGACCTTTACAAAAGATTTCCATCAAAATTAATTTTATGATTTTTGAGATTTTATATGGACACTTCTAAAAGCATTCTATTTGAAACAAAAGAATTCATTTGGAAACGTTTCCTGACGTTTCCAAAGCAATATAAAAGCATTATAAAAATATTAAATTTGAAATTTAATAGAATTCAAATAGAAATCAAAAATTTTTATATGGGGTGTGATATGAGTTAATTGTGACGTCATTTTATATTTTTAATTGTCTGTTTTGTAAAAGTTCCAATCATGCCCAACAGATGGCGTACGTGTTCGTGTTATACTAGAGAACTTTAACAGAGAAGTGACATCCCTATGTTTTAGGCACACTACAACATTCAACAAATTTGACTTGGCAACGTTGCATTTTCCAGTACCAATCAGAGGCCAGAAGTTGCCAAATCAAGGCGCCAATGAGAGATCGCGCTATATAGTAAATTCGTCTGCAGCGTTGCCAATTTTAAAGAAATGAGAGTTGCTGGTCAGCCTAACTTTTTGGGATGTCACTTCTCTGTCAAAGTTCTCTATGTTATAACCAAGATATACTCATACAAGATATATAAGGACAAGCTTAGCTAATTTGGGCCACCGCGAAATTCAAAATTAGCCTCTAAGCCAATCAGCGCCTGAGTTGAAGGTCACGTGATCAATATTGACCAATCACAATGCCGCTAAAATTAACATGGAACCAGTTGGTGTCGCTATCTTGTATGTATAGTATCTTTGTTATAATATACTCCCTTCTAACTTCAATCAAGCAGTACTAAACTAACAGCCGGCGTAACTAAATGGCCAAACTTTCATGTGAGCCATGTGTGTATTTAATTTAACTCATAAGTGTAAGTTTTTAAAGATAAATAATGAATAAAAGGATCGTATAAATATCATAAAACAGGTATGTAACATAATGTTTTTTTATTTCCACCGGTAATTGTAAATTTTAGTTTGGTTAATATAAAAAGTCTAACCTGCTTCCAATTGGAAGCAGGTTAGACTTTTTATATTAACCAAACTAAAATTTACAATTACCGGTGGAAATAAAAAAACATTATGTTACATACCTGTTTTATGATATTTATACGATCCTTTTATTCATTATTTATCTTTAAAAACTTACACACTTTAAAAAAAAAAAAAAAAAAAAATACATAAAAAGTTATAGAAATATTTTAAATTTAAAAATTTAAACATATATATATATATAATTACAATATGATCTTGTTATTTAAGCAAAATTAAATTGTATATTTTTATGTTAAAAATTTAGATTATTACATAAAACGTTGAAAAAAGTCCAACCCCGATCTGCAAAAGTATATAAGACTTTATTTATTGTGATCGCAGTAATGTAAAAAATTCGCGTATTTTAGAATTCACGCAAATATTCGCGAAAACAAGTCTCGCGATAAACAAGCAAATTTTACTAAATAAAGGCGGCGAACTCTCATCTGAGGTGAAATTTATATATACTATATATTAATTAAAATTAGCAATATCTATCGTAAGGGGTGTTCATTTTTACTTAAGATTTTGTTATTGGGGTATATGTATCATTTAATATTAGTTTTTGAAAATACTTTTTTTTATGTTTCTTTAAGAGTCTTACTATTAAGGCAGGAAATCAGCTACTGCGGGATTTGACTAAAAGTTTGTAAAGGATGAAAAATCTGAAATTTAACACAGTGATAGATAAGGGTAAGATAACTTTAAAAATGTAAAAATTTTGGGGGGTCACCATGCTAGATTTTGAATTAAGATTTTTTGAAGTTTTAATCCCATAAGAGCCCATGTTAATTTAAATAATTAATTTCTCTCTTATCTGATGGTCACGGGTGCTG
Organism: Ecdyonurus torrentis; assembly: GCA_949318235.1. NCBI lineage: Eukaryota > Metazoa > Arthropoda > Insecta > Ephemeroptera > Heptageniidae > Ecdyonurus > Ecdyonurus torrentis. Next base: position 1,721,310 of record OX439137.1, on the reverse strand, counting down.
AAATTTTTATCAAGGGTAGCTGTTACTGTTAACTTTAAGATGGCATCAAAAAATTATAGGAACTTTATATACTTTTGAGATTTTGAGATACAAGCGAACTGAAGAGAACCCTTAATAGTCTTATAATTATACATTACATTATTATTATTATAAAAATTTATAAGTATTCCTTTAATGTATAATTTTTTTTCCATTATTCATTCATTTTGTTTAATATTTTTTTAAAGGCGGCAGAAGGTTATGCAGTAAAAAGTATGGAAAAAAATTCAAAATTATGCGTTCAAAATAGGTACCACTAGGTACCATATAGGTACTCCCATTTAAAAAAAAAATATGCCTGCGGCAAAAAATGGGGGGCTTACGACCCCCAGACCCGCTTACGGGCCTTTTCTTTCCGTGCCCGGCCCGGGCTTTTAGCTCTCAAACTCAAACCGGCCCTGCAATCATAATTTATGCTATATAATATACTGCATAACAACTATATACATATGTTAAATAAAGTATAAAAATATTATGTTGTGGAGCATATTATAATTACTACGATTTTCTATGTATATTTTAATATCTATAATGCGCTAATGAATTGGCAGCGTATATTTCTTTTCCTTTTTTTTTCCCCTTCTTTTTTCCGTGTACAAGCGCTTCTATATATTATAATGAAAGATAACTATAAAAGCAACCTTGCGTAGGATTCTATTTGCAGCACTCGGCTGGCCAGTGGAGCCGTCGTGTCGAGTGTTTAGATATTTCGCAGCAGCGAAAAAGAACCTTGAACTTGACATCGTTATTGTTAATTTATTCATGTCACATGTCACCAACATTTTTACATTAGCCTAGCTGCCTAGCAGCAAAATCTCTCTCTCTCTCTCTCTCTCTCTCTCTCTCTCTCTCTCTCTCTCTCTCTCTCTCTCTCTCTTACTCTTATACTCGACACTCTCTCTCTCTCTCTCTCTCTCTCTCTCTCTCTCTCTTTCTTTCTTACTCTTATACTCGACTCTCTCTCTCTCTCTCTCTCTCTCTCTCTCTCTCTCTCTCTCTCTCTCTCTCTCTCTTAAAGCATTTATATTATGCGTCTAGCTATAATGTATTGATATGAGAATCATATTAATACTATTTTTTAAAATTTTTAACAACTAATATCGTGGATGCTTTTCAAGGAAAAAAAAGATTAAATAAAAACACAAATTTAGGATCCGTAAGAAAACTTCACTATTTCCACATCCAAGTAAAACTTGTTATAATTTTTACATTTTAATCATATTATACACTTTCTTGATGTCAAATATTAATATAATTAATATTATTAATTGAAGATAAATGATAAATAATGGTATATATATATAACAAATAAAGTTCATATAATTATACTTATTAACTATTAAGTTTATCTTAAAGGAATAGACCAGAGAAAAACATAAGCATCTATATTATAAAACACTTGATGGGACTTACATAAATAACTTTAGTTTGTCTCAAAACTCAACAGTAACCCCGTAGCAGTGATCAGAAAATTCGATTTATGCAACCCGCACAACATTTTCATACTAATTTTTGCATGTTTCTGACGTCATAAACATGAATTTTCACGCAAATTGCATACTTTACAGTATTTTCACGCTCTCTCGTGGGGTTATATTAACATTCTGGTAAAAATTGTCATCAGTTTTGAAGATCCCATTTCGTGTTTATTCATTTAAGAAGCACATGTTGTTTTAGGTGGTCTAAGGCTTTAATGCATTGATAAAAAAATCGACAGTTTATATTCTATGATATAATAAGTATTATCTTGGAACACGACTCCAAAGTAAAATCGACACTTGCTAATCAAAGAATGACCCTCATTCCTTTTCCGGCTAAGTATTTATACTCTAGCCCCCACCCTTGTGAGGGTGCTTCTCAACACTGCCATCCTTCCCATCCATCCAAACACGTGTCTTTTTGCAGGCGTCAGTGCGTTCTTCTAAATAATATTAAATATATCATAGAACAAGGAAAATGGTATTAAAATCTATATAGCTGACACTACTGTTTTATATATGTATTAATATTCATAGTGATTCTAACACGTTTAATATTTTTTGTCAAAATTAGTACATACTCATGACATCATCATAAAACATAAATCAGTGTATTTCATTCACTATTGCAACTTATATTATAATAAAATATATATAAAATATAAGGAAATAAAACTGAAATTATATATAAGAATATTCGATAACATTTCTGACTGCCTTACTCTCTTAAAGCCATATAGACAGGGGTAGAAGTTGAAAATTTCTCTTGCCGAGACCATAGTATAATTGAAGGAAGATGATATGCGGGGCGAAGTCCCGCCAACGGGGGGTCAAGGGGGGCGTAGCCCCCTTGCGGGGGTCAAGGGGGCAGAGCCACCTTACCGCCGGAGGCACGATTTTTTTAAATATCTATGCAATTTTAACGATTTCTGTTAAAAATAATTAAACAATTATAAGATCATAGTTTCACTTTTTACCTAATATTATTTCTAAATTGCAAAAAATGTTTTAAGGTGAATAAGTAAATGTTTGCAATGTTAAAACAAAACTTCATAAAACTTAGTTCGTTTTTTTTATGTATGCATGGGGATAAATAAAAGAGGGTTTCGATTATACTGTTTTCGGTTTTCCACAACTAGAAAAAATTCTATTCTTTACGTCATGATTCTTTTTTTCAAGATTAAAAATCAAATATTTTATTTTAGTTTTATTTTTTACATTTTGCATAATATTAGTGCATTAAAATAAAAAATATGTGACGAACTTACTGAAATTATGTTCTCTTCAAAAATGTTGGAAATTTTTAAACGGCAAAGCAGTGGAAATAATTGGAAAAAAAAAAACATTGATTTTTTTTTTTTGCTTTACTATTTATTTCCACCACTTTACTGTTTTAAAGTTGTTAATAATCATTTGAACATAACTTCAGAAAAATCATACTTTTTTATTATTAATTTTTTTCATGTATTTATATTTGTCATTAAAAAAATAGCAATGAAGCTCCTGATATTATGTTGGCTTACAAAATTAGAATTTTGTTCATTGATTTATTTATGTCCAATATCCACTACTTCAATGTTTCAAAGTTGTTCATGATATTTTATGTGAACATAGTTTCAGGAAATTAATTATAATTATATTAATTATTATATTTTGTGGAAATTTATGAATAAATAATATCGAAAAATTGTGATGAGTTTTCTGAAATGATTTCTAATGAAAAAAAGCATGAACAACTTTAATGTCTTGTTTATATTGAACTTTTTGTAATTCAAATTGCTAATTACAAAAAGTTCAATATGAACAAGGCAAACCATGAGTGAAGTGGCAAAAATTAATGGAGGGGCTGGGGGCAGTATTTTGTTCCAAAATCTTCACAAGAGTTTTTGTACTTTTATGATAAACTTAAAACATTATCAGACAATTTTTTATTACATTTGATAATTTATTTTTATTTTTTTAATAAATTTAATTTCTCCTTTTTTTTTTCTTCTGCATTTGATTTAGTTCAAAATATTTAGTTATTGAATTGCATGCAATGAGACTGTAATATTAGTTAATTAATAAAAATACTGAAAAATAAAATTGGGGAAACATGATGCTTTCAGAACCCTTTATAGATTAAATCATTAATAATACACTTTTGTACTAATTGAGGTAAATTTATAGAAGTAAACTAGTCATTTACTTGAATGAAATATATTTTATTTTTATTATTACTTATTTAGCCCCCTTTTTTTCTTTTTTTTTTTTTTTTTTTTTTTTTAGAACTTTTACCGAAACCTGCCGGGACCAAGTCCCGGCAGAATTTCTTATGCCGGGACTTGGTCCCGGCAGTCCCGCCTAACTTCTACCCCTGGATATAACAGTTGATATACGTATATCAATGACGTATACATTTCTCCCAATACTAGTTCGAGAGGATATACAGTGTAATTAACAATGTAAAGTCAACTGTTATTGGCTAGTAGGTTTGTAACACGCTCTCTGATTGGTTTAGCACCGCGGATACAGCTTTTGGCGGTAACGACCTTGTTTTTGCCAGAGTTATATATATATATATATATATATATATATATATATATATATATATATATATATATATATATATATATATATATATATATATATTATATATATATATATATATATATGTTGAGTCAAAATGAATAAAATAAATAAAAATAAATACAAAATCGATCAAGCAGTTGTTGGCGTGTCTAATTCATGGATAACTTAAGGTATGGTAATTTTATCAACCTAGTATTCTAAATAATAAAAACATAAGTTGACAAGAGATTAAACGTTGATATTTAGGTATAGGATGATATTATAGACATTTTTTTATTCATGATATTCTACGCCTTTACAGAAAGCTAGGCACTGATGTCGTCACTGTTAATCAAGCAGAAATTTGGCTCGGCGGGCGGCCGTACCAAGCAGACAGCTCACACCGCGTGCAGCGTAGAGAACTTTAACAGAGAAACGACATCCCCATGTTATAGTCAGACTGCAATACTCAACAATTTTGACTTGGCAACGTTGCGTTTTGAAGCACCAATCAGAGGCCAGAAGTGTCCAAATCAAGGCGCCAATGAGAGAGCGCGCAATAGTAATTTCATCTGCAGCGTTGCCAACTTTAAAGAAATGAGTGTTGCGGCTGTGCCTAACTTTTTGGGATGTCACTTCTCTGGTAAAGTTCTCTAGTGCAGCGTTCGTTAGCTGGCTGACTTGCTTGCTTTGATGGTTGACAAAGCCACATCCTTGAGAGATAACAAAATAGTCACGTAAAATATATATAAAGGGTGTATGCGTTCATATGTTAGATAATTTGCAATAATTAACATGGGCAGCATAGGAAAATAACACATTTTGCCAGTTTAAAACTACTATGCAATATTTTTGAGAGCATTTATGTTGTAAATATGTTGAATTAGTATCTCAAGTATGTGAGAAAAATAATGTTAAAAAAAATTAACTGATTTCTTAAAGAAAATTGGCTTAAATGAAGTTTGTCCTATGCTGAGCAATGTTATTCACTACTCCAGTATGGCCTTCAAGCGCAATAAATATGACGTCATCTGCATATATACAACTAATATTATAATTGTTAAGAAATATTATATAACTTGGTACGGCCACACTTAATTTAACATAAAACAGATTTTTTAGGCGGGAAATCAGTTAACTGCGCGATTTGACTAAAGAGTTTCATAAAGGAAAATATTATATAGACCATATATCGTTGTGGTTGCACTCATATTTAAGAGCCGCCATTTTCTTGGTAACGAATTCATATAGGCCAGCATAAGAAAATCATCATTTTGATATATTTAATAACAAAAGAATCTTCAAAGCTCAATCAAAGCCTTATTTGTAGCTCCTATGTAAAATTTCTTACGGGTTGGTAACTTTTTGAAAAAAAGGCACTTTTGGGCACAAAAATAAAAAAAAAACGATTTTTTTCCTTGATTCTAGTAACAGATTAAAAATTAAACACTATTTATAATTATGCATTTTCTAATTTTTTGCATAGAAAGCACTGGAAATTGATGATGGAAAAAAAAAGAAATGATATGTTTCCCCTATGCTGGACAATGTATTAGGCACCACAAACATGGCGACAAAGCGCAAGGAAGTGCAAGGGGGCTATATATATATACAGTATGTGAGAAAAGTAAAAACTATTTAACAAAACAGATTTCCCTAAGAAAATAGACAAAAAAAAAAGTTTGTCCTATGCTAAGCAATGTTATTCACTACTCCAGTATATGGCTTCCAAGCGCATTAAATATGACGTCATCCGCATACACCCTATATACAGCTCCATATATGGCAAGTGGAGCCGTCGTGTAGAGTGTTTAGATCAATTTCGCAGCAACGAAATAAAACCTTGAGCCAGCCTGAGCTTGACATTTAACATCATATTATATGTCATTAATATTTCTATATTTGCCAAGCGGTTTAGCAACAAAAAACTTCTCTCTCTCTCTCTCTCTCTCTCTCTCTCTCTCTCTCTCTCGGTCTCTCACTATCTCTTGATTAAGTAGAGTTATATCTTATAAGATATAACACGCATACACATTACACACACATACATGCATTTTCAGTACTGAATTCAGTCCAGTTTTTTTTTTGCATTATTACTTTGCAAAATCAGCATAATCAGTGCACCTTCAGTTCAAAAAGTTGAAAGAAAAATAAGAAAAAAAGAAATTATTATCTGATACACTATCAGCCAGTATGAATGAAATATTTGTTCTTTTATTTTTCAAATTTCTTTTTTTTTCTTTTTTATAAATGGTGCGTTCAGTTGAATCTCGATCGGTACACCGTGAGTTGAATTCAGATAATTTTGAGATAGGCCTATATATGCATTAAAAATACTTATTTAAAAGTATATAAGTTTATATATACATATATATTTTATATATATATATATATATATATATATATATATATATATATATATATATATATATATATATATATATATATATATATATATATATATATATATATATATTTACATGAGAAAAACAGACAAAAACTTAAAATAACTGATCTAGTTTACAATTTTCAATTTTTTTTCTTTCCAAACTCTTTTACATTTTTGTGAATAAAACTTGATGACTTGTGGACTTGTGACCTCAGATGTGACCTAGCATGCATATGTCAAAAACTGAAAAAAAAAACGGAGATCAGGTTAATTTCTACTTATTACTCTAAAAGTTCATGCATTTTTTTTTAATTTCCGAATCCTAATATTAACTTATTAAAATAATCACTTTGAAGTTACTACGAGCAGCTAATTAAATAATATATTTTAGCAAGTTATATTAAAAATAGCTAATTTAAGTTGTTTAAAGTTTTTTTTTTTAATATTTTTAAAATTTAAGTCAAAATAGCTATTTTTAATAATTTGCTAAAATGCATTAATTTTATATCTTAAATCAGTTTTGGTATTCGTAACTAAAAAGTAATACATCAATTTTTAGAGTGAATAAAAACCTTTTTTTTTTTGTCATAATAATTTCTTTATTAATTAGCACATCATTTCAACTAGTAGAAATAAATTATAAATTAATTTATTATTTTTTTTTCTTTTTTGCATAATATGTATTTATTAAAAACTGCACCTCTTCCATATCCAAACTCCTATAGTGTGCAGATAGGGTGTATGCATTCATGTTAAAGTCGACGTCATAAGTGAGTACTAAATAACATTGGCCGGTATAGGAAAATGACACATTTTGCCAGTTTAAAAATAATTTGCAATATTTTAGAGCGCATTGATGTTGTTAACAGGTTGAATTAGTATCTCAATTATGTGAGAAAATAATAATGACCAAAATATAGCTAATTTTGCAAGGAAAATAGCCAAAAACTAGGTTTGTCCTATACTGAGCAATGTTATTCATTGCTCAAGAGCAGCATCGAAAAGCACTCAGAATGACGTCATGCGTATACACTTCTGTATTAAGATTCAGTCTTTTTAAAACGACCTTCTTTTCTCTATCAACAGCTACAAATATTGCTCTTTGTGCAAATAAATTATGAAATAGAAAAATGTTCCAATAAGGCGTAAAATGGTCTATTACCTGGGATTTGATAACACTTATAAGTAATTTTTAAGAAAAATAATCAGTGATATTAGAATAATGCATGGGTTCAGACCCGTCACAAAAATTATCGGGTCCACGGAGCCGAGTCCAACCCTTTAATTTTTTTTGGTCGATATATAACCGATCAAAATCTTCATATAAGTCCAGGTCCGGGTTCGATATTATTATATAAATTTTTAAAACAACAATAGCTTCCTATCCTGTTTATATATCCATGAAATAAACACCAATTTGTTATTCGCATTACATAAAAAATACCATAAGCCTTTATATACAAGATAGTAAAACAGCATAAGACAAAAATCTACTATCTATAATTATATTGCGATATGATAGTATTAGACATATACCATTGCGTAGATTTCTATATAAAGCTCTCGTATCGGCTAGCATATGTGCAACGCACAATCAGACAGACGAGCAAAGAGCAAAACCTTGAATTTTTTTTGTTTATATGTAATAAATATTGATGTCAATAATCAGTTTTACATTCGCCAGCGTAGAAGCAAAAAAAAACTCTCTCTCGCTCTTTCATATATTAAAGGAATAGAAAACATAACACAACATGTTCTTTTTAAGGCGGGAAATCAGCTACTTCGGGATTTGACTAAAAAGTTGTAGAGACAGAAAAGTCTGAAATTTTGCACAGTAATATATTAGGATAAGGTATCTTCAAAAATGTAAAATTTTTGGGGGGTCACCATGTTAGATTTCAAATTATGATTTTTTGAAATTTTAGTCCCATAAGAGCCCATGTTAATTTCAATAATTATTTTCCTCTTATCTGATGGTCACGGGTTCTGAAAATTTTAACATAAGTAGCTGTTACTGTTAACTTCCAAATGCCATCATAAAATTTGCAAGTTTGCTTTTTAGATTTTGAGATAGAAGCCATCTATATACAACCCTTAATAATTAATAACAAAAAGTGAGTTATACAAAACTGTTGATAATTTTTACCAGAATGTAAATTTGTCCTTACGAGAGAGCTTTTAAAAATGCAAATTTGAGACGTCAGAAACATGCAAAAATTAGTATGAAAATGTTGTGCGAGTTGCGTAAATTAGGGTTGCCAACCGTCCTTTTTTTGGGGAAGACAGTCCTTTTTTGGTCAATCTGTGTCCCTTCTTCCTTCGGTTCCAAGAAAGGACAAAACTAATACCAAAATTATCCAAAAGTTAATACGTACAGTACTTCCAAAAAAAAAATATATAATGAAAAAAAAATCATGTTCCAACAGGGTTCCATGGATCATAGTTGGAACCCACTTAGAAAGCTAAAGAATTATACTCTATAACTTTGTTCCAACTGGGTTCTGAGTGCATTCCAAGTGGGTGCCAAGTCTCATTTGGAACCCACTTGGAACATATAATAAAAATAATATAATAAAAAAAAAAATACAATAGCAAGAGGGGCATTTAAGTTAGATTTTTTTTTGAAGTCTCACGGTATCCTGGCAATGGGCTACTGCTGCACTCTCTTTGTGTTAAAAGCAGTTTCTAAAATCAATTTATCTGAATAAATATTGAAAATAATTAATTATGTTAAAGTAACTAAATTAAATAAATATGTTAAAGTACTTATTTAATGCTCATGCATTATTTCCTCTACATTTTCGCTCCTTTAAAATTGTCAAATTCTAAAATTTCCGCATTTTAATTGCTGAAATATTGGTTTTGAAACTAAAATGTTTAATTATTAATATTAAACTACAAATTACAGGCATAATTTTATCTTACAAAATTTCAAATCATAATTAAACGCATAACATTTAAACTATTTAAGTACACACAATTTAAATTTTTTTCTATTTAATATTTTTAAGTATTTATTAATGCTTTTCATTAATAGATAAAATATTAATTAGTCAGTGGTTAATTTTTAATCTAAATAAGTTACTTAAATGAGCTATATACTATATACGAGGACAATTTTTACTTTTTGTAGTATATTATTATACTACAATTATTATTAGTTGTAATGTACTGAATTTTTCCGAAGAATGAACGATCTACACTTTACAAAGTCACGGCTACCTGAAGCTTCTGCTATATAAAAAGGGTAGGTGATGCTCCAGGTAGCCGCAAATTTGTAAAGTGTAGATCGTTCATTCTTCGGAAATTTGTAAAGTGTAGTAGCTTCATCTTGACGCGAGAATATCGGTATATACTATAATATTTCAACGTTATAAACTGTAAAATCTACGTATATTTAAATCACATATCAAACTATATTAAATATATTTAAATACAAAAAAAATCAACTTGTATAGAGAAATTAAAACTGCCAAGTGCACATATGCATAGGCCTATACACATCATTAAATATTTTTTAAATTATTTTGCAATATGTAACGATTTTTTTTTTAAGTATACTATTATTATTTTTTTTTTGCTGTCAACAATACAGTTTATAAAGAATTGTATGCCACGTAAATTTGTGAAATGAATATTGATTGCACTAAGTAAATTACATTAAATAGATCAGTATGACGTAATATGTTAATTCTAATTATAAAAAGTATGATTTTGATGATTTTTTTGGAATGCACTTGGAACATACTTTTTTTGGAATGCATTCGGAGTGCATTCCTTTTTTTTCATTTTTTAAAGAGGATCATAGTGGAACATATCGAAACCCTAATGGAATACATTCCAAATGCATTTCAATCATTCAGAACACTGTGCGAACAGTGTTCGCACACACTTTTTTCATATATAATTGCGCATCAATTATAGTCATTATTAAAAACTTAATTTATTATTTTCTTACAGTGAAAATAATTTTAAAACTTATTACAGCGAGAAATTAGAAAAAATATAAAATTTGTCTCACATTTGAAAAAGAAAAGATAACAATTTACGAGTTAAATATTACTTATTTTTAATACAATATAGATAAAATACTAGTATTTAATTGTCAAAACAAAAAAATTGCAAAAAAAAAAAAAAAAATGGGCAGAAAATATAAAACAGCACTCTTTTATAGCTTTTCTAAAGTATTTTGGCTCTCCTGTAAAATTTCATAAAATGCAAGTTCACGTTTTAGGCGCGAACACGGCGATATATATACAGGGTGTCCACAAAGTTTGGGACATTTTTAAACGCTTAAAAAACTATAACAATTCTTAATATTCTTAATATTTTTCAAATGTTAATATACTATCTTGTAGCCCTATTTTTTACATTTTTAAAAACGTTTACAGAATTGAAATCAAATTAGCGGTTGAGGAGTTACAGCTTAATTTGTAAAGTGACCTTTTTTGGAATAAATTTCTTAAAACGATGACAAATTTTTCACATGATTTGCTTTAAGTGGGGAATCCTTACCCATTAATCCGACCTTGCTGATCTCAATTTCATTGTCGGATTTGACCTAGCTACCACTCTTAAGAAAATAGGGGTGGTTTTGTGGTCAAAATTTTACTGACATTTCAACAAATTTATTGATTCAATCTTTATAAACTTTTTAACTTGGCCACAAGATTCTGTGCAAAAAGGTTTCTCAAAAATAACAATAGGGAAGGATTAAAAAGGATTTTTTGTGTCATATTTATCAACTGAATCAATTTATCGCTGACTTCCCATGCAAATAAGTTTTTTTAAATGACATCTATGGCCTAGATGGATTTTTATAACAGGTTTTCTTTTCAGAATTACAGGTCAGCTAAAATAACTCACCCTATTTTTAAGGGAGTAGAGGGTTTAAAATTGTTTTTAATCCTATCATAAGTGGTATTTTTTAGAAATCCTTTTGCACAGATTTTTTGGCCAAGTTGAAAGGTTTATAAAGACAACATCAATAAATTTGACAAAATGTCAGTAAAATTTTAACTACAAAACCATCCCTATTTTATTAAAAATGGTAGCGAGGTCAGATACAACAATGAAATTGAGATCAGCAAGGTCGATTTAATGGGTATGGATACCCTACTTAAAGAAAAACATGTTAAAACTTTGTCATCGTTTTGAGAAATTTATTCCAAAAAAGATCACTTTACAAATTAAGCTGTAACTCCTCAACCGCTAATTTGATTTCAATTCTGTAAACATTTTCAAAAATGTAAAAAATTGGGCTACCAGATAGAATATTCAACATTTGCAAAATATCAAGAATTATTAGTTTTATAAGCGTTTAAAAATGTCCCAAACTTTGTGGACACCCTATATATATATATATATATATATATATATATATATATATATATATATATATATATATATATATATATATATATATATATATATATATATATAAAGTTTTTTTTTTAAAAGCGCGCATTTTAAAAAGCAAAATAAAATATGAAGAAATAAAATAAAATAAACTTTTTATATATCATTTTGTAGCCAAGGGTTAGACATTTTTAAAACTGTTCTTAAAAATAAAATTGAGTGACCAGCTTTCTTGCACCGAGCGTCAACGTAAAAATGTGCTATTTTTTTTCCAAGGGTCTTTTTTTCTGCAAAAATGATCAGAAATTTGCTTTTTTAACTATCCTTTAAGAACAATTAATGGA
>OX439137.1:1569152-1706652 GCA_949318235.1 Ecdyonurus torrentis | reverse complement strand
ATTATTATTACTGGTCATTATATACAGCTATAAATATATTCAAATATTCACAAATAATTAAATTTATAGAAATTTACTGATTATTTCTGATAAAACTCGGTGAAATTATTTTTATTCTGTGGTTTATGCGGTATGAGGATGACGTCATATTTAATGCGCTTGTTGGCCATACTGGAGGAGTAAATAACATTACTCAGCATAGGACAAACTTCATTTAATCCAATCAACTTTGGTAAACCTGTTGATTTATTGTTCATGTTATTTTTCTCACATAATTTAGATACTAATTCAACATATTTACAACATCAATGCTCTCAAAACTATTACATAGTGGTTTTCAACTGGCAAAATGGTTTATTTTCCTACGCCACCCATGCTATTTAGTTATCCAACATGGCGTTAACTTTAATATATATGAATGCATACACCTTATAAAGCTAAAATTAGCTAAATTTGTAATTTTCTTAAAGGTACATATTTCAAAAATAATCCATGGATATTCATAATACCCATGGATAATGTCTGGTTTCCCATGGATATTTACATGTTTTCCATGTGATATTAATGTTTCCCACGTAAACTTTATTTTTATCCATGGGAACTTTAATAATTATTAATAATAAAAATAAATAATAATAATTTTAATTTTTCCCACGTAATTTAAAATTCCCATGGATATTTTAAGTATTTCCCACGGATAGTTTTTTTTTTTGTATCCATAGGATTTATTTAAGCATTTCAGCATGACGAATATGACGATCAAAGCGCACAGTCCGAGTGCAAAAAATTAAAAAGTGCATAAGAATAAAAAGTGTTTATTTTTAATCTTTAACTAGAATCAATCAAAAAAAATTGTCGTTTTTTTTTTCCTCCAAAAAAGTGGAATTTTTCTGAAAATTTACCAACCCGTAATAAATGTTATCGCGTTTTTCGATGTAACTCGATTTTTAATACCCCAAAAAGTCGCGGCTACCTGTAGCATCTGCTATATAAAACAGGTAGATGAAGCTCCAGGTAGCCGCAAATTTGTAAAGTGTAGATCGTTCATTCTTCGGAAATTTGTAAAGTGTAGTAGCTTCATGTTGATGCAAGAAGATCGATATATATATATATATATATATATATATATATATATATATATATATATATATATATATATATATATATATATATATATATATATATATATATATATATATATATATATATATATATATATATATATGTGTGTGTGTGTGTGTTTTGCTTAAAATACAATAGTAATTAAAGTATTTCTTTAAAACCACTTTTTAATAAATTAAATAACAAAATATAATACTTGCCATGTATAAAATTCTATATTAAGGGATAAGAATAAAATAATTAATAAGAAAAAGCCATGCAATTTAAAATAAAATGCTAAGCTTATTATAATATATTGCCTAGTTATAAAGAACATTTGATTAAAGTTATAACCATGCATTCGTAACAGATCATTGGATTAGTAGTTAAACATGTTTGAGTCAATTTTTTGGATTAAAGTATTATAGAGGGGTCCAGTGTATCTGCAATAAATCATATATAGTGCGCTTCGAGGCCATATTGCAGTAGTAAATAACATTGTTCAGCATAGAAAAACTTTATTTAAGCTAATTTACTTTGGAAACTTAGTTACTTTTTAGTTCATGTTATTTTTCTTACATACTAAAGGTAACTTTTCAACATATTTACAACAGCAATTAATTAATCGATTTCTTAAACATTTTTTGACTTTGTGTATTATAATTTCTTCTAATTTAAAAAAAAATGGTTTAAATACGTTAATTAGGTGAATTTATATAAATTATTGAAAATTTTACAACTTAGAACGGTGCTGAGTGGTCAAAAAGTCCACGTAATAACACGTGTTAAAAGCGGCATAATGAAGAGACAAAGCACAGCGTGAGGGAGGAAGTCATCTAGAGGGCTGAAAAAAGGTTTATGACTTTACCTCTCTTGAAGGATTTTAGACAACTTTTAGAAAATAAGGCAGAATTAGTTTTATGTATACTTTTTTATATTTAACGTATAGTGTTAGTTTTTCTTAGCCTTGTATGTAAAAACATACGTTTTATATATAAAGTGTTTTGATTTTTAAAGTCATTGACGTTTATGGTTTTATATGATATTGTATTATTTTTTATTGTTATAGAGCTTTCACTCGAAAAAAAATTATTCTAATAAAGTGTAGTTATAAAAAAAGATAATATCATAATAAATATATATATATATCATGTCAAGTGCGTTTGCAATAAAATTAAAAATTATTTTAAATTTTCAGTTATTATTATATTTTTACAAACTGCATAAAAATCAAATCATTTCTAATGCTAGAGAAAGAGAGAGAGAGAGAGAGAGAGAGAGAGAGAGAGAGAGAGAGAGAGAGAGAGAGAGAGAGAGAGAGAGAGAGAGAGAGAGAGAGAGAGAGAGAGAGAGAGAGAGAGAAGATAAAGATAAACAGTAATTGTAAACCAAAAATATCCAAACCAAAGTCTATTGCAAAGATTTATTATATACGTAATATGCAAATTTAATATAATAATTTAAAAAAACTTTCTTGTAGTATAATATTTACAAAAAATTAAACTTGCCATTTTTTTTAATTTCTGAAAAATAATAAATAGAAAGGGCAGTTTTTTATGCAACAAAATTTGATTGAGAGAGAGAGAGAGAGAGAAAGAAGTAATAGAGAGAGAATGTGTAAAAATAAAAAAACTATTGAAAACCTTAGAATGACTTCAATCAACTAGGCAAGCATAATAAAATTAATTGTTTGTAACTTGTCACGCTTGCGGTAGTGAATCTCCCCTCCCAAACCTCAAAATCTTTACCTGATGCGAAGATAAAAAAAATGTGTGTATAAATAAAAAGGTCATTAATTTTTTCAAGTTACATTATATTGAAAATTAATTACTTCAAAATACGTTCAAAATTTTTTGCATTAAATTACGAGTATTTAGAAACAAGATTCATATTTCTAGCTCTATTATAACCAAAGATATAATTAAATATTATACTTTGGTCTTTTTGACCGCTTGCACCGTTTATGTTACTATTTTTATCATATCATACTAGGGTTAAATGTGATACTAGCTGCGCGATAATGGTATTAAATAATTACGTTGCGTATTTATATGTTGAAAGTTTAAATGCTTATTCGTAAATTTGGTTATTATAACTATGATTTGATTATAGCCATTAGTAAAATATGTCAACAAGCTCTCAAAAAGATTTGATAAAGTTATTATCTATTTGTCATCTCTATACCATTGATTTTCCATGAAACGTCTTCCAGAATATTCCTCCCTTTTTTCCTTCCTTCTTTCTCTCTCTCTCTCTCTCTCTCTCTCTCTCTCTCTCTCTCTCTCTCTCTCTCTCTCTCTCTCTCTCTCTTTCTCTGTTTTTCTCTCTCTCTCTCTCTCTTTTTCTCTCTTTTCTCTGTTTTTCTCTCTCTCTCTCTTTCTCTCTTTCTCACTGTCTCTCTCTCTTTCTTTCTCTCTTTTAACGGGATAATAATTCGAATTCGTAACAAATTTTGAATTAAAAAAAATAATTAAAAATTATATCAAATTAGTTTGTAATACTATAATTTTATTGTAGTAAAATAGATCATATCGTCCTGCATTAAAAATCGTTACTATAGATAGAAATATATTTTTTTAATAATTTTTAAATATTTTTTTTTAATTTAATCTCAAACTGTCGTTAACGATCGACCGCGACTTTAATCAATTTGCAAAATACAATAACGCGTAATAAACACAAACAATAAAAATGTGCCATTATCAATTAAGGGAGTAGGGAACCACAGTCTGTCATTAGACTCAAACTTTTTAGGTCAAAAAGTTGTAAAATTTTGCACATTGGCACTACAGCTTAAGAAAGTTAATACAAGGTAATATAAAAATTTTAAGGCTTACCGTGCAAATTATTTTTATAAAGTTTTTTTAAATTTTAGGCCCATTGAATGCCTTATGTTAATTTGAATAATTTTTTTTGGGACGGTCAAACATCTCAAAATTTTTATCACGTCTAAGTGTAATTATCTTTTAGCTACACGCAATGATACCAAATTGAGTCCGAAGGTTCCTTCTTGCCTTAATGGCCAAAAATCATTACAATTTGGAATAGCTGTGCCTAACTGTATTAATGCATTTTAAGGAAAAACTTTACAAAACGAGCAGTGACATTCAGGTGGATAAAGTTTCAGAAATCACGGGTTCTAAAACAAAAAATTTCTATATCCTCTATTTTGTCTTTTTTGTTTTCAAGCTGCAAAATATACGAGTAATAATGAAATGCATTACTTTTAGTATTATACATGTGGCCTTAATTTTATGTTTAATCTATGTAATATTTAAGTGCTATATTAGGATGTTTAAATTAGACTCTTTAATTGTTTCTAATAAACTAATTTATTTTGTGGATGAAAAATAATTTTGAAAAGTGTAGCTTGAAAAAAAATGAACAAAGAAAATGCTATATCGTTTTGTTCTATAATAATGATGCTTTTCAAGGTTTTGAGATAATTTGGAAATACTATAACTTCTTTTAATTTTCAATTTTTTTTAAGTGGTACATTCGTTGTACTATTATAAAATAAATAATATGTACGATTTTCTTCATTAGTATGCCGTAGTATAATACTTTACCTTTTTTTAAGTAGATATGGTATTTAAGAGTAATTAACATTTTTTTAAATAATTAAATTAAATAATCGCCGCTAAAAATATAAAAATTTATTTAATTTATATTTCTTCTTTCGTTTTTTTTTTGTCTTCTTTCTTGGTATCTCTTTTCAATACTACGTTTCAAGCATTCTCCCTACTTGTGTTCTTTAAGTATGTTTTTCAATAATTATATTTTGTTAACATTTTATTGACATAAACACAAGTTTAATATGTATTTAAATTTTGGTCTAGGTAAAATATTATTATTTATAAAATATTTCTTATTATATTTCTATTACAAAAAAAAATACTATAAAAAATTGATATTGTATAAAGCTATATATATTATGTGTATTTTTCAATTTTTATTTGCATTATATAACTTTTATATTAACTGCTATTAACTTTTATATAGTGTTATTTTCATGTTATAGTCAAATAAAGACAAAATTTAATATTTTTATTCAATAATAAACAATTTTAAATTTTATACAAAGTGTTATTTGTTTAATATAAATATAATTTCAGGCAATATTACTACGATGGCTACCAGTTTACCTAATAGTCCTGTTTCAAAAACTCAGCTAAAATTGTAAGTAAATAAATCAAATAAATATTTTTCCTATGAATCAAAAAGTTTGTATGGACTCATATATACCTAAAAATATATTTAAAAACAATGACCACTCATTATTTCAAATTGTTGATATTAAAACAAAATCTGACTTTTTATTATTTGATGATATAAGTAGTTCATTTTATTTGCTTTTTTATTTATCATTAAATAACTTTTTTGCATTGATAATTAGTATTATTTATCTTAATTAAAAATAAATAAAAAAATATTTCAAAATTAAATTTAATGTTAATAAGACAATATAAAATTTGAACGTTATTCTTAATCCATTATAAAAAAATAAAAATCACATTTCTTTATTTATTCAATAGAAAATAATTACTAAAATTTATTAGAGATTAAACTTTTAAAACTCAGTCAAACAATAATTTATTTAAATTAGGATTTTATTGTATTTATGTCCTTACAGAGTAAAACAATTAAAGTCAAAACAACAATATATACATAAATAAATATATATATATATATATTAGAGCTGTAAATTTAAACCGGTTCGAGCACCCGCCCGGGCCAAAATCTTCGGGTGCTTGTTTTTTTGAAAATGGTTAACCCGGGTTTCGAGCTTTTAGCTCGAAAACGAGCTTTTTCGAGTTGAGCTCGTAAATGACTCGTGAAAATAATGAGCTTTTGAAAATAAATCGAGCTAAAGTACAATTTTTGAAGAAAACAAAGAAAAAAATGTTTGTAATTTTTGTTTAAAATGGCATTTTATTATTCTATGATGCAAAATAAGCTGTTAAAAATATTTTTTTAAAATATTTTATTTTATTTATGACTTAAATCCTTCAAAAACAATTTTTTCATAATAAAAATCGAGCTTTTTTCTTCATAGGCTCGAAAGCTCATTTTTAAACTTTGGCTCAAATGGCGAGCTTTCCGAGCTTTAGCTCGTTTTTCGAGTTTAAGCTCGATTTCAAGCTAAACCCGGGTTTCAAGTCAACCCGGGCTGAAAAATTTCAGGCCGGGTTAAAAATATTTCGAGTTTTTTACAGCTCTAATATATATATATATATATATATATATATATTTATTATTTTAAACATAGTATATTACAATATCCAACCAAGGCAAAGCCTTATCGGTCTGTTGAAGTTTTAATTTATATAATTTTTTTAAGCATTGTTCACTATTATGTGTCATATATTTAGAAATCTAAAGTGAATAATTTCAAAAACTGCGCAAAAAGCATTGTGAAAACCTCATTTTAGGATTGTATTTCTTAAATTATAAAAATGTTTCACACTATTTTTCTCTAGATGGTAGTGCATTATAAGGTTAAGAAATTCAAGTATAATATAAGTATGCAATATACAAAGTTATTACAGCTGTGGCTTTTTGAAAGAACAATTGTCACAAAGTTATTTTAGTGACACCACTTCATTGCAAGAATTTAAAAAATAATATGTGTTAAAACTATTATTATGTAATTATTTTCATATTTATAAAAAAAAAAAAGAGAATAACATTTTATTTGCAGCCTAGAACTTAAAAATAAAAAAACACCAGGAGAAGTCCTTATTCTAAATCATAAAAATTTCTACAAAAAAGATCTCAAACGAAATGGAACACAATATGACGTAAAGAAACTTATAGCTACGTTTCAGGATAAACTGGGATTCAAAGTTCGGGTCTGCAAAGACTTGACATGTGATGAAATCAAAGATGTCATAAAAGAATGTAAGAAAAAAATATTTATAGATATTTACTTATTAAGTTAAAAAAGTAAATAATAGCAATAAAATATATTTTTTTGCAGTATAAAAGCAAATGTGAATAAAATTTTTTTTCTATTTGAAATATTTATATTTAAAATACTTTTAATTTTTTTTCAAACCTATCTTTTCAAAATATTAAACTTAAAAATATGTCATTAAAAGTACAGATAAAAAATTTTATTATATGATTTTATGAGTCGCTCAAAGCAATGTGTAGGATTTTAAATTTTTTCTAGAATCTATAAATTATATGATTATTTCAGTACCTTGATCTTGTTATTAAAAAATTAATATAAATTACAAATTCTTACTTAAAAAATAATTAAATTATTAACCTTAAAAAAAATTTGCTTTTTTTAAATTTGCATAAATTTGATATATTTTATTGTTGGATAATTTAATGGTAATGTCACATAGAATTTTATTATACTTTTTTAAGATGCTAGAACTAAAAACTATGTTGGCTGTGGAAGTCTATTTATCTTTGTGCTGACTCATGGAATGGCTAATGGAATGCTGCAAGCCAAAGATAAAATGTACCACATCAGTGAAATATGGGGACCTTTGGCAGGCAGTCAAGCTCTGAAAGGAATTCCAAAACTATTATTTATTCAGGTAAATTTATAATTAAGAGACAAATAATATGTCATACATTCATACATACAGTACAGAGCAGCAAAAATGTTAACTAAGGATATGCCGCTCCAATGAGGTATCTGGACCGAAATTGTCATCACTACAGCAAGGTGTGTCCACTGCCGCAATTCACCGCCTTCTTGTGCAGTCACTTGTCTATAAAACAACCAAAAGATGCATGCCTCCTGGATGGGCAGTCTCGTGCACACCTTCTCTCTCTTTTTGTTCTCGCTGCCTGTATCGAGAAAATATCATACACAAACAAACTGAAGACAGCAAAATAACAACTCCACCTCTCGCGCTCTCTCTCTCTCTCTCTCTCTCTCTCTCTCTCTCTCTCTCTCTCTCTCTCTCTCTCGTTCTCTCTGTCTAAAATTCATACCAATACTATATTATAGGAAAAACAGTGCGTGAGTGAGTGTGAGCGCACAACACGATCAACTAGGAGAGCGAGAGAGGTGGAGTTGATTTTTTGCTGTCTTCAGTTTGTTTGTGTATGATATTTTCTCGATACAGGCAGCGAGAACAAAAAGAGAGAGAAGGTGTGCACGAGACTGCCCATCCAGGAGGCATGCATCTTTTGGTTGTTTCATAGACAAGTGACTGCACAAGAAGGCGGTGAATTGCGGCAGTGGACACACCTTGCTGTTGTAATGACAGTAACTGTCCAGATACCTCATTGGAGCGGCATATCCTTTGTTAACATTTTTGCTGCTCTGTACTGTACATACATACATACATACATACATACATACATACATACATACATACATACATACATACATACATACATACATACATACATACATACATACATACATACATACATACATACATACATACATACATACATACATACATACATACATACATACATACATACATACATACATACATACATACATACATACATACATACATACATACATACATACATACATACATACATACATACATACATACATACATACATACATACATACATACATACATACATACATACATACATACATACATACATACATACATACATACATACATACATACATACATACATACATACATACATACATACATACATACATACATACATACATACATACATACATACATACATACATACATACATACATACATACATACATACATACATACATACATACATACATACATACATACATACATACATACATACATACATACATACATACATACATACATACATACATACATACATACATACATACATACATACATACATACATACATACATACATACATACATACATACATACATACATACATACATACATACATACATACATACATACATACATACATATATATATATATATATATATATTTGTATATATATTTACAGGGTGTTTATTTAAATTTTTACTTTTTCAGAAGCGTTTTTTAATATGAAGTTTATTGACAAATCAGATTTAATTTACATCAAATTAAAGCTTAAGTTTTGACATTTTGACTAGATGCAAAGCAATACGGAGAGCGATTTTTTCAAAAACCAGACGTTAGCAAACAGCGTTTGCCTAAAAAACTAAAAAACGACTTATTATTTTCTTTTCTTATTTAAAAGTGATGATAAGCAAATGAAATTAAGGTTTCTACATGTGGGAACCTTTTGTAGCCCGGCAGTTGTCAAGTCGAAACTGCAGTTCGATCCACACGCGTTACGGAGCATCCAAGCCGTGATGGACTCGATAGCATCAGTAATCCTGATGGCATCACTTCAACTCTGGGATGTCTTGCACTGGGGTCTTAAACACTTTGTCTTTGACGTCCCACAAGAAAAAATCAGGTGGAGTGAGGTCTAGTGAACCGATGCCCAAACTGTGGGTCCAACTCAGTCAATCCAGCCTTTGTTTACATCAAAAACTGGCGCAATCGAAAGTTTTTTTTTCCTCAAAAATGAACTCTTACGTCATTTACTGATTAAAATGAAAACCAGTTGCCATAAATCTTTTTTGCAAACATTTTTAAAAATGTCGAAATTTGTGCTTTAATTTGATAACTTACTTGATTAACTTACATGGATTCACAATAAACTTGCTCATTAAAGATAAAGTACAATTTTAATAATTAAAACATAGAATTTATATATTTTAAAACACTATAAATTTAAAGGCATACCACTTGCAAACCACTTGATGTATTATTTAGACTGCTAAAAAAAGTACTTGTTCAATATAATTTAGCTATAAATGTTACAAAGTATGTATGATTTTTTTTGCACATAATTTAAAATTAAAATGAACATGTCCCTGTATTCAGAAAGTATTTCATTTAAAAAATTCAGAAGCTAATAAAATAGCAATAAATATAGTTGCTAAGAAAGTTGAAATAATTCTGAAAACAAAAGTGAATTATATAATTTTAATTTAAAAGAAAAACACAATTTAAATTATTTTTGTATTATTATATTTTTAAATACCTATTTTTTTCAAGTTGTAAATAAAGTTTAACATGTATTTTATTATCTAAAATAATCTATTTTATATATACATATATGCATATCGATCTTTTCACGTCAAGATGAAGCTACTACACTTTACAAATTTACAATGAAT
This sequence comes from Ecdyonurus torrentis, assembly GCA_949318235.1. NCBI lineage: Eukaryota > Metazoa > Arthropoda > Insecta > Ephemeroptera > Heptageniidae > Ecdyonurus > Ecdyonurus torrentis. Next base: position 1,696,385 of record OX439137.1, on the reverse strand, counting down.
GAACGAGCTACACTTTACAAATTTGCAGCTACCTGAAGCATCTGCTATAAAAAACAGGTAAGTGAAGCTCCAGGTAGCCGCAAATTTTAAATTGTAGATCTTTCATTCTTCGGAAATTTGTAAAGTGTAGAAGCTTCATCTTGACGCAAAAAGATCGATATATAATAAAAAAATTAATATATTTTATATAAAGGCATGCCGAAGCTTCAACCAAACACCAATAGGCGACATAAATACGTATGAGCAAAGACTTCAAGCACTGTCAGTTGATGCTGCGGATTTATCATCTCCAAGTTTGTTTCCACATGCTAAAGATTTTTTCTTTGCATTCAGTACTGTTGAAGGTAAATTTTTAACTATAGTGGTGTTTTTTTTATAGGTATTATTAAAACCAAAAAAATTTAATTTATAACTATTATAATATTAATATAATATAAAATCATAATTTTCTTGTTAAATTGCAACATTTAATTCGTAGAAAAGGGCATACTTGGGTAATAACGATATTACAATTATCAATGTAACGTAATATCACAATTATTTGTAAAAACAAACATAATGCCTACATTTTTGGTAACAGTAACGAGTAATTTTATATTTTTTCTAACAATTGTTTGCCTAGCAACGACACTACTTTCAAAAATTTACAATTCTAAAAGAAATAATCTTTTATATCTATATTAACTTACATAATCCTTTGTCCTAAAATAGTAATTTAAAATTATATGATTTTGATTTGTAACCTATTTGCTTGTAGTGTATTAGAAATGAACAAACAAATGCATTATTGTATAACCTATTTTTTAAAACAATATTTTTTATTAAAAAAGTTATATACAATAAATAAACTAAATATTGTTTAAAAAAAATTTAAATTTTTTTAAGAGTTGGTAGTAACGTAGTGTATACTTTTAAAAAACATTAACGGAAAACGTAAATATTTACAATTTCGTAATCAAAATCAAACATTATGAAAAGATTAAGAAATGATTATTACAAGAACAACTGTTGTTAAGCCAATATTAACTCATTTTGCTAACATATGCTCCTTTTTTGGAGCACTGTTCATGCGTTGCAAATTAAAATAAAAGCATAGGTGGACGACGTCGCATTAAGCCTGCTTCAAAACTGTTGTTTCTTTTTTAGTCAATATAACACCACTGCAATGAAATCAATTAAACTTTAATATTTTTGTAGTACTAAATTTTCAAAACTTTGTTCTTATTTAAGAACTTTGCTTAGAGTAAAGACCATCTTTTAAAATTAATTTTATACTTGTAATATTTTGCAACGTGTTTGTAAATATTTATAATCTTTTTTAAGTTAGTTCTTATATAATATAATGTAATTGAATTACAAATTGAAAAAAATCTGATGATATAAGGCCACTTATTGGTTTAAAGCCAACAATATATGTTTGTGTGTTTATGTTGTAGGCAAGGTGTCAGTTCGAATAACTAAAGAAGGTACCTGGTTCATTCAATCTTTATGCAAACAGTTTTATAAAATGGATAATGGCGAAGATGACTTACTTTCGTTGATGACAAAAGTGATAAGAGATGTTTCAAGTCAAGAAAATTTTATTAAAAGAAAAACAGGTCAAACACCTGTCATCATTTCGTCACTAGACTATAAAGTTTGCTATAGGTAATACAACAAATACATTATTATCAAGTGTTTTTACTTTTTGTCTAGAGTTTAAAAAAGCATATAAAGTAATTTTCTCTCCAATTTAAAAAATAATTTTTTTATACTTATGACTCAATAAGTTAAATTTAAATTTTAACATCAATAAAATAAACATATAGACAAAAGATAGTATTAAATATATAATTTTACCACATTAAATATTGTGGTTTTTAAGTTTTCTTAAATTTACTTTTTTAAGATTTTTTATTACTATTATTTTTTTTATTTATATTATAGTTTTTATTTCACTTCTCCTTTTAGGTATTTCTGTAATTGTAGTTTCTATTAATTTGGTATAAATTTTTTTTGTTTTTCATTTCTTCTTTTTATAATAAAATAAAATGATATTTATACTTTTTTAGTTTTCTATGATTGTTTTGGTAAAATATGTAACAATTAAAATAAATAAATTAAAATACTAAGAATGTTATATTAAAAACAAACTAAGAATGTACAATTTGACAGAAAATTGTCACTAAAAATGTCAATGTACACCATGTTGAAACTTTAATAACTGTTTGCTTTTTTTTTAAATATTTTTATAATTTTTTTATATAACTTTAGAAATAGCATGGACATCTACACTGAGGACCTTGCTTACGAAATACCAGAAGAAAAACCTGGAAAGGCGTGTATTCTTTATGACGACAGTCATTTACAAGATGTTGAAAGTTTGTCTTTCTGCTTTGAGGAGATACGTTACGAAGTAACATCAACACCTGTTGACAGCAAACAGTTGATACTTAATACATGTATGTATAGCTCTGGTTAAAATTTAGGAACGATATGAAAGTGAACGGGCAAAACATATGAGTCATCCCAAATGTTACCTATTCTTTACTTGTATATATCAATTATATTATTTAATAAAATATTGACTGCTGTGCTGTCTAGGAGATGAAGTACTCTGCCGGATTCATGGAAGTATGAACAGAAAATAATATAAAAGATAACCACAATGTTTTAGTATTATACCAAAGTTTGATATTATTATTATAATAACCCCCCTTATACAATAATTAATACATTGGCATATTCAGATTTGCATGTGCAAATGATACAAAACTCATACATAAAATAGACACGCTAGTTATGACCAAACAAAGAAACAGGGCTTGTGACGAACAAGGAATGTGTGTATGTAAACCAACTTTGACTTATTATATATAAATACTGCAAAAACAGAATAATTTGACAATAAAGGTTTTACTAATTATTAATTGAATAATACCTAACTTGACGATTTTTAGAGATAATCATAAATGCAACATGGATTCAATATGACCATGTCAGAGACAGGTACCGTGATCACATCCATACTCACTTGAGGCTGCTCACACAATCTCTTTTCTCTTGCTTGCCTCACTGCACGAGCTTATGGCTCGGTAAAGAACGGGAAATATGGAAGGGAAACACGCTGTGTGTAAGGCAAACATACATTTGAATTGATGATTTAATTACTATATTGTGTACTGTAATCTTTTAATAATATATCAAATTAATGTGTGACCATTAGGTTTTGTATTAATGTGAATTAATTTTACATACTTTATAATTGTAAACGATGGCAGCTTCTATATTTAATGTGAAAACCCAAGCGATGTTTACTATGTGGATTTACTACACAAAAATGGTGCAGCTGTAAAAATTGTGCTGTTTTAGGCGTAAAACGCATTCTACTGGTAAGCATTATAACTAACTTGTACAATACGCGGTACATTACCCTCCCTTCTAATGAGAAAAAAAAACAATTATTACCAAATAATAGTTATTTTTCTTTCTTTATTGCTGCCATAACCTAAAGAACAATTTTTAAATATGAGCAATTTTTAATGGAAACTACGAGAAAAAAACAAGGTCAGTAGTCTTATATTTTATGACTTTTAAAAAAAAATGATATAACAAAGTAGGAACTTTTAACTTGTTTAAAAAAAATTAAACTATGTCATCTTATGTTTATATAATCTCTTTTCTTTTCTTTTTTTTTTATAAGAAGAGGCATTTACAATGTATATTTTTGTATACATATTAGTATTACAACAGACTTACTTTCTAATACTTAACATGATACAAAATATTATTATTTATTTATGTATATTGTATATATATATATATATATATATATATATATATATATATATATATATATATATATATATATATATATATATATATATATATATATATATATATATATATATAATATTTGAAAATATTTATCTTGCACTATAACACCATCTGAAACGAATCATATAAATAAGTTTTTGTAGTGCAAAGTCTTCCACTTTTTACGATACTCTCTCTTTTTTGCATTCTCGTGCTTGTTGCTCCTTTTTCTGAAGTTGGTTTTACTTTTGTACAATGGTGTATGGTGATGCTTCAATTACAATTTTGCCGACGTGCTGATAGTAAGCGTCTCGTCTTCCTGACTTTAGCCAATATTTGCATCTTTTTCCTGATTTTCTCTTTTGTGATTGGCTATCTGTTGTGTCTAGTGTTTGTCATTGTTTTTAAACAAACAATCCTACAGGATGTGGTGATTTCTATTTTTACCTCTGAGACTCACAAATTATTGTCTTCTTGATTTTTTTTAAAATATTATACCTTATATGAAGGAAGAAAAAAATTCTGTGAGCATTTTTTTTAATTAATTTCTAAAAATATTCAATAAATATATAATTACAGTCTACGATATTATTGCTACTTTATATTTAAGGCATACATAAAAAAAGGAAAAATTATTTCACACTATTATTTTTATTTTACTTTTTCAATAATCAATATAATAAATATACAAACAATTTTATTTCATTATTTGTTTCATAAACAGCTATTCCTTTATTTTGTATTTTTAATAAGAATAAAAGTTGTTTCCTATAAATAATTAGGTAATAATTTATTGCAAACTACCCAATGTTATATACGATTAAAATTTATTGTAAAATTTAATTTACTGATTTAAACTAAACCAAAATATGCATATATATATATATATATAGATATATAGATATATATATATATATATATATATATATATATATATATATATATATATATATATATATATATATATATATATATATATATATATATATATATATATATATATATATATATATATATATATATATATATATATATATATATATATATATATATATATATATATATATATATATATATATTATATATATATGATATACTATTTTACCAACGTTGATATTGTATTATAATGTAAATCTTATATTTTAACACACACACACACACACACACTCAAGACGAGATACACACGCCTGCGTGCTTGCTGTTAGCTGTGTTATAAATATTCGTACTCGATATAGTGATATATGCACAAAAAAGGAAATTTACATGACGTTTTTGCGGGTTTAATTTCAAATTAATTTTTTTAACTTTTATCTCGAGCTGCACATACAAATTTATTATTAATAATATAACAATATATTTTTATTTATTTATTCTCATATTTTGTAACATATTATTATCTATTGTAGGTAAAATTGTTTTTATGATTTAATTTTAGACTTTTTTTTCACCAAGCATTTATCAGTGAAATTATATTTGTTACTTATTCTATATTATCCTGATTCAAAATTATTAAATTGTCTCAGTTATTCAAAAAGTAGCTTTAATTTATCTTTTTTTAAATAAAAAATATAAAAAATACTGTTTTGTAAAATTTTAAATAAGGATTTAAAATATATTTATTATTAAACTGCAATTTAAAAAATTAAAAATGTAGTTATTTTAAATGATTATATATAACAATTATCTTCCTATTTTGCTATTTTTATCTATTATTTACTGTTGATATTTTAAATTATTTAAATGTAAAATGTTTTTAGTGCAAGAGATATCAGCCGCTTCCATTGGTTTTGCTTCTCTTATTCTCGTCTTCCTTACATCACTTGGAGAGAATACATTATTAAAGTTCAATATTACATTTCAAGAATGTAAGACAATTTTTCTAGCCAACAATTGTGAAGCGATGAGACAAAAACCGAAAATCTTTATATTTATAGACAACATGGTAAGTCAATGTTTGCAGAAATTAACTTATTTTCTATAGTTTTAAATATTATTTTAATATTAGTTTTTTAAAGTAAATAATTATGTGTATTGTAGTCAAGTTTATAGTAAAGATTCTAGCTAATTTTGAAATAAAAAAAAAGAAGTAAAATACTTTTATCAAAACCTCTTAATATGTTTTCTAGGATGCATAAATGTTTACAGCGAGTTTGTTAAAAATAAGACACACGGGATGTTTCATTTTCTTATCACACCATTTCGAGTTAATTCATAACAATAAGAGTTACTTTTTTAAAGCATAAAAAATTTCGTACACATTCAATGATTCTTCTTTCTCATTTGCATGATTTTTATTCATCTCCCGATTTTTTTCCAATTCGATCGTAACAGAAAGATGAAAATTAGGTAAAAGGTGGAGAAATGAAGAAGTAGACAGTAAACACGTCAATGTTATGCATCAACTAGTGAAGGTGCTGAAAAATCAGCAATTTTCATTTTGTCCTATATTTAAAAAAACTTGCTGTAATAATGAGCAATTAATAAAAAGCATCTTAAATTAAACTTTGTGCCCAGACATAACACGTTATAGTTGCTCTAGCTTTAAAATTGAGCTATTTAGAATAATTTTCTTTATAATAAATAATAGTTATGGTAACTTCCATTATGACTTAAATAAAATATTACTTTCGACCATTATTTTATAATAAAGACTAGTTAAATATTTTATTTACAATGTTATAATAATGCTTGCTAAAGATATTTAGTAACAATATAAACATTGATTACTTAATATTATAACATTTTACAGTAATATATTCTCTAAACAAAGTTATGTTTTTAAAAAAAACTAAACTAAAAGAGCGAACTTATATGTGGTAGATATTATACAAATACTTTTATGTGTCGTTATAGTAGTAATCAGATTCTAGTTTCAAATAAAATTCACAAATTAAATCCCAATGTATTTATTTACAAAACTGTGTTATGTTTTGTTTGACATTATTTGAAAAATATAGTTTTACAAGAGAAAATACTTTATAAAATATACATTTTAGTACACTGAAGATTTTTCAACAACAGATGGACATGGATCAAAGGTACCAATATTTTGCAACGACCACTCAGACATGTTGCAAATCAGCAGTTATCACAAAAGTAAGCAGTATTTATCTATACCATTATTATAAAAATATTTATTAATGTCATGTTGAGTTTCAGGTACCTTTGAGCGTCTCAAAGTAATGCTACATATTCTGTCTTTCAAACGTGCAAACATATTGGACGTTCTAACAACAGTTCTGGCTGGAGATAAGGAATCAAGTCGAGGATATTTGGCACATTATGAATCTACATTGGGCAAAAATGTTTTCTTAGGACCAACTTATTTGGTAAGTAATACATATTTATTATTAAGATATTTGACAAATTATTTAAAAAAATAATTTCTTACAATTAAGCAACAAAAATACAAAGATGTTAAAAAGTGTAGCTTTTAAACAATACATGCATTTTTAATTTTATATGAAGGTAACTAATGCAAAATCTGATAATTTTATATTCACCAATTTTACAAAGATGCAGAAATTCATACTTTTATTATTACATTAATGATGTTGTGCACGTGTTTTAAAAAACTAAGGCATTTTTTTTTGTGGAATAAATTAAAATCAATTAAGAGTATTATTTTTAATACTTGCAATAATTTCATAGCTATAATTTCTAATATTTCATAATAATTAAAATCATCTTATTTATGATTTAGGAATACATTCTAAACATATTTAAATAAATCTAAATTGAATATAGCTTAAAGCACATTCCAGTAATTTAAAAAACATTGTTACACATCAAATATAATTATGCGATTATTTTCATATTATATATTTTATCAGACATATGTGTTCATATTATTAAATTTATAGCAACTGTTTAAACACAGAATAACACATTATTTTATTTTCTTGTCTTACAAAATTATACTTCTAACTGCATTTATAATTTAAATGCATAAATCGAATAAATAATTTAAATTATGACAGTGAGATAAAAAGTGTTAGATTTTTAAGTGTTACAAATATATTTTCTGTACTTGCACTTAAAGACTTTTGATAATGGTATCATAATTGTTTTTTAATACTTGAACGTTTATTTTATTAAAATAAAATCTATCTAAAATTAGTTTTTAAAAGATTTTATGACCAGTTTTCCCAAAAGGGAGGCGACACAGGTTTAACGATAACCAATTAGACGTTGACCAGAATTGCATTTGCTCTTGTTTTAGTTCTTAAAGAACAAATAGAAACCTCTTATAAAAGTCAAACTCATGGTTGAAAATCAAATAAGCACCCATGGTCTGTAAAATAATGAGATATTGTACAACGTTCCTAAATTTAGTTTCTACATTCAAAGGTTGTTCCAGTGTCGTTTTACCACCGATATAATTTTTTTCTCAAATCTTATAGCAACTAACAAATTTACGTAGGTAGCTTGCGCTGAGAGTGAACATTAAAAAAAAAATCATAGATTATTTATTAATGCCACCTCAGCGAATAAATGTTTGCTGATTTAAATGCAATAAACATTAGTAACTTGAACCAATTAAACGATGTTAATAAATAAAAACAATTAAATTGTCCCCAGGCAATTTTAAGGGTTCCACACCTGCGATCAAACATTCTTTGATATAAGGTTCTTGGGTTACTGAACCTGACAAAGACTATATTGAGTATTAAAATTGCTAAAATTAAATCCTGGAAGGTTTAAGGATGCCTTCTTTGAGAATCAAATAACTGATTTCAATGCAATCTGTGTTAATTCTACAAATTTCACGTTACAAATTATTGGTGAATTAAAAAATCAATTATAATGGTTCGAAATAAGTTAAATGTGAAATTTAATTTGCATGTGTGGCAACCTTAAATCATTTAGAGAACAAATTTTCACATTTTCGGTGTTCATAATTTTCTTCCTTGATTCAAGTTATCCTATAATTAAAGTTGATTGCATTACAATCGGAAAACTTATGTTCACAGTGGTGGTTTACCTAAAGCGTTTAGAGGTAAATTTGTACATTTTTATTTAATACCATGATCGTCTTTATTAGTTCAAGTTGCCTGTTACTAATGCTTATTGCACTGAAACAGAAAGTCTCCACAGTAAAGCCTCCAAAGTTTATTGTTATCTTTTTTGGTGGTAACCATTGTCTTTTTCGTGCCATATTACCGCAGTAACGTATTTATTTGTTTCAATATTTAAAAACTTACATATCAATGGTTGAACAACAATCAAACACCTCTCAAGTGTTGAAAGTTAAAAATTTTCAAGACTATCTAGTTTCTTAGTGTAATGCCCCGCCATAGGTGCTCATTTGAAAACATCAACCCTGAGATTTTCTTTTTAGTTACAAGTTCCTCCTTGTAAATTCGAAACTCAAACTGTGGCAAATGCAAAGCTGTTTTACGCCTTAAATAAGGCCAAAGCTTGCAAATTAAAAGGTTGAACATAACGGAAATTAGAAAGCACGGGTATTCACTAGATCCTGCAATTTTATTGACACTGACCTAATTAATACCTGGTCAAATAAAATGGCGATTCGGTCATATAATTCACATGCTTTGTATTGCAATATAGCCTTTTTGCCATCATTTGAGATATAAGTTGAAGATGTGAATTGTTTGGATCAGATTATAAATAGTCCATTGCCAAGAAACTCATAACTATGTACTCCTCATCAAATTTAGGTTCGATCCACTGCTAGGTGCGTACGTAAAATGTGACAGCACAACACGATACACGATGCTTGTGTACATAAATTTCTTGACGACGCACAGATTTCATAAAATGCATGATAGATGTGGTTGCAGGTTGCAACAACCTGCCTAGACGTTTCAAAAGTTTTTCTAGCCTGTCAAGGAAACTGCCGGGCTATTTACTTAGGCCGTAGCCGGCCCGTGAGTGATTTTGTAATAATGAGAATTTCCTTACCTGTCTCTCTCCCTCGATCATTTCTCTCTCAACTAAGGGTTTTGACTTTTTTAAAATGCTCAACTGTCAAAACTAGAAATAAATATAATTTAGGAATAATAAAGCAAAAGAAACTGGGCTTTCAGTTTTAATCAAAAGAGGCAAAATTAAAAATTATAATATACAGTAACCTATGTTGAAATATAAAATACTACTAATGACGTAGATTAAAATAGAAATTGGAACAATTTCTTAAAAATAAAGTGATCTTTCTATCTCTTTCTTAAATCTGGGTCTATCCCTCTCCCTGTGTAATACTATCTTTCTCTCTCTTTCTTTATCTCTCTTTCTATCTCTCTATTGCTCCTTCTCTCTCTCTCTCTCTCTCTCTCTCTCTCACTCTCTCTCTCTCTCTCTCTCTCTCTCTCTCTCTCTCTCTCTCTCTCTCTCTTTCTCTATCTATCTTTCTCTCTGTTTTCTTTTCTATTTATCTCTCTATTTATTCTCAACGATAGGTTTTGACTTTTGCAAAATGCTCCAAATATAAAGTACTCAAAATTTCATGGAAATGAGCTAAAATAAACTGTTTTTTTAACAAAACCAACAAACCAAGAGCTAAAAGAAGCAAAAATTTTATATATATATTTATTTATATATATATATATATATATATATATATATATATATATATATATATATATGTATATTTGTATATGTATATATATATATATATATATATATATATATATATATATATATATATATATATATATATATATATAAATATATATATATATATATTTATATATATATATATATATATATATATATATATATATACAGGGTGTTTATTTAAATTTTTAATTTTTCAGAAACGTTTTTTAATACGAAATTTATTGATAAATTAGACTTATTATACATCAAACTGAAGCTTAAGTTTGGACATTTTCTTTTTTGTTTTTAAAAATGTCATTTGTTGATTTTTCTTTTCACTAGATGCAAAACAATACGAAGAGCGTTTTTTTAAAAACCAGACGTTAGCAAACAGCGTTTTCCTAAAAAAATATAAAACGTCTTAATTATTTTTTTTCCTTAGTTAAAAGTGATGATAAGCAAAGAACATTAAGGTTTCTCCATTTGGGAACCATTTGTAGCCCGGCAGTTGTCAAGTCGAAACTGCAGTCGAGCCACACGTGTTACGGAGCGTCTAAGCCGTGATGGACTGGATAGAATCAGTAATCCTGATGGTGACGCTTAAACTCTGGGATATCTTGCACTGGTGTCTTAAACACTTTGTTTTTGACGTCCCACGAGAACAAAATCAGGTTGGGTGAGGTCTGGTGATCTCGATGCCCAAGCTGTGGGTCCATCTCGGCCAATACAGCCTTTGTGTACATCGAAGTCTGGGGCAATTGAGAGTTTTTTCCTTCAAAAATGAGCTCTTACGCCATTTACTGTTTTAAATAAAAACCACTTGAAATAACTCTTTTTTGCGAACATTTTTAGAAATGTCAAAATATGTGCTTTAATTTGATATATAACAAGTTGCAATTGTAAAAAAATTTCATAGTAAAATCAGCCTCTCAAATAGTAAAAATTAAAAAAAAAATGTATATAATTTATATAAACACTATAAGAAATGGTGCATATTACTTTAGTAAAGATTACTATCTTTTTCAAGTAGCTAAAATATTGCATTTTATGAAAGTTATAATCAATATCTATTTAAGTTAAAATAGCTAAAATCGATTTAAAAACTTTTAAATAAATTAAATAAGTTTTTTAAATGCATAAATGTTAAAATGCATTATTTTAAGCTACTTTATGCATATTATTTGCAGACGGATACAGCATCAATAAGTCTCATGGAAAAGTTGAAGAAAATAACCACATCATTAAATATAAATGGAATAAAAGAAGCTGCTGATATTTTACTTCAGGAAATAAGTGAAAAGAGTAGTAGAATATTTAGGAGTGATGAAATAGAACTTGTAAAAAGAAAACTAGAAAATACATCAAATTATTCAGATTTAAATCTTCATGAGGAAGCACTTGAAAATAAACATGTTGAAACATTGAGTAAAATATACAACAAGTCAGAAACACTGAGTATACTTGAAGGTCCCCACGAGTCAGTGCCCGTGTATACTAATTGTTTGGAGATGAAAACACCAGTTCTAGGTTTAGAAAATGTGCATATATTGAATACAATGCATAGCAAGGCTATAACACTGGTTGAATTTGGACGTTATGACGAAGCACTATCTCTGTATAGTAAGTGTTTGGAAAAGCGACGTAAAGTTCTAGGTTTAGAACATGAGGATACTTTGGATACAATGCACAACATGGCTAGCACACTGGATGACCTTGCACGTTACGACGAAGCACTGTCTCTGTATAGTGAGTGTTTGGAAGAGCAACGCAAAGTTCTAGGTTTAGAACATGAGGATACATTACGTACAATGTACAACAAGGCTAGCACACTCGATGAACTTGGACGTTACGACGAAGCACTGTCTCTGTATAGAGAGTGTTTGGAAAAGCGAACACAAGTGCTAGGATATGAACATGTATATACATGGAATACAATGATCAACATGGCTAGGGTACTGAATAAACTTGGACGTCACGGCGAGGCACTGTCTGCGTATAGTGATTGTTTGGAGAAGCAACTTAAAGTTCTAGGTTTAGAACATGAAGATACATTAAGTACAATGCATAGCAAGGCTATAACACTGGTTAAATTTGGACGTTATGACGAGGCACTGTCTCTGTATAGAGAATGTTTGGAGAAGCAAACACAAGTTCTAGGATATGAACATGAGGATACATGGAATACAATGATCAACATGGCTAGGGTACTGAATAAACTTGGACGTCACGGCGAGGCACTGTCTGCGTATAGTGATTGTATGGAGAAGCAACGTAAAGTTCTAGGTTTAGAACATGAGGATACATTGTCTACAATGCACAACATGGCTAGCACACTGGATGATCTTGAACGTTACGACGAAGCACTGTCTCTGTATAGTGAGTGTTTGGAAGAGCAACGCAAAGTTCTAGGCTTAGAACATGAGGATACATTACGTACAATGTACAACATGGCTATCACACTCGATGAACTGGGACACCATGACGAGGCACTATCTCTGTATAGAGAGTGTTTGGAGAAGCGAACACAAGTTCTAGGATATGAACATGAGGATACATGGAATACAATGATCAACATGGCTAGGGTACTGAATAAACTTGGACGTCACGGCGAGGCACTGTCTGTGTATAGTGATTGTTTGGAGAAGCAACGTAAAGTTCTAGGTTTAGAACATGAAGATACATTAAGTACAATGTATAACATGGCTAGCACACTGGATGACCTTGCACTTCACGACGAGGCACTGTCTCTGTATAGTGATTGTTTGGGGAAGCGACGTAAAGTTTTAGGATTAGAACATGAGGATACATTAAATACAATGAACAACATGGCATTGACACTGGATAAACTTGGACGTCAACAAGAGGCAAACACATTGCGTAAAGAGAGGTCAGACATACTAAAACGTCTAAGAATGAAACAAAAAGTAAAACAAAATATTAAACTCTAAGAGAACTGGGAGATATTGGGACAAATTAAGTGAAACATACTCAAAGATTTTAAGTGAAACAAATACTGGTGATAGAATTTATAATAAGTAAAAGTTTTATAAATAGAAATAGTGTATAAACTATATTATACATAAAAATAGTATTTAATTATAATACGAATTTAAAAAAAAATATTATTTACTCAAATAAAAGTTCTAAAAACAAAATAGATATGTTAAATAAAGTTATTGCAGAAAATGTTTTAAACAATGAATAAATTTAGTGAAATAGTGAATAGTAAATAATAGTGAATACAAAAGAAAAAAAAAAAAAAAAAAAAAAGTAAAAAAAAGTGAAGTCTGCTGATTTTGATTAATTATATTTAACTATATTCTGTATATTTGACTAATTATAGCTAATTAAAGTTAATTTACATATTAAATTATTCATTTCTTCATCTTAACATTAATAAACAACTATTGCAGAGAAAAAAAAATCCGCGCAGAAATTCGAAACCTATGAGGGTGCAGTCTATCCCTCAGTGACCCTAAGCTCTTTATACTCTATATATATATATATATATATATATATATATATATATATATATATATATATATATATGTTTTATTTTCTTGTATAGTTAAAAAAAATTAAAGTGTGGTGACTTTGTTAAATTATTATTGAAATATGCTTTATGCCTACTGACATTTACATATATTATGTTGATTAAGCAACAACTGCCATGATTTCATGGTCTTGGTGGGACTTATGTATGTACTCATATTTTTATTAATAAAAAAAATATAACTTTATCGGGTAGCTGTAATATTTAACTGTTTTTAAATGCAATTTTTAATATATAATATAATAACCAAATAAAAGTTTAATTAATGTTATATATATAATAGTATTTTTGTTGTCAGTCTCTCTCTCTTTAAAAAAATCATTGTTCATATTGCATTGAAAATCTTTTTTGGAACTATTAAGAATATAAAAGTCAGTTTCAAGAAATTAATGCTAACTTGTATACAAATCAATATTGATTGATGTTAGCAGCTTCAGTAGCCAGTTCAATGTAATCAGCTCATCACCAGGATTACATTGAACTGGCTACTGAAGCTGCTAACTTGTATACAAATCAATATTGATTGATGTTAGCAGCTTCAGTAGCCAGTTCAATGTAATCAGCTTGTCACCAGGATTACATTGAACTGGCTACTGAAGCTGCTAACTTGTATACAAATCAATATTGATTGATGTTAGCAGCTTCAGTAGCCAGTTCAATGTTATCAGCTCGTCACCAGGATTACATTGAACTGGCTACTGAAGCTGCTAACTTGTATACAAATCAATATTGATTGATGTTAGCAGCTTCAGTAGCCAGTTCAATGTTATCAGCTCGTCACCAGGATTACATTGAACTGGCTACTGAAGCTGCTAACTTGTATACAAATCAATATTGATTGATGTTAGCAGCTTCAGTAGCCAGTTTAATGTTATCAGCTCGTCACCAGGATTACATTGAACTGGCTACTGAAGCTGCTAACTTGTATACAAATCAATATTGATTGATGTTAGCAGCTCTGGTAGCCAGTTTAATGTAATCAGCTCGTCACCAGGATTACATTGAACTGGCTACTTAAGCTGTTTACTTGTATACAAATCAATATTGATTGATGTTAGCAGCTTCAGTAGCCAGTTTAATGTAATCAGCTCGTCACCAGGATTACATTTAACTGGCTAATGAAGCTGCTAAGTTGTATACAAATCAATATTGATTTATGTTAGCAGCTTTTGTAGCTAGTTAAATGTAATCAACTTATAATCTGAAACAGAAGTCAGTAAAATCAATACCAAAGACAGTTTAATTAAATAAATAAGGTATTTTATAATTTTCATTTTATTTATTTGCAGAATTAAAACAAATTTTTTTTTTAACGAGCCTAATCAAGATCATCATGTTTTTTAGATTTGCAGTTGATTGCAATATATCAATCAATCAACACATTTTATTTCACAAATCAATGAGCAATTTTAATCAAAACTAAATTATGATTTTTTTTTAATTTATTGCATTAAATTTTGTTAACAAAAATAAATTATTCTATAATAACTATTTCTTTGGTATTTTTATTGGCTAATAAATATTTAATAAAATAGGATAGATAAATTAGAAAATTATATATTAAAGACTTAGAATACTTAAAAAAAAAACATACGTAACATACCTAAATAACAATGTTTATTTCTACAGTCATTGATTTCCAAGTTATTTAAGAAAGATGCAGGTTTATGACGTCACAGCTCATTACTATAAAAGTGCAGAAACAGTCAAGTTGTGACGTCATAAACCCGCATGTGCATTATTGTGCACGTACAATAAATTAGAAATCAATGACTCCAGCTAAATAAACATTGATACTTAGGTATATATGTTAGAAAATTATAATTTTTTTTTTACATTATTATCTATTTCATTAATAACATAATGATTAATAAACAGTTCATTAGGTTGCTGAAGCAACTGTCGACCTTTTGAACATCCTTACGCCTTGTGGCCATGTTTGTAGTGCCTAATACATTGTCCAGCATAAAGGAAAACATCATTCCTCATAATTTTTCCTTTAAAAGAGTTTATTTCAACAGAACGAATTTTCCTACATATTTTTGTAGCTTATTAGGAGCTACAAATAAGGCTTTGATTGAGTTTTGAAGATTCTGTTGCTATTAAAAATATAAAAATAATGTTTTTCCTATGCTGGCCTATGTATTTCTGACCAACAATATGACGGCTCTTAAATATGAGTGCAAACTGGCTATAATATATATATATATATATATATATATATATATATATATATATATATATAATATTTAAAATAAAAATAAGTTCCTAAATTACATATAAGTTAATAGATTTAAAACTCAATAAAGAAGCAAGCCTATAAATAATGCACTTTTGTAATTTATATATTAAAAAAATAAAATATTTATGTAAATGATTCTCAAGTAAACACTTTATTAAATTTTTGAACTTTAATTATTAATAAAAATTATAATTTTCTTATTATTATGAATTAAATAAAGTTAAATATTATTAACTAATTTTAAATAACAATTTATATTTTAATATAAAGAATCAGTTTACAAAATCATTAAATAATTTATTTGACAAAATTATAAATATTTATTGCAATTTTATTTAGTTGAGACATTGTTGTTATTATAGCTTCTTCTTTTTTTTTTTTTTTTTTTTTTTTTCTTTTCCTTATTCTTTTGTATGAGCAACACCAGAATCCTACTTCAATTCAAGATAAAGGTAAGAATAATGAAATGCAAATTATCTGATAGAAACTGCAGGTGGCATATAGAGGGATCATAAACTAAGCACTTTGCGCACGATGTTAGCTGTGCCAAGAACTGCGCGCAGCTTTCTGCATGACACGAAAATGACCAGTTTGACGACCTGGTGACGTCACACTTGCTCAGGCCTGCAGTTGTAATATGCAAGCTAGAATTATACAAGTTTTATTGTTGTAAATCTTTGGAAAAAAACTTTCAGAAATTTGTGTAAAATTTGATGAAAATAAAGTAAGTATATTTTTGTAATACTTTTATTTTGTATAAATATTTAAAATTATTAATATTTTGTTTTGCAAGATGTAATAAATAAATAAATTAATAAATAAATAAACAAATAAATAAATAAATAAATAAATAAATAAATAAATAAATAAATTATTAAATAAATATATAGATATATAAATATATAGATAAATAATTATATAGATAGAAATATAAATAAATAAATAAATAATAAAACAATTAATTAATAAATAAATAACTAAACAGTACATAAACCAGAAATAAAAATTAAGTAAATTATTTTAAGAAATAAAAAAACGTATAAACAAATGAGAAAGTCACACAATGGATGTATTGTGTATGCATTCATGTTAAAGTTAACGCCATGTTGGATAACTCAATAACATGGGTGACATAGGACAAAAAATCATTTTGTCAGTTTTAAACCACTATGCAATATTTTTGAGAGCATTGATGTTGTAAATATGTTGAATTAGTATCTCAAGTATGTGAGGGAAATAAAAATAACAAAAAATTAATCTATTTTCCAAACAAAATTGGCTAAATAAAGTTGATCCTATGCTGAGCAATTTTATTTAGTACTCCAGTATGGCCTCCAAGCGCAATAAATATGTCGTCATCCGCAAACACACTATAAAAATCCTCTTAAAATTTTCCTTGAATAATTTCAAATTTACGCGCCAGTATTGGCCAATAGCATAAAAGAGAAGTTGACTCCACCCATTTCATGATGGCCGCCAATATTCAGCCAATCAGCGTACAAATGGTAATTGGCGGGCAAAAAGCTTCACATTTTCGAAGTGTTTCAATATGACAGCTGATGATTTAAGTTTACCGGCATATTGTGAGGTTTTTAAATTTGGATTTAAACTTGATAAATATAACATATCCACGTAATAATTATGCTGGCTTTCTTTCAGCACAATTTGTATGTATTAGCATAACTATTATGTTGTGCAGCATAATTATTTGTGCTCTTCCAAATTTTTATATTTTACGCCATAGACTCGATGTATATATTTGCGCTATGCCGCCATATGTTTTTGGTGCCGAATACATTGTCCAGCATAGGAATATAAATATTGTATTATACTTACTTTAGCAATTACCAACAAAATAATAAAAATAAAAGAAAAAATTATAAAATAATTTTTTATTATTGTTTTATTTTTTGTTTTAAAATATGGTTTTGAGATTAAAAAATTTGTTATTTATTTTTTAACTTTTTATTTTATTTTATATAATTTACATTTTTTTAATTTTAGTTCTTCATTTTTTTTTACATGAAGTGCACTCTAATAAAAATATATTTATATATAATTACAAAGAGATGATGTAGGAACGCCCTCTGCAGAAGCATCTGCATCTTCTCTCAAAGCATTAACATCCAAAACTCTCATAAAAGCATCAACGTCCGCACGTTATTTTATCTCATGCTCATAGATAGCAGTGCATTTAGACTGCACGTTAGTGCATGCTGGTGCATAAAGATGGCATTTAAGATGCATAATCGAGTAATAGAAAACTTAAAGTTTTTCAGAGAAATTTGCAAGTGCACCAACTCCACTTTTTTTTTTTTTTTTTTTTTTTATACTGTTTGCAATTCAAAAGTAAAATGTACTATATTCGCCGTGATATATAAATTCATTGTACACTTATCAGTTATCAGATCAGTGAAGTCATTCGAGCTTTAAAAAAAAGTAATTATTAATATAAAAATATTATTTTAATTTTGTAACTTATAATTATTTTTTTAACTTTATTTATTTTTTAATTCTAAAATAGGGGTGGGGGGGGGGGCCGGGGGGGGGGGGAATGCTTAATTTTATTTTTGAATGAAATATCAAAAGAAGCTATAGGGTATAAGAAAATTCATAATAAATACTATAAATTATATTTAATTATACTTTGCAGATTAATTGCTGAGGCCAGATTTATATTGATATATATAAAAAATATATAATATGTTCGTTTCCTTCATATTATACCTCAAAAAGCTGAATTTTATTTATTTATTATTATTAATATATATATATATATATATATATATATTTTCTTTTTTCGTTTTTGAATGAAAAATATTCCTTTACGCCAGGCCTTTGAGGCAGACTAAAAAAGTTGAAATTTTATTTCATATTCTAAAAGAGGACATTGTCCTGAATCGATATTTATTTGCAATGATTTTTTTTAATGGAAAATTACGACTCGCAAAACTGATATATTTATGTGGGCATACCGACCCCCGTATATTTGTCATTTTAATTCAAAAAGGCTTACAAAAATTTTCTATAATAAATACTCAATGAACTCAAAAGTTAGAAAACTCACTCGACTTTACAAGACGTATGTCCTCATCTAAAATATGCAATAAAACTACACACCCTGGATTTTTTTTTCCAGTCTTAATTCCTTTTCTAGTCGTTCACTTTTTAACGTTTGTCTTTATTTAAAAAGGTAAAACAAAACTTTGATACTGATTAAAGTTTTAATTTGCCATTGTTTTTAAGGTTTCAGTATAAATTGTACTTTATTATGAAATATATGTTTTGTTTTGTTTTTTATTAACATTTTTTTTGTGTGTAATTATGTAATTAAAAGTTATGGGGTGTGTGCGCATGACGTCATAAATGCTCTTCGATGCCATAATTGAGCAAAAAATAACATGCTTATCATAGGACAAACGTGGGTTTTCCCTATTTTCTTTGGAAAATAAGTAATTTTTTTTGGTCATTATTATTTTTTTGCATACTTGAAAACCTCTAGCTAATTCCACTTTTTGACAATATCAATTCTTTCAAAAAAAAAAAAAAAAAAAAAAAAAAAAGCTTAGTTAGTATTTTTAAACTGGCAAATGAGTCATTTTTCTATTCCAGCCTATGTTATTTAGTTATCACTTATGGCGTCAACTTTAAGATGAATGCAACCACCTTCTAGGGATTATATAGATTTATATGCGTATAAAAACAATTAAATCATTTCATAAACTTCACTCGCTAGCTCTCTTCTTCTCGTTCAATAACTTTTTTTCATTGGCTTTGAAATTTTTTAAATGTATATAGCGGCCTCGTACACCTTGGGACCCCGGACTTAATTATAAGTGGGCCCTGGGGAAAACCCCGCCCCACAATATCCTCGGTGGGACCGCTATGGTGACTCATGAGCAGTATCATTTTCGGACATCACATTTATTTTGTATTGATCATTTTAAACAATAAAACATGTTGTTTATATTGTGGTTTATACCTTTTAAAAAAATTGCAGTAGAATATATACTCCATTTATGCTATTTTTTACAGGTTGAATCGGGTTTTCGATTTTTTCGATAAAATAAGTTAAATAAGAAGTTAAATAAGAGTATGTGAGAAAAATTTGCTGTAATTTACTTTAATTTTTCAAAATTAAAATATAGACTTTGTGTGTGTATGCATGATCGATGAGCATATGTTATTCATTGTCCAGTATGGCACCGAAGCTCATTTATAGTATGCATCATAAATGCAACCAATATATTATTAGCAAAGACCATGATATATTAATTACATAGTATAGTACGTATGAGCCAGCTCGTATCTTACAAAGTTCACACACTTATATCGTATGTTTATACACAATATATACAGTTCAGTGACTTAGGTTGCTCTGCAACCCCGATGCTTTTTTTTTTTCATGCGTGGGATGTGCAATGAGCTTGCGGTAAACTCATAATCTGCACGCGCCTATAATGCAAAACTGAGGAGGAGGGGGTGTAAAATATAAATCCATAACTAATAACTTGATTGCTAACTGTCGTAAAAGTATGAATAAAACGGGAAAAAATAAAGGAATTTTTTTCCAAAACTTTTTAATAATTAAAATTAAGTCAAGAATGAATATTATGAAATCCAATGTTCCAATTAAATTTTTATTACTCTTGTGGTTTCGTGCTGTGACTTCCCTGTAAGTATACCCTTCCGGTTGCCTTACTCCCTCATTCTCATTAGTTAAGCATCTCAAATTTCCAACTTAAATTATTTTTATAAAATAACAAATAAACTACAAAATAAATTGCATTTTTTTTTTTTTTTTTTCTATACGTAATTTTTACAACTTTTTTTTTTCAAATTATTTGAGTGTGCGTGCTCATACATGGACTATAAATATATATAGACAATGGCTACAGATCAGTCCAGATGTATATATGTGCTTCGACGCCATACTGAAGCATTGACATTACTCAGCATTAGTGACAATTAAACGTCATTTTTCTCTTTCTTTCTCTCTCTCTCTCTTTCTCTCTTTCTCTCTTTCTTTCTTTCTTTCTTTCTTTCTTTCTTTCTTTCTTTCTTTCTTTCTTTCTTTCTTTCTTTCTTTCTTTCTTTCTTTCTTTCTTTCTTTCTTTCTTTCTTTCTTTCTTTCTTTCTTTCTTTCTTTCTTTCTTTCTTTCTTTCTTTCTTTCTTTCTTTCTTTCTTTCTTTCTTTCTTTCTTTCTTTCTTTCTTTCTTTCTTTCTTTCTTTCTTTCTTTCTTTCTTTCTTTCTTTCTTTCTTTCTTTCTTTCTTTCTTTCTTTCTTTCTTTCTTTCTTTCTTTCTTTCTTTCTTTCTTTCTTTCTTTCTTTCTTTCTTTCTTTCTTTCTTTCTTTCTTTCTTTCTTTCTTTCTTTCTTTCTTTCTTTCTTTCTTTCTTTCTTTCTTTCTTTCTTTCTTTCTTTCTTTCTTTCTTTCTTTCTTTCTTTCTTTCTTTCTTTCTTTCTTTCTTTCTTTCTTTCTTTCTTTCTTTCTTTCTTTCTTTCTTTCTTTCTTTCTTTCTTTCTTTCTTTCTTTCTTTCTTTCTTTCTTTCTTTCTTTCTTTCTTTCTTTCTTTCTTTCTTTCTTTCTTTCTTTCTTTCTTTCTTTCTTTCTTTCTTTCTTTCTTTCTTTCTTTCTTTCTTTCTTTCTTTCTTTCTTTCTTTCTTTCTTTCTTTCTTTCTTTCTTTCTTTCTTTCTTTCTTTCTTTCTTTCTTTCTTTCTTTCTTTCTTTCTTTCTTTCTTTCTTTCTTTCTTTCTTTCTTTCTTTCTTTCTTTCTTTCTTTCTACTACACATAAGTGTAGTTCAGACTCCACGAGATGGCGATATTTGTATCAATATATAAATATTTGAAAATATTTATCTTGCACTATAATACCATCTGAAACGAATCATATAAATGCATATATATATATATATATATATATATATATATATATATATATATAATGCTATTTTAAATAATATAGGGTCTATTCATTCATGTTAAAGTCAACGTCATGTTAGATAGCTCAGTACTCACATGGGCCGGTATAGGCAAATAACTCATTTTGCCCGTTTCAAAATTTTGAGAGACCGTTGATGCTGTTAACAGGTTGAATTAGTATCTCAAAAATGTGAGAATAATAATAACTACAAAAAATTAACTGAATTCCAAAAGAAAATAGCCAAAAACGACATTCGTCCTATGCTGAGTAACACATTACTCCAGTATGGCGTCCAGATGCATTAAATATGACGTCATCCGCATACACCCTATATAGAATAAAGGAAAGAATATTGATATATTTATATTGACAGTATTGATTTGTTCATTTAATGTTGTAACTTGAGCTATACTACTTTGCAAAGATTTAAATCTAAAATATAATAAAATATTTTATCTTGCTTATTAATTATGATTTTTGTGTTTTAATCCATCTCGATAAATATAGTTGAAAATGTGTTTTACAGTGTATCTGAATATTTAGCAGTTACTAAATGTTAAATATGATTCATCTTTATATTCAGGAGTAGAGAGCGGAAAAATAGTCTCTAGACTATTGTCAATATTGAGACTATTGGGGGTTTTACTAAAAATGTCCACGAATCACACGATTTCAAGCCTATATACAAAGTTAAAAAAAGACTATTTAGCGACTATTTTAGTCTCCGAGACTATTTTGGACTTTCCAGACTTTTCAGACTATTTTGCCTTTTTTCGATGTTTTTCGCTATTTCTGACAAAAAATTAACTTAGAACGTGACCGACTTGAACCGGAAATCGCTAAAAGTGAACTATATTTTTACAGTAAATTTTTTTACATTATTTATTTCCAACATGTTTTGTTGGAACACTATAATTTTCAAATAAAATCGAGTAATTTTAAATTTTTTTTTCCGAAAAAAGTTTTAATTTAATAATAATTTTAATTTTAAAAAGTTCCTTATTTGACTACAATTTTCCACTCAAATTTGAATTTACACATTTACATGCTATCTTTAAAGTAGAATAACTTTTATATTTCATTGTGTTTCACGTGTTTGACATAATTAAATTTTTAGGTACCAAATCTTCTTTATTTTGTGTTTATAATCCGCCCTAAAAATCATGTTTTTAGTGGTCTCTGAATTTTTTTTTTTTTTTTTTTTCAGACATTGTAATTTTAGACCGATGTAATTTTTTTAGACTCTATAGAACATACTTTTTTTTTCTTTTTTTTTTTTGAGGCACAAGAAAACAGATAAATTCAGACATATTATACTAATATAATAAATAAAGCTATATGAGCTAAATATATAGCTATATGAGCTATATATAGCTAAATGAGCTATATTATTTTCCGACTATTTTAATATTTTTAAAGACTATTTTTAGACTATTTTTCAATTTTGAAGACTATTTTGATGAAAAAAGTGACTATTTTTCCGCTCTCTATTCAGGAGGTATAGCTATTAATATGATTTTGTATTTTTAGAAGACATAATTGTAAGAAATTATTCAAATTATTCAGTTATACAGATGTAACTCTTCAGTACAAACCAATAACTTCGTGATAAATTTTTTTTAAACAGTAACTCGTTTTTATAAACGTTATTTCTTCATTGCTAAATAGTTAACTCTTAAATGCTTTAAATAAAAAAAATTGTTTATATCTAACGTATTTATTATAAAAAAGTAAAAATACTAACTTTTTCGCTTTACTTTTTCTTGGTGTATTTTGTATTTTGACTCGACTTGTACTACACTATATAAAGACATATAGATTAATATGTATGCAAAAAAGTAAAAATTAATTAAATATAATCAATTAACATTGGATTCAAATAAAACATATTTATTATTATAAAAGAAAAACTAAAAAAAGGTAAATGAGCGCCACTTCAGAAAAAAAAAAAAAAAAAAAAAAAAAAAAAAAAAAAAAAAAAAAAAAAAAAAAAAAAAAAAAAAAAATGTGTGCTATGACATTTAAAGACGTAGAACACCTTGAACAAAAAAACTTGCCTAATATCCTAAGAAACCAAAATATCAACATTATTTTGGCTGGAGTCAGTGATTTCTAATTTATTTTCCATTTACAAAATGACAGTTGCGGGTTTACTACGTCACACTCGCGCGCGTGGACCAGGCGAGCTGTGACGTAGTAAACCCGCAACTGACATTAATTTTGTAAATGGAAAATAAATTAGAAATCAATGACTCCAGCCAAAATAATGTTGATATTTCGGTATGTTAGGATATTAGGCAAGTTTTTTTGTTCAAGGTGTTCTACGTCTTTACTGTATTTATTCATTAAAAAGTATATATTGTTTTATGTGGTCTATGGCTTTAAATGGTTTTCTTACTTTTGGGGACCAGGCTTGGACTGGCCATAAGAGCAAGTCCGCAATTGCGGACGTGGCCCCCCCCCCCCCCCCTGTTTGGAGGCCCCTCAGGCCAAAAAAGAGGCGTAACTAGGGTGTTACGCCCTCTTTGTGGCCCCTAAAGAGGGTGTTACACCCCTTTTGCGGACGAGGCCCCTTGATTGCCAGTCCGACCCTGGGGGACCCCCTACCCTGTGTAGAATGCTCAAAATAGATTTAAAAAAACATAAATTTAAGGGAATTTTTTGTCCAGTTTTCATGTTTTTATCTCAATAATATGTTCTCATGTTTTAATAAATTATCTGATGTCTATTGTATTGTATTAGGGTGTATGCAGATGACGTCATATTTATTGCGCTTGGAGGCCATACTGGAGTAGTGAATAACATTGCTCTGCATAGGACAAACTTTGTTTAAGCCATGTTTTTTTGGGAAATTGGTTTGTTTTTTGTTATTGATATTTTTCTCACATACTTGAGATACTAATTCAACATAT
Source organism: Ecdyonurus torrentis (assembly GCA_949318235.1). Lineage (NCBI taxonomy): Eukaryota > Metazoa > Arthropoda > Insecta > Ephemeroptera > Heptageniidae > Ecdyonurus > Ecdyonurus torrentis. Next base: position 1,671,398 of record OX439137.1, on the reverse strand, counting down.
ACAGCATCAATGCTCCCAAAAATATTGTATAAAAAAAAATAGTGTTTTTAAAATGGCAAAATGATTTTTTTTCCTATATGCTATGCCACCCATGTTATTGAGTTATCCAACATGGCGTCAACTTTAACATGAATGCATAGACCCTATACTGATACTGTAGAGGATAATTTAACATACACTGTAAAAAATGGTGCATTACAATAGTTACGAATCCTTACTTATTTATGGTCATCACTTTTAAGTAAGTTATTATGAGCATAGCTAAAATAATGCATTTTAGCAAGTTATTAAAAATAGCTAATTTAAGTTGTTTGAAGTTTTAAGATATTTTTCTATATCTAATAAAATTTTCAGTTTACAATATTTTTCAACGTTTATAGATAAAAAGTCTATATCTCTCAAATTTAAATTTTTATCTCCAAGATTTTTGTTGTTATTCAATGTATAACAACTACCCAAAATATTACTGAATATTTTCAGAGCTTATCGTAGTTGTCAGATGAGGGATTTTTGTTTTCTAAATTACCATTGGGTATTTTGAGTTAAACTTTTTTATAATATATGTTCAAATTTTTGGTTAATTTTGAGTTAACATTATTACATGCGACGTCATCAAAAAAAAATAATAATAATAATAAATAAATAAATAAATAAAATAATTGGCTTAAAATCTAAAAATTTCGTAATTCAAATTATTTAATGCTCTTCCCTCCCTCTTATATTTTGTATTAATATTATTCTATGAATTCGTTATAAGAACAATTAAAATTGTTGTTTGTTAGCTTTTATCATGCGTTGTCATATACGGTTATTGTGGGGGGAAAAAAAAACAACAAAAGTATACATTAACTATGATTTTAGTTTTTTTTTTTATTCAAAGTATACAAAAAAAATATAACGAATTCAAATTTTAATGGCACCAACTTATTTCAATGTTAAGCTAAGTTATGTAGTAATTTAAATATTTTACCCTAAAATTTTTGTTTTCGTTTAATAAATGGGTATTAAACGACTTAAAATTGCGCAATTCACACTCATTTTTCATTAAAAGTGACTTAAATATGACAGAAAAAAAAAATGATGAAAAACTTTAAATCCGGTCTCTAATTATAAGGTATATTACAAAAATGCTCATAAAATTTTTAAAATATTTATTATTTTAATGAAAATTCTTGTGTTAGAAAATAGGAAACTTCACATAATGGAGACGTCATTGACTAGGGCCATTATTAATTTAAAATCGCTAAAAAAACATTAAATTGCATAATCAATTTAAAGTAGAAAAGAACTACTCTAAAGTATTTAGAAAATATATAATATTTTTTACATTTTTGAAAAAAAAAAAGGAAAGTTAAAAAAAAGTCACTTTTTTCGATTGTGTCTTACGAGATGAATATTTGATCGTCTTTAGGGGCGTTTTTTGGTCCAATTTTTGTATTTGAATCCCCATTTTTTCGATATTGTTTCTAATTTTTGTCCATACTCAATGTCCATACATAAGAACCTTGTATTTTACTCTACATCTTATTTTTGTATTTTTATTTATTTACTTCAAAATGGAGCGAATTTTATAAACATCTTATATATATTTGTGTTTGTATATAATCCCGCACATAAATATTTTATAACTCACTCAATATAAAAACTTTAAAATTTCAAGTTAAATTTTTGAATTGTTGATATAAAGCCCGCCGGGCTGAACCTTTGACCTAAGGTCAAAGTTCATTGCCCGGTTACCTTTGCTGTTTGACTGTATATGTATTTGTTTGTGCTAGTATACTGTACCTATTTCATGGGCAATCTTTTCTTTATTATTTTTTATTGAGGCAATAAGCTATGAAAGAAATGAATAAAGAATTTTGTTTAAATAATTTGTCCAGAAGTATAAAAAGGGAATATATATATATATATATATATATATATATATATATATATATATATATATATATATATATATATATATATATATATATATTATATACTGAGCAACAACGTTGCGGCCGAATACTTGTTTCATAGTAACCATACAAGGATGAGCATTTTATTATAATTGTTTTATTTTTAAAAATATTCCCATACTAGGTAAAAAAAAAGTGGTTAACCTTGATTTTTGTTTTGGTGGGCCATACAGTTATCAGTCGTTTTAGTCTCTCTTCTAACACAACTGAGGTAAGTAATATGCGTAAATATTTACTAACAATTAATTATAATACGGATTGAAATGTTATTGATATGCATATAGATGTAGATAATAATAATATATAATATCAATAATATAATTATAATAATAATAGATAATAATAGATAGATAATGGTGTGAGATCACTATAGTGTATAGCTGGCATTTTGCCTTTTTCTCATCACCCGTTGGGTTACTTACTTGTTGTTTTTGTATTTTTTTTTTTGTATGTACTATTCACAATCTTAAGCCCAATAAAGAACTATTATTATTATTATTATTATTAAACATTTAGAGAAGTTTATTAATAATATTACTTTTATGCATTAAAAGAAACTTCATTTTTTTTTTTATCTACAGGTAAAAAATGTATAAAATTTATGCAATTTGATTTTGATAAGTACTACGTTATGTGGAATGAATTAGTATTGAGAATAAATTGATATTTCGTCACCTAAGAATAAGAATGTCGTATGTGCAAAAAAAAGTTGATGCAATTCTGAGCCTTATTTGTTATCAACATAAGGCTCAGAATTGCATTCAACTTTTTTTTTACAGATACTACATTCTTATTCTTAGGTGACGATTTTACTATTATTATTATATTTGTATTTATGATTTTATCATTAATCTTTTTCTTTTCATCATGTATTTCGCTAGCCATCTCTCTCTCTCTCTCTCTCTCTCTCTCTCCTCTCTCTCTCTCTTATCTACTTTAGTATTATTATAATTCCTATTTTTATCTATTTCTTATCCAGTCTGCCACTTATACCAGAATAAGCATTTTTTTGTTTGTATACATATATATTTATATATTATATTTTGTTGATTTTTTTTTCTTTCTACAAATTATTATTAACTTCTTACTTTTATTGGTTTGTATTTAATCATAAATTCATTGATGTTTTCTGTTGTTGTTAGGTGTAAGAGTGCGGGCTAGACGTTTTGTCAGGCTTAAACCTCGCCCTTTCAAAATTGTATTTTTCTTTTAGACTTTCTTTGAATAAAGACGACTACTTATTTATTTATTTATTTATTTATTTATTTATTTATTTATTTATTTATTTATTTATTTATTTATTTATTTATTAATTAATTTATTTATTTATTTAATTATTAATTTATTTATTTATTTATTTATATATTATTATATTTTCTTATTTATTTATTTAATTATTTGTAAAGAGATAATAAATTTTTTAGTCATTAACAGCAAGTTAATTATATTTTACTTTTACTTCTTATAAAATATCTTGTAATGAATACATTATTTAAACCTACAATGACTTTTATTTTCTGGCGTCAATCCATTAATGTTTCCAAAAATAATCAAATAATATAAGTAAAAAATGAATTATTTTTCAGGAGATAATGCTACCTTACAAAGTGATCGGCATTGTTACAGTTTCAATAGTGACTTTCATTATTATATCGTTAAGTATTTTTGTGATAGTAAAGAAAGAAGATGTCAACAAAGATACAAACACAAGAATTCCAACAAACAAGGATTCAAATTTAACGTCTTCGTCAGTAAACGATGAATTCGACTTGTACAATATTTCTAATTTAATAGGTAAGTGTGAAGCAGTGAATATAAGAAATGTAGCAAAGTTTAAAAAACTGTGTTTTTATATATAATACATGTATATGTATGGATTAAATAGATGTAATCATGACATGGTGACAAATATTCATTTTTGTCTTATCGTCTTTATAAGATATGGTATTCACCTGTATTACCGGACACTCTGTATTGCCGGAAACAACTATCTTTTGGCACACTTCTCGTTGTCCGAGCCCGTTCGTAATTTTTCTATGCTTTTGGAACTACTAGAGCTATCTATAGCCGAAATTTTGAATCGCTAGGACCGTCCGGACGGTCGCAATAAATTTTTAAAAAGTGTCCGGTGAAAGAGTTTTATGTTCCGGTAATACAGGTGAATATTTATGGCTTTCATTTGCTGCTTGATTTGAGAGTAAAAATAAAATACAAACACCAAAATGAGATTTATATAAGTTATTAATAATACTCAATTCAATTTCATTATTATTTTTTTTTATAATTTAAAGTCAATTTAATACAACAATAAGTTTTTACCTATTTAAATTCAAGAAAGTCTACATTAAAAATTTAAGCATTAGGAAAAGAAAAAAAAAAAAAAAAAACTTTCTCATTCGTGCAGTTGCTCAATTGTTTCGTTAATGGGGAATTCAAGTAAGTCTCAAAATGTTGTTTTGACACTTTTTTTTACAAAAGCTTAACTATAGTAATGTGGAAACACGTGCGATTATTTTTTGAAAAATTAAAATCTAATTAAAATCGGCAATTAAAAATTACGTATTTTTAAACGAAATTTCAAATTTATAGTTGAAGGGTAGTTGCTTAGATGGCGCCAGCTGTGTCCTAGTGCAAAGTCTAGCTCAGGTACCGTTATGTTTCTAGCAATCGAGGGGAGTATGATGTGGAGGTTAAAGGGTTGGGGAGAAGGGAGGAGGGAAAATTCAAAGGCCTCCCTAACACGTTGACTGATAAATTTTTTAATACCATATAATGTACTGTTATGCCCGATTTTGAATTATAAAATAGGTGCGAGACGTTGATCACATTAAATATTAGTTAATCACATCATATATTTAAGTGAATTATCTCTGAAACTATCCTTTTAGCTTGTTGACAAAAAACAACAACAAAAAACAGCTGATAATTTGTGCGTGATGCTCAGGGTGAGGAGGGGGCGTGGGCAGCGTGGACAGGCTAATAGGGGAAGGTAAAATAGTACAGTCATGCAATAAAAACACGTCTCCTTATGCGCATGCGCAGTATTACGCTAGTTTGGCCAAAACAAGCGCCCTAAGGTTCAAATAATTAAACCTAATTTAATTTTTTCAGGGGGCACGGTTAGGAAAAAAAAAGAAATTTTGTCAGGAAAATTAATAAATACCACCAATTAATAAGTACGTGCAATAAAAAAAAGTAACCAGAATTCCCCATTGAAACCCAAATTTTCAAATCTTCTCTTATCTTATCTTATATATATATATATATATATATATATATATATATATATATATATATATATATATATATATGTCTATATTCCTGACAAATAAAGGTGATCCCGGGGCATTTTAACAAAAATTTAATCTCAAAACTAATTTCAAAACACTTTTTTTTTTCGTATTTTAACGAAAGGCTTTAATTATTCAATGTTTTATCTTAACACTCTACAAAATGGTGCATTACTTTAGTTACAAATAGTTACTTATTTAAGATATACATATTTAAGTTATTTTGAGTAGCTAAAATAATGCATTTTAGCAAATTATTAAAAATAGCTAATTTAAGTTGTTTTTAGTTTTTTAAAGTTTTTTCAAGCTATTTCAAGTTAAATGAGCTATTTTTAACAATTTGCTAAAATGCATTATTTTAGCTACTCATAATAATTTAAGTGTATATCTTAAATAAGTTAGTGTTCGTTACTAAAGTAATGCATCATTTTTTTAGAAAGACTCAAATAGGAATATATTAAAAACTCTGTACAAATTGTCTCATCTCTATCTTTCCTTTTTATTATGCACGAAAATAATTTAGTTACTATAATATGTATAATATTCATTCTATTACCTATTTTCAAACAATTATTTGAAATGTACGTACATAATAATTTATGCTATGCCTCACAACTTCTATATTAATAATAATAATAATAAGTAACTTTATTAAGACGTTGTGAGGGCTTGACAGCCCTATTTTACAAAACCTTGACCACAACAAAACAAGTAAATTTTACATAAGCAAAAAGGAGATATAGCATTGAAATAAAATATATCTTATAATTTAAATTTATACATTGCTAGAATTATCAATTTTAATATACTATATTTTTCCCATAAATATTTGAGAGATAATTATTTTTTCATATTTTGAATATAATTATGTAACAAGAAAATTGCAATATAAATTTAAATATACTAGACTTATATTATAATAATAATGCAATTAATTAAAAAATAATAAGGCGTCTACAAAAAATTTTTTTTTAGATAATAAATAAATGATTCTGGTCTAGTATATTTAAGCAGATATATTATTAGGAAATGTTAAAATGTAAATAATAAAATGTTCAATAATTATATAGCATAATTATTTGTATGGTTATCTTAAATTTAGCAACATTTTATGCTATATATTATGACATAAAAGCAGCAGAAATTTTACGTAATTTATTATTTCCATGTTAGTATAACCCTCACCACTTATTGAACATTTCGCTCCCATAAAGTTGAGTCATTATATTGTCAAACCGTGCTGAAAATTAGCCAGTATAATTATTTTTATTTTATTTGTGTTCATGTAGATATTAATTTTGAATATTCTGACCCTCAGGATTATTGAATTCTACATCACCTGTACCTGACGTTTTGAAGCTAAAGGAAAATTATAGTAACGATACTACTAATTTGCAACATGTAATTTTGACCTCTGAAAACCAAAAGAACAGAAATTATTGTTTTATGCAATCAGGTAAGATATAAATTTATGTTTATCATAATATATAACAAAAAATCGATGAACAAAGTCAAATATAATGATACTAAAATTCTAAATATTTTTTTCTTGCTACAAAAAAGCTCAGTACAGTATGTTTGATAAGAAATGTGACACAAAGGATATTACGTATTTTTACCGCACCAATACGAGTCGATGAATAACAATAAGAGAGATATTCACTGCTGCACTTCTCCGCCTTTTACTTGACTTTTATCAAAACAAACCAAAATATGATCGCCCACCCATTATTCCTTCTCTCTGGTTTGCATGATATTTACTTATCACTTGGCCGACTCGTTTCCTGTCTGGACCAAATTGGATCATCAAAATGATAAAAGTCAAGTAAAAGGTGGAGAAGTGCAACTGTGAACACCTCTCTTATCAGGGGCGGACTGGACCGTCACGGCCCTTCGAGATAACTAAAGAGACGGCCCCCATCCGCTGGGGGGTATAGGGGGCATAGCCCTCCAGAATCGTGCCGCAGGCAAAAATTTTACGATAAAGGGGGCGTGGCTAGCTAATTTTAAGTAAAAATTACAATCTTTTATGTAAAAAAGCAAAAAAAAAAAAAAAAAAAAAAGACAAAAAAGACTCCCAGGGCAAGAATAGAAATAATCTTTTGTAATATAATATTATACGGTATTTCTTTGACATGACTAGTAATCTGCGATATCAAATTTTGTATGAATTTTGCTTTGGCAAAGTTCATCATCTTTTGAAGAAAAAAAAAATTAAAAACTGACAAGAATTCTGAAAGTCCGTCATGAGACATTGGGTTGATATTAATTTATTTCTATTTACAACCTTTATATTGTAGGATCAGTCATCACAATACGATCTTATTATAATTATATCAATTTCTAAACTATATATAAGATTCAATAAATTTCCTTCCTTCCCTTCTTGCTTTTTTTTTTTTTTTTTTTTTTTTTTTCGGTGGCTGCGAAGACGGCCCGCGACGGCCCTCTTTAGCTGCGGCCCTTCGAGATAATCTCGAAATCTCAGCGCTCAATCCGCCACTGTATCTCATTGTTATTCATTGAATCGTATTGGTGCGGTAAAAATACGTAAAATCCTTTGTGTACCATTTCTTATCAAACATACTGTACATTTTTTATTTACTTAAAAAATTCATGTCCTCAAAAAATATAAATACTACTTATTTTGCATTGGTACACTCAATATTGTTATATGGCATTAAAGCATGGGGCTTAAGCTCTTCAGCGTCAATGACTAGATTGCAAAAACTACAGATTAGAATTCTAAAATTGATAAAATTTGAAATCAAATATGATGATGATGTTAAATATTTTAAGTATTTCAATATAGTTCCACTAAAAAATCTCGCAATATCTGTTATTTTAGTTGATGAGTTTAATACTATTATAAATCTTGAAAAAAGATCTCATTCTCATAATACGAGACAACAGCTTTTAGAGCCGGTTGTTCTACCTAAATTTAAAAATAGATACGGAGAGCGGACAATGAGTGTTCAACTACCGCTCATTTGTAATGCCCTACCTAAATATATCAAGGATTCGAAGGGTAAAAAAGAAATAAAAGAAAAAGTAAAAAGATGGTATATATGTAATTAGGTTATAATTGTTTTGTTGTTTCTAATTGATAAAAAAAAATTAAATAATAATAATAAAAATATATATAATACAAAAAAAATAATAAAAAATAATAATAGTAATAAAAAAAAAAGAAAAAAAAAAAAGAAATGTGCTGATTTTGTTTTTATGTACTGTTGTAATATGGTTTATGCTTACTAACAATTTTTCATATTATGTTGATTAAGCACCCACCGATAAGACTTCATTGTCTTGGTGGGACTTATGTATGTACTCTTATTTTTTATTAATAAAAAAAAAAAAAAAATTTAAATAGCTATAATTGATCGTCGTTTTAGTAAGAGAAAGCAAAAAGTTTACCAACAGTATTAAGCAACATGGTATAACTTTAATTTATATAGAATGTTTGCATGAAAAATAGTGTATGCTCTTCAACTCCATTCTTGAGCAATGAATATCAGTTTTCAGTAATGAACAAAGGGAGTTTTATACTATTTCCTTTAAAAAAAATAAAAAAATGTAATTTTTTCCTTATTCTTATTATTTTTCTCGCAAATTAAAAAAACTTATGAACTTCTTTACATAATAAGTGCTCTAAAAAACATTACTTAATATTTTAAAGTGTATTAAAATGTGTCATATTTCTATACAATTTTATAGCATTAAGTGCTCAAATATGGCGTCAATTTGTATATGAGAGATACAACGCTGTAAGGAAAGACTTCTTTTCTGTTGAATTTGATAATTGTACTGTCAAAATATGGTCGATTCATTTAAAATGTTTAAAAATTGTATTTTAAACAAAGAAAAAAAAAGGAATAATAATAATGTGCTGCCGAGAAAGGAGAATACTCACTGCACGTTAAAAAAAATAAATACGTAATTAGTAATTATGATGCAACAGCTACATTTTTAGCACAATATGTTTAATTCATCATAATTCATTATTTATGCTTTAATGTGGTTTCATTCATGTAAAAGTTGACACCATACGTGAATACTAAATAATATGGGTTGGTATGATAAAATAGCTCATTTTGCCAGTTTAAAAATTCGTCGCATTATTATTGAGAGCAACCTGTTAATAGGTTGAATTAGTTTATCAAGTTTGCAGGAAAAAAAAAATAATAATTTCCAGAAAAATTGATAATTCTTGTAAGAAAATAGCCAGAAACGAAGTTTGTCCTATGCAGAGCAATGTTATTCAGTACTCAAGAAGAGCATTAAAAAGCATTCAGAATGACGTCATGCGTACAAACCCTAAATACTTCATAAATAAGTAGGTTACAAAGCACAACTATTATTATAAAAATAATTATTTATATTGCACTATCTTAGAATTCGTTTTGCTGTACGTATGGACTACAATACAGCATTATTATGTAATTTATTCTTTACGTGGTTTGTTATACCTTAATTTAACCAATGCAGTGTGCATATTTATAATTAATTTTACTAAAAAGCATATCAGGTATTAGTCATAACAACATAATAAGCTACAAAAATCTAAAATAAATACATTTATACTTAGTATTAATGGTCATAAATACTGTTTTACTTGCTCCAAATTACAAAAATATATATGACAATCACCAAATGATTTTTTTAACTAGAATTGCGTATTTGAATAGGAGGGTAACAGGATTTACAAAATAATTAATACATTTCGTAAATGTATATTTGGAATAAAATTAATGTTATTTATTTGTCCCGTGGTGATAGAAAACTTTATTATTATTATTATTGTTATTATGTTACTACAGATGAGTGTGGTGTAAGATGTCAAGGCCCAGAGAAAGATTTTGTGGTGAACGGAGCAGAAGTTCACCCGCTAGACTGGCCCTGGCTCGCGATCTTGTATAAGTATGATGACGAAGGAATTGGCTATCACTGCACGGCATCTCTTGTAGCGCGCGACAAACTAGTAACGGGTGAGTAGTATCATACATTGGATATAAATTGCATTGGAAACCGTGTTTAATTTATCATTGAACCCACGTAAACTGATCCGAAAGATATAAGTAAATAAATTTTGTTTATATATATTTTTTATTTATATATTGTCTGAGTGATGCTAAATAAAAAAATATCGGAAAAAAGTTCCCACTCACTGGTGGCAAATGAAAATTTTCCAAATTTAAAAACTTGGTCTGGGAAATTTCCGTATAACTTTTTTGCTATTGGAGACAATTGAAAGTAATAGCAAGGAAGGGTACTAACCACTAAACACATCATATTTGTCGTTTATACAATATGACCTTTGACCATTTTCTAGGTCAATTTTTAATTGACCTTTAGGTTAAATGCTCACTTAAGTCAAAATGGCGTTTGTTAATACATGTTAAAAAAGCACATTTTGAGGCTAATTTATCATCTAAATTAATTTGAAGTCAGAAATATAGGCGTCTGAATAGCAACAAAATTGCACGCTAATTTCTACGATGACATCTGCACGACGCGCGCATTTCTCCAGTTCACGGATAATACAAAAGTACGGCAATCTCTTGTAAAGTATTTTACAGCCGTGAAACATTATACACATATACTTTTTTTTTAGACCTCACTTGTTCATTTTTGGCTCCAATATTTCTTTTTTTTCTCTATCTTTCAAAACCTAAAGGACACTTAAAGGTTCAAATTAGTTTTTATTAATATTTTTGACTAAATCTATGCAATATACAGGAAAATGTTGCATTTAAAAATTATTAAACGTGTGTTTCTAAATGCCTCTTAAAATTTGCAAAATGAAGCGTTGCCAAATTTTTGCAGTGTTGTAAGAATTATGTCACATCAAGATTTATCATATAATATTATTTTCGTTTTTCACTTTTAATTTCAGCGGCTCACTGCGTAGTTGGAGCGCTTCCTCAGCAATTTTTGATATTTCTAAGTAGATTTAACACTCGGCTTTGGGGACCTAATGACGAGAGTGTCATGAAAGAGGTAACTAGGTGACTCTGTCGTTATTTCTTATACGTATTAAATTTATACATATTTACTAAATAGGGTGTGTGCGCATGACGTCATTCTGAATGCTTTTCGATGCTCAGCATGAGTAATGAATAACATTGCTCAGTATAGGGCAAACATAGTTTATGGCTATTTTCTTTGGAAATAATATATTTTTTTGCTTATTATTATTTTTCTGGCATACGTCAGGTACTAATTCAACCTGTTAACAGCATAAATGCTCTCAAAAAAAAAAAAAAAAAAAAGAGAAGTATTTTTAAACCGGCAAAATGTACCATTTTCCTATACCAGCCAATGTAATTTAGTACTCACTTATGACGTCGACTTAAACATGAATGAAACCACCCTATTGTATGAAATAATATATGGTCTCTCTCTCTCTCTCTCTCTCTCTCTCTCTCTCTTCATCATTCTGTCACCAACAAAAACTTTGATGTAGCTATTTGTTTATTTCATTTTTTTAACATTATTCTTTGACTTTTAGGTTGCAAATATAACTATACATCCTTCGTACTTAAACAATAAAACCACGGGTGCGGATATTGCTGTATTGACGCTTAAATACAAAACGAAATACAACCACAAAATCAGACCTGTCTGTGTTTTTGGTGATACTTTACATCAGCCCTCTAAACTACAAGGAACTGTAAGTTATTAATTTAGGGAATACAATTTTATTCAAAGCATGTGTAGTAAAATATGTAGCAATTATATATATATATATATATATATATATATATATATATATATATATATATATATATATATATATATATATATATATATATATATATATATATATAAATATATATATATATAATGTTAATATGTTAATATGTTAAATTTTCGTTAATGTTATCTTTCTCACACATTTGAGATACTAGTTCTACATATTTACAGCATCAATGCTTTCAAAAAATTTGCACAGTGTTTTAATATTGGCAAAATGTATTATCCAACATGATGTTGACTTTAAAATGTATTCATAGACCCTATAAATGTATATATATATATATATATATATATATATATATATATATATATATATATATATATATATATATATATAAATATATATATATATATACAGGGTGTCCATAAAGTCTCTGAGGGTGTTTAGACGTAAGACTCAACGGAAATTAAACTTTTTATATATCAAATTAAAGCTTGAATTATGACAATTTCGAAAATCAAAACATAAATGCAACCAGATGATTATTAATGTTGCTGCATCAAAAACCGCAAAAAAAGAGAAAATTGGCGTCCGATTTCCACATTTTACCGCTTTCATTATCTGAAAAACAAAAAACACATAAAGATTCAAAATTTGTAAGGTCTAACTTGAGTTTTCTGAAACATTACCTCAAGGCCTCTCCACATGCGCCCATCGGTAGCACGACACACGTTGAGACGAACCTCTAGCTTGCCCGACACGTTGTGGAGAGTCTGCGGAATGATGGCCTCGATAGCGGCGGTGATATGAAGCTTCAACTCACACATGTCACGCACTTTCGTCTTGAAGACCTGGTCCTTGACGTAGCCCCAGAGATAAAAGTCGGTAGCGTGAGGTCAGGAGACGAGTGCATAGCGTGTTTGTGTGATAAAGTAAAAACTAACAGAACATGTGTTTCTGGGGCACTGAACGTCCAGACACAGCTCGTACGTTCGAACGCGACAGTCCCAATTTGATTGCTTGGTGCGCATTTCTGTACGATTTTGTGATCGGCCCGTTCTTCTTCCACGAGCCAACTGTCCACTGGAACAACTACCTGAACATGATTGAGAATTACGCCATATCGCAGCTACTGCAGGCCCAGACGGAGTGGGGTTACGAGCTTATCTTCCAGCAGGACGGAGCGCTCCCACATTGGGCGCACGTTGTCAGAGATGAGCGGGATTAGGTGTTTCTAGGCCGATGCCTACATCGTGGACCCATGGTGTGGGCTCGCAGGTCTTCTGATCTCACGCCACCCAACTTTTATCTCTGGGGCTAGGTCAAGGACCAGATTTTCAAGACGAAAGTGCGTGATATGCGTGAGTTGAAGAAACGTATCACCGCCGCTATCGAGGCCATCACTCCGCAGACTCTCCGCCACGTGTTGCGCGAGCTAGAGGTTCGTCTCGACGTGTGTCGTGCTACCGATGGGCGCATGTGGAGAGGTCCTGAGGTCATGTTCCAGAAAACTTGAGTGAGACCTTACAAATTTTGAATCTGTATGTGTTTTTTCAGATAATACAAGCGTTAAAATGTGGAAATCGGACGTCAATTTTCTCTTTTTTGCGATTTTTGATGCAGCAAGATTAATAATCATCTGATTGCATTTATGATTTGATTTTCAAAATTGTCATAATTCAAGCTTTAATTTGATGTATGAAAAGTTAATTTTACGTTGAGCCTTATGTGTTTTATTAACGTCTAAACACCCTCAGAGACTTTATGGACACCCTGTATATTTATATATATATATAATATTTCGTGGGTACTTTCTGTCACTGCTCATGAATGATCCTCAATTAAACAAGGGTTTATTCTAAAAGTACAGAAAAAATGAATATTGTATCCAGATTGACTCCTTTTTAATTTTAAATTATAAATCTGCCACATTTTTTTAACTATAATATAAGAAAACAAGATTGGGGTTAATTATAATTTTTTTTGATTATCTCTACTTCCAAATCTAAGTACTAGGCATGCGATCGAAATAGCAATTAGCTGCTTCGTTAACAAGTTTTAATACGATGGCTCCGCGGAAAACTGAACTATCTATAGTCTCCGCGTGCCTCAAATTTGAAACATCAGATCTGCACTCTCCACTTCTCCCAAAATTGAAGCATCTGTAATAGAGCGCTGGTAAGAGATGCTTCAAAGTCGGGAGAGGCGGAGAGCGCAGATGTTCCAAATTTGAGGCGCGCGGAGACTATAGATAGTTCAGTTCTCCGCGGAGCCATCGAATAGCTGCTATTTAAATCAAGCAATTAAACAATGATTTCAGGTTATCGGCTGGGGTAAAAATGAGCACTATGAAGTTGTCACTTCAGAGCCTAGTCAAGTAGATCTAACGATTGCCAAGTCAGAAGAATGTATCGCATACAACGAGAAATTTAATAAAATCATCAATAGTTATAAATTTTGTGCTGCTAATAACACTGAGGGTAAGCTTTACTATAGACATTATTATATTAACAAGTTCTAATAGTCACTCTAAAAATTAGTGCATTACTTTAGTTACGAATACTAACTTATTTATGATAAACACTTTTAAGTTATTACACTGCAAACAGAGAAGTCTTGTAAAAAGACATTTCTGAAGTCTCAAAACGAGTCAGCCTTATTTGAGGCAGTTGAACTGTCTTTTTCAGTGTCTTCCTTTGAAAGACCCTAAAACCGTCTTTATCTGAGACACTACCCCTAGCCTTGCAGAGACGATTAAAACGTCTTCAAATTAACCAACCCTACCTAACCTGACCCTACAATATACTACCAAACCTTACATTACCTATCATGCTACCTGATAGACCTCTAAAATGTCGACCTGAGTAAGTTTACCTTGATCTGAAGTTAAACTGAAACAAAATCAAAATTATTAAAATTTTATAATAATATTAACTAATTACGTTCCCTTAAGATTAGATTATAATTCATTGACACTGAATAAAAATTGAAAGGAGTTATTGATTATACTATACTTAAGTCATATAATTTTATGCTGTTATAAATCAATTAAATATAGAAATATGCTATACAAATGTAACAAAAAATATTATTTATGGTACAGGATTATCATAATTATTATTAGAAAAAACAAACATAAGTCACACATAGATTTAATTTGATTTAAATTTATTTTACGTCATTTCACATCTTCTACAACATTTTATATAGATATGAAAAACGAATGTTTAAATTTAAAAAATAGCAAGAAAAAAAAAAACTTAATAAAAAAAATAAAAAAAAAAAGAAACAATAAAAAGTCATGCGGATTTGTTACGAGATCCTCAGTTCATAACATAAGATTGCCCTTTATTCAGGGTCACCTTTGACACTCGGAATCACGCGCAAAGGCCCAGCATGTGCTTGGTGTAGAGTAGAGCACCATGGTGTAGAGAGAGCGTAGACCACATCACTGTGACTATAACAAATTCAGTCCCTAAAAAAATAGTTTTATTTTAGTATTATTATTATTATTACCAAATTAATGATTTAAATAAGACTTAAAAATGGCCCCGTATTATTTTTTTAAATAAAAATAATAATAAATAAACAATATACTAATACATATATTATATATATATATATATATATATATATATATATATATATATATATATATATATATATATATATATATATTTGTGTGTGTTAAGGCATCATAAAGTATTATATTTAATTAAACTTAATACCTAATATAAACTGCATAAAACTATGCTACTAGGCATAAACATAATTATGCTTAAAAATTTATGCTATTCAAATTTAGTAATGATATAAAATAAATATTGACACAGATTCAGCATTTAAAGAACTTTATACCCCTTCTTTAAAATACAAAAAAAAGAGAGAGAGATAGAGAGAGAGAGAAAATATAACAGGAAAAAAATTACAAATAGATAAATAGGAGAAATAAAAGCATATCAAAATAGAAAACTCCCTAAAAATAAGTAAAAAAAAAAAAAAAAAAAAGAAGAAGAAGATGGATAAAAGAAATTTAAACATGCATTTCATTGGCATTTGTTTGTTAGATAAATATAAAATTAAACAAATTAAGATTAAACTGTGAATTCTGTATTAAAACGACTATAAAATTTATAAACAAGAAAAATAATAAAAGCTGTGACCTTTTCTGATATTTTAAATGAATAAAAAAATATATTATAAAATAACTGCTGTTCTATATAAATTTTGAAAGAAAACAAAATAATTATTTAATACTGAAAGAGGATAATAAGAGATAGAGAGAGAGAGAGAGAGAAAAGATACTTGATAAAGAACTTACTCTGTCTTCGAAAACCAGGCAGCTGTTCCCCATCAATGTGTCATCGGCTCATGATAAGATGCACTTTTATCGCTCACACTGTTGCGCTATATAAAAGAAATACATACTTTTGAATAAGTCTATAATAAAAAGAAAAAAACTAAAAAGTTCTGCTTTCAAAACAATAATATAAAAAGATGTGAAATAATAAAACACTACTAGAGGCAAATTTAAGAATAAGAAAAAAAAAAAAAAAAAAAAGACGCAATATAATAGAATGTTCTGCAGCGCAATTGCAATGTTATTTTTATCTTAATTATTGCGTGTAAAAACTAATAATTAAATGTAAATTTATAAAACTTATATAGATAACAAATATATTATAAATGTTTATATAAAAAAATATAGCTAAATTAGTTTCAATATTTTGGAATTAAGTAATTAAGCATTCATTTTCATGCAATATTTAACTTGTAAATAAAATAAAGAGAATGAGGGAGAGAGAGAGAGAAAGAGAGAGAGCGAGAGAGAGCGAGTAATGTCACATGTTCCATTAACTGATTATTTTTAACTTATATATTTATTATTAACTTATATATTATATATAATTAAAACTCGATCTATGTGAAAATAATTAATATTATTCTAATATTTTAAAGAAATATGCTTGAGTGAGAGAGATAGAGAGAGGAGGACATATATGACTGACCTTGACACATGACCGTGCTCCAGCTGCTGCGGCGTGTGTCACCATACCGCGATGCGTGCATCTCTCACACCAACGCTGGCGCCCGCCAACCTTGGCGCCAACCGCCTATTTAATAAATGCATTCATAAGAATATTGTGTTCTAAAATAATTTGTTTTGCATTCGTTTATATACCTATATATTGTTCTATATAGCTAATATTAGCTATATATACTAACCTATATACGTTATGGAAGCATAAGTTTTCGTTATAAAAACATCATGATAGTTTCATGTATTATTGTGACTGATTTTAAGTTATTATATACCAAAAAAAATATCAGGAACTATAATAACCACTAAAATTTCTAAATTACTTTTTACATAAATGCAAGAACTCTTATTGTTATACATACCTCTAGATGTGTACGGTATAAAAAAAAGTCCAAGAAATTGGACTGTTTCAACTATTACATGGCGTCAACGGCAATAGTTTTGTGATCCAATTCTGCGGTTTTTTTCAACTTCTTGGTGGTATCTGATATCACTTGCACATAACTATAACACTTATATTTCATATTTTATTGTCACACTGCACTTTATTGATCAATATAAAAATAATAATGGAATAAATTTCGGAGCAACATTTGGGCGCGGTACTTCAATGTATGCGTCATTTGCCTCGTGGAAAGGAAGTTGCGCTTGACGTTCTTCTTTTGTCATGACGTCACAATGATGATCACGTGATCTACGGAAGACGGAAGACACTTTTGCAAACGTCTTCCGTCTTCTTCATTTTCAAAAAATGCTCTAAGTCCCATAAACGTCTTAAAAATGAAGACTAAAGGACTGTCTTTTCGTTGTGCAAGTCTTTACAAACGGCTTTTCAAGAAAAAAGTTGTTAATTCCGACTTTTGCAAAGACACAATTTTTGCAGTGTATGAGTAGCTAAAATAATGCATTTTAGCAAATTATTAAAAATAGCTAATTTAACTTAAAATAGCTTAAAACACCCTTAAAAAACTTGAAACAACTTAAATTAGCTATTTTTAATAACTTGCTGCTAAAGTGCATTATTTTAGCTACTCATAATAACTTAAAAGTGTATATTTAAAAAAAAGTTAGTATTAGTATATATTACTAAAATAATGCACCATTTTTTAGAGTGGTCATATACATATATAAGAAGCCAGAAAAGTCATATTTACCAGTTTTAATACATAGTTTTACACGCTCTAGTAGTCATATGCATATATGGTAAACCAGAAACTTCTAATTTACATGCTCTAATAGTCACATACATATATGAAAAGCCAGAACCCACACAACACAGACTGAGATATAATACATAAAATATAAGTAATTTATAAACGTATACCAACGGAAAATATATGTATAGTATCCATTTGAAAAAGGGATATTGATCGTATGAGAAACGTTCTAACGTCTATATCGTTCGTATATCAAACGTTTAAATGTAGATCAAAAATACATGTATACCATAAATATGATATACGTATGCGTAGTTGATGCTTTTTTAAGCAAAAATTTAAAATATTAATTTTATTTTAATTTATGTAGCTCTAGCTCCAAGTCTGATACATACCCAACACATATCGTTATTGACAACGGCTCACTTACTGTTTAACATTTACCATACTGCAGCGGACTTTTATATTACTATATTTTGGGTAAAGTTGGGTATATAAGCTTCAAGCTTTGTGGTACCTGACGGTAGTGAGTTCTCTTCATAAGATTAATACCTACTAGCAGTTTTAAAAACAATACAAAATTCAATGTACATTTTGTAACAAAGTTATCACTCTACAAATTTCTATTTATAATATTTTCTAAAAGTCACTCCAAACTTCTAATTAGAAATGTTGATTACATTTTACATTTTTTCATAAAGTTTTAAAGCTAGAGCTTTTAAAACCATGAATTTGATTCAAAGATAAAGTGAAAAAGAAGCAAATTTTGTTAATTTCTAAAATTTGATGATTGAAATACGCTATAATTAGCACTTTGAAGGAACATCTACAAAACGTTTGGATAGGTATACATTTAGTAAATGTATATAAATAGTATGTGTAGATGTAATTTTCAAAAAGAATGCATACCAATTCTATCCGTATAATATACATTTACACTTGATATGTAAAATATACGTAGAGCAGTTTACCAAATGAATACTTATATTATATGTATTAAAATAATATACATATATCTTGTATATGGTAGATGAAAGGTATATGTATACTATCTCATTGTGTGCTGTGTGACAAAAATTCATATTTACAAGTTCTAATAGTCATATATATATATATATATATATATATATATATATATATATATATATATATATATATATAAGAGAAGCCTAAAACGTCATATTTACACGATCTAGTAGTCATAAACATATATGATAAACCAGAAACGTCATATTTACACGATCTAATAGTTCATTACATTTATGAAAAGCCAGAAAAGTCATATTTACAAGTTCTAATAGGCACAGTCACTGTGAATTTCTTGTATCAAAGAAATGTGTGCTCTTTAAAAAAAACAGTTTGTACTGCAATTATATTGTTTGTAGAAGAAAAAAAGTAAAATTATGAAAAGCAAGATAAATTTTGTAGCTATTAAAAGTATTTTTTTTAGTACTTAAAAAATTATTAATCTGTGCACGATTTTAAAATATGTAGAAATTATCCATGATTTTTACCAAGTCACTCCGCACACCTTCACTTTGGGATGCTTTAAAAAAATTGATGTAATACATCAAAATTTTTTAATACTTGGTAAACATACACAATACATGATTGCTTTTGATTGAAAATAATTTTTTTTACAAATTTGCACCTGTAATACCTAATTAATTAAATTATTGCTAACTCCGTGTATTTTGAAGATATTGGAATAGATTAATCTATTCCCAGTTTAGATTTATTATTATATCTTCAAAATCGACGGAGTTAGCAATAATTTATTAATTAGGTATTACAGGTGCAAATTTGTAAAAAAATATTTATTTTTATTTCAAATCAAAAGCAATCGTGTATGGAGTATGTTGACCAAGTATTAAAAAATTTGATGTATTACATCAATTTTTTAAAGCATCTCAAAGTCAAGGTGTGCGGGGTGAGTTGGGAAATCATGGATAATAATACATACATTTTTTATAATCGCGGAAAGATTAATAATTTTTAAAATACTAAAAAAATTTCTTGTAATAGCCACTAAATTTATCTTCCTTTTCGTAATTTTATTTTTTTTCTACTACTTCTACGAACAATATAATTGCAGATCAAACTCTATTTTTACGAAAACACATTTCTCTGATACAATTTACAGCAAGCATGCGATATAAGATTTTATTCCGTTCCATGTTTTTACAGTGTAGAACAAGTTAATATACGTATATGAGAAGCTAGAAAAGTCATATTTACTCGCTCTAATAGTCATTGTACATATATGAGAAGTTAGAAAAGGCATTCATCTTTGTCTAAGTTTTTATTGCTAGGAATTCATTCACAACTGTATTAAGGTTTGAGGCAAAAAGTATTCTAAACAAAAAGTAGCGCACAAAGATTACTTAAACAATGTACTGGTTTAGCTATCAAGAAATTATGAATTCGTATTCCTGTGGTTATATATGTGGCTGTACACACATACAAATATTTTTTATAAATATTTGACCTAATATATCTTATAATTTTTTAAGGAATTGGTCCATGTGTAGGAGACAGTGGAGGAGGATTTTACGTGAAAAGGAAAATGTCTGATGGTCAAGAAATTTGGGGATTACGAGGAGTTGTCTCTGGGTCATTAAATCTTCCAGACAAGGACGATTGTTTGGACCAAAAATATTTTACTTTTACTGACATAGACAAAGAAACAGGCTGGATCAGAGATCAGATAGAAGGTAAATATCTGTTGTTACTGTAGGACTAGTAGGACTAGTATAAACGTTCTAGAATACGTTTATATTAAAAATCACAATACTTAATATAATAGCTTAAATATAGATTAAAACCACATCTTAAGTATTTATATGGAAAACGGATTACAAGGGTCTTATTCGACAACAGCGAGCCACGCCCCCTTTGCGTCGTTGAGCAACAAACCATTGACAAAATGTTGCTCTACATACAAATAACATAGGATTTATAGCTAAAAGGATTATTTTGTTGTAGAGGTTTAAAATTTACGCAGTGGCTTCAAATTAGGTAGATGTTAAGTCCATTAAATTAACTTTAAGATGTCCAAGTTTCCAACTCCACAACACTATTTTCATATTTTTTAAGGATGGTGAATATAACTATAATAAAATACTAGGATTCATAGTAGACCTCGTTAAACCCAATTTTGTGCTGGTTTTGTAACAAAAAAGGTCATCCGTGGGGAATTGGGAACATTAGTATATAAATACGGGATGCAACAGTAATTTTGGCCACCCCCTTAGGATAGTTTAGGGGGTGAAAACGCCCCAAAATTTCTCTGAATTTGATGATAAAAATGGCCTGTTTGGGGAAACATGACCTTACAAGTACAATGATAACAACTGAAAAAATTTAAATGCAACCCCTGATGACCTAGTGGTTGATTGGCACTTTAAATTTGAGTTCTCAGATTTCTATGAAAAAAAACACCTTGACTGGGGTATCTTGAACTTGCGAGTACAATATTTGCCATTAAAATTTTTTAAACGCAACCCCTGATGACACAGAATTGGTTGATCCATTCGAGTTCTCCTAATTTCAATGGAATATACAAGTGAATTGGTGTAACTAAACATTGTAAGAATATTGATTATTATAAAAATTTTAAAACTACACCCCTGGTGACCCAAAAGTCAGTTGACCCTTAACATTTGATTTTTGCGATTTTGATGCAAAAAAGCGTGTTAACTACTAACTAGGGTAACTTGATCTTATGAGAACAATGGAGACCAATTAAATTTTTAAAAACTAACATCTGAATATTTCTTATGACCTGGGTCATCAATAATAGGTTTAAAATATTTTGATGGTCATTAATATTCTTACAATATTAAGTTACACCAGTTATTACACGTTTGTTCTCTTGATATTAAAGAAGTCAAATTTTTAGGGTCAACCAACACCCCTGCATAATCAGGGATTAGTTTGAAAAAATTTTGGTGCATTCTATAGTTCTCACAAGGTGAAAGAAACCATGTGAGCACGTTTGTTACATTTTAATAGGATAACTTAAATTTTAAGGGTTAACCAACCCTTGCGTCATCACTTTAGGGGCTGGGTTAGAATCTTTAAGTGGTCTCTATTATTTTTTGAAGATCAAGTTATTCTACTTTACACGTTTATTTCATCGAAATCGAAGGAACTTTAATTTTAAGGGTAAACCAACCACTGGGTCATCAAAGGTTTGGTTTAAATTTTTTTGGTGATCTATGTTCTCAAAAGATTAAGTTAGTCCAGTCAAGTCAAGACGTTTATCCCATCGAAATCAAAGAATTGTAATATAAGGGCTCAATTGATTCCTGGGTCATCAGGTGTTGGTTTGAAAATTGTATGCTGGTCTTCACTGTTCTTTCAAAGTCAAGTATCCCCAGTAAACACGTTTTTTCATCAAAAAAAGACAATAAGATTTTTAAGGGTAAACCGACCCCTGGGTGACCAGGGGTTTGTTCGAAAATTGTTTAGTGGTCTCCATGTTTTGAAGGTCAAGTTACTCAAGTAAACACGTTTTTTCAACAAAATCGGAAAGCTCTAATTTTAAAGGTCAACTTACTCCTGGGTCATCAGTAGTTAGTTTAATAAACAATTTATGTTCACCAATATTCGATTACTCCAGTTTACACGTTTATTAATTTTAAATTGGAGAACCCAAATTTTAAGGGTCAACCCACCACTGGGTCATCAGTGGTCATCAGAGGTTGGGGTTTTTGATTAAAATCGGTAAACATTGATTTCGAGGGTTTTTCACCACCAAACTACCCTTAGAGGTTAGCCAAATTTACTGTTACATCACATATACAAAAACTGATGTTCCTAACCCCCTTGGATGACCTTTATTTTACACCAAAACCGGCATCAAATTGGGTTATCACGAGGTCTACTATGCAAACTATTAATTTATTATAGTTATGTTAACCACCCCTAAAAAGGGTAAAAGGGGTACATTAGGGATAAAAGTTTGGAAAACTTAAAGTTTATATACAGGGTGACCACAAAAATTGCTACGATTTCAAGACGCTATAAAAATTAGAAATTTTAATATTTTTTAAACTTTTACTACATCAAATTAAACCTTGAATTTACATAAATTTAAAGCTAAAAATAAAATTTTGTTGCGTGCTTGGTTCTTTTGCGACACGCCAAAAAGTAAAAGACGAGCCTGGGTTGAAAAAAATTACACTTCTGGGCACCAAATCCAGCTAAAAACAATTTTTTTTAAATCTCTTTCCAATTTTTCCACACAACATAACCTAATGGCTTCTCAAAGTGAGCACCATTTAAAGCTCGGCACAAGTCGAGACGCTCCTCCAGCTCGCGTCATACGTTCTGCAAAATGTCGTTTCTGGGGTGCATATAAAGACCTGATTGCTCCCGCAGAGGGACAGTCCAAAAATTAACATAAGTTATTGTGTGATTTAGGACCGTACCATTGGTCCAAATATTTTCAATGAACAAAATGGGAAGTGGGAAGTTTATCTGGACATGCTAGAGCATTACGCTGTGCCTCAGTTACTACAAGCCCAGTAAGAGTGGAACTATGACCTAAAATTTTCAAACAGAATTACACCCCTTTTTACTGGGCACTGGCTGTCAGACACTTCTTAAACCAGACCTTCCCAAAAAGATGGTACAGACGCGATGGACCAGTGGTATGGGCACCAAGATCTCCTGATCTTACTCCTCCCGATTTCTTTCTTTGGGGCTACTTGAAGGATGTTGTTTTTAAAACACCAGTACGAAACATCAGCGACCTCAAACTGCGCATCACAGAAGCGGTCAACTCTGTCACTGAATGTATGGAGCAAGCTGGAGGAACGTCTGTACTTGTGCCGAGCTCTAAATAGTGCTCATTTTTAAAAACCAAAGGGTAAGTTGTGTGGAAAAAAAACATGAAAGAAATTAAAAAACAAATTTTTAGCTGAATTTGGTGCCCAGAAGCGTGATTTTTGTTTGGCCCAGGCTCGTCTTTTACTTTTGGCGTCTTGCAAAAGAACCAAGCAACGCAACAAAATTTTATTTTTAGTTTTAAAAATTTGTAAATTCAGGCTTCAATGTGATGTAATAAAAAGTTAAAAAATAATAAAATTTCTCTTTTTTATAGCATGTTGAAATTGTAGCGATTTTTGTGGTCACCCTGTATATGTCTTAACGTCCACCAAGTTTAAAATCGCTGAGTTAATTTTAACTCTCTCTAACAAAATGGTCCTTTAAGCTATAAATCCTATGTAACTTGCATGTCGAGCGACTTTCTGTCACTGGTCAGTTGCTCAAAGTCGCTCGACGGGGGCTTAACTTGCCGTTGATGAAGATGACTATGGTGTTTTTGAGAAAAATTTATATATGAAACATACAATGAAAATCACTAAAATATTCTTCCTTTTATTTCATTTAAGAGTTTTTTTTTAGTCAGAAAGAAATTACACATTATTTTTATATTTAAAAAATTGATTTATATATAATTTAAAATCAAGAAAAAAGAAACTATATTATTTTAGATAAAAGTTGGTAAAAGTATAATGAGCAATTACAATTAGTATAACCATCGCCTTTTGCTTATTTTTTCCATGTTACTTAAAACACTATAAACAATAATAAAATTTCAGTTGAAAATGAAACTATTAGTCAAGAAGAAGACGATATCTCAGAAGAGAAAAGACAAAATATTTCTCTCAACTGCATCACAGAAAAATCAAAGTCAACAGCAATTTATATGGATGAGAAGAAATATTACAACGCTCAGTTATATTACAATGAAGATTTGATTAAAACGTTAAATGCCTCTAAAACCATACAGATTCACAAATTTAAGGTAATAAATGAAAGAATATACGATAATTATTATGAACCGAATTTGCTTCCCTCCCTCCTTCCCTCTTTCCCTCCCTCCCTCCCTCCCTCCCTCCCTCCCTCCCTCCCTCCCTCCCTCCCTCCCTCCCTCCCTCCCTCCCTCCCTCCCTCCCTCCCTCCCTCCCTCCCTCCCTCCCTCCCTCCCTCCCTCCCTCTCCTCCCTCCCTCCCTCCCTCCCTCCCTCCCTCCCTCCCTCCCTCCCTCCCTCCCTTCTTTAAATATTGCGTGGGGTTACAAAATCTCGGACGGTAAAAGTGGACGAAAAAGAACTGCTTACAGCAAGCCAGGCCTTTGATACTTCCTACTTTTACCGTCTTAATGTTTTTCTTTACGAAACTACTTTTTCCGTATTAGAAGTAAACATAACAAGTCTATAATTTGGTGCTAGCACCTATGAGTAACAAATGAAAGTGGAGAAAAGCAACAGTAGACACACCTTGCTATTGTTGCTACTCTTAACTTTTAGCTTTTTCATTCTTGTGGCATATTCGGCAAAATACTTAGTTCTCATATTGAACAAAAGTACTCTAAGTTATAATAATATATTGTAAATTTTATTATTTTTTTCTTTACTTTACTTAATATATATCTTTTTTTTTCCACAACTTTGCTTCCTGTCATTTTCAATTACAAGGACAGTCTTCTACAAATATTAAGTTAATTTTTCATCGTTGATAGTTGTAAAATTTATTAAATTACACATAATAATTTTTAAAAATATTGATATAAACCATTTTTTAATAAAATAAATAAAGGCATTATTTTTTTTTTTCCAGGAAGCACAATCTACAACTCGGATTGGCCATATATTAAATATCTTAACTAAGCTAAAAAAATTGAACAATGAAACCATCATTCCTATAGAAACTATTACCAGTTTTGCTGACGTTTTCCCAAATATAGAAACAAAGAAAAAGTTCAATAGCATTATAACTTCAGAAAGTGAAAACCTGGAAAAATCTCTGTGTTATGCATACAGTATTGAAGTTGTGAAATATCTAATTTCAGCGGGAGCTGATCCTAATTATCAAGATAGCAGAAGTGGTAAAACTATATGTCAATGTGCTATCGAACATAAAAATTTTGATGTTTTAAAATATCTTTTAGAAAACTATAATTTAAACATAAACATAAAAAATAATTATGGAAGTACGGCTTTAGCCTTAGCCATACAAAGTAAAAATATTCAGATAATAAGATATTTAATTTCAGTTCATAATGCAGATTGTAATGATTATATTATGGAGGGGGGATACACAGCTTTACAATTCGCTGCATATATCGGAGAGTTATATATTGTTAAATATCTTATAGAACACTGCAATAATATAGATGTGAATGCTAAAAATAAACAAGGTCAAACAGCTTTAGATTTAGCAGTTTCTGAAGGTTTTTATGACATTATTGATTATTTATATCCTCAAACTAGCGGTGAACATGATATTTTTGATACACCATTAATCAAAGCGGTATTTAATAGAGATTTAAAGGAAATTAGGAAGTTGTTAGCTAAAAAAATAGATGTAAATATAAGAGATAAGCGTAATCAAACTGCGTTAATGTGGGCTGCAAAGTCTGGCGATTTAGACATGTTTAGATATTTAGTGGAAGCTGGTAAGGCAAATATTTCTCTTGTAGATGAAGATGGTAGTGATGTAGCTAATTGGGCAGCATTTAGTGGTCATTTAAATATACTTAAATATCTAGTAGATAAGTTTAAAATTGATTTAAATGAGCGAGATAATAAAAATTATACACTATTACATTGGGCGGCAGATCGAGGTCACTTAAATATTGTTAAATATTTAGTTCGTGAAAAAAATGTTGATACACAAATTAAAAATTATGCTGGTCGTAATGCAGTTGAACAAGCTTATTCTGGTTACCAGGATGAAATTGTAAATTGGATGCAGCAATATAAAAAAGCAAAACTAAATGAGGAGAGTAAAACATATACATATACTGTTGATGATGTGAAATACAACGTATCTGTAAGTTATTATGATCAACAACAACCCTAAACCTGGAAAATCTTTTTTCATGACGTCTTGATGAACCTTTTTGCGCATATCTTTATTTATCTTATGTACACTCAAGATACAATGCAAGAAAAATCTATCTGCCTATTTCTGTGACACCTGGCAATATAGGCAAACTGTAGAACATCTGATAGAAATAAGAAATGGGCAACACAGCATAGCTTTTCTACATTATGTATCATAGCCTCAGACATTGTAATAAGGCAAAATATTTTTGAAACCAAGTATCAAGAAAGAATCATCTTAACTTAAATACTATTACCCATTACGGATTAGAATATTATTTACCCTGTATATTTTTTTATAATAAATTGAAAACGTTACATTTTATGTTATATGGTTTTTCATTATATAATTGACTTTAAAAAATAAAATGATTACTTTAAACTAATAAAAATTATAAATAAATAAACAATTCATATAAAATTAAATAAGAATGCAACTAAACTAGAGTTAATAATTAAAGTTTGTGACTATAATAAGTAATTATGTAAGTAAGTTTAGTACAGTTTAGTACAAAGGTAATAGTACAATATTGAAACAAAAGATCATTTTAGGTAAATTTATACCATTGAAATACTAATAATTTTACTTAACTGATAATTGACATAAATATAAAAATTAGTCAAAATAATTTTTCATTCGCTTTGAGTCTATACGTAGAAAAACAAACAAATAATTTAATAAACAATTTTTATATAGTGAAAGTATACATACTAGATAACTAGATACCACATACATATCATTATGTGCAAGAATTGTTATTAATATAGCATTAAATTAAGATTAAAACATTTGCTTTGATAAATAAAATTAGTCATAATTATAAAAGACGAAATAATTTTTTTTATTCTGCGATATCTATTTTGAAGATATTATATTTTTTTATTATTTATGACTTATGACGTCCTTGTAGAGAGAGAGAGAGAGATGAATGCAAATTCAAAATATATTTATTCATTTCTCTCATCTCACAATCACAATACACAACAATGCATATTCTCTTAGGATATCGTAAATAAAAATTCATAATTAGAAATGATAGTCAATATAATGCAATAATTATACAATAAAAAGAAAAAATATACACATTATCATATATTATATAATATAAAATTAATATTAATGAAAATAGCTAGGAGAGATGTGTTATATTTGGTCATTTATAAATTCATCAATTGAATAATAGTGTTTGTTTAATAATGATGTTTTCAATGCCTTTTTAAACATAATAGGATTTTCAATCTGTCTATTATGTGAAGTCAAATTGTTATATATCTGCAAACAACCACAAAAATGTCCTCTGTTATACATTTCAGTTCTTTTCTACACACTTGTAATTTTTTATTTTAAACTTCTTGTATTGTGGCTGTGGTTTATTTCATGACTAGTAAAGTATTGTAAATTAAGTTAAACTTTCGTTGAACATTCAAGAATATAGACACATGGAACAGTAATAATTGTTAAAATTTTAAGTAAATCTCTACATTCAGTTCTGAAACCTGCACCACATGTAATTCTTATTACTTTTTTTTGAAGATTAAAAACACATAGCAACAACAAAATTCCCTCAACAAATTATACCATATTTAATATGACAATTAAAATTTGCATAATGCAAAATTTAAACAATCAAACTGACTTTCATGTTTAAGCTGCTTTATTGAAAAAATTGATGAGCATATATTTTTTAGATATATTATATTCTATATGTTCAGTCCATCTCAAATTGTTATCAATTATAATTCTCAAAAATTTAGTTCTTTGTGACAAATAAATCATGTCTGTTAAATACTGAATTTTATCAATCCTCTCATTTTTATTTTTTATGTTTTGAAATTGTAGTAATTCTGTTTTTTCTTCATTTAATTTTAGACCATTAAAATAAAATTTAACTTCAGATATGAGATTCTTAATATGATTATTTAATAAAATATTATTGGGTGCTGTAACTTTAAATTTTTAGTCATCTGCATATTCAACTGAATGAGCAGAGTCACTAACATTAACTTTATTAGAAAAAATTCTTAAACTGTATTTTTTTATGTTCTTAAAAAGTAATTTGATTTTTTTTTCTTACTGCAAATTGGGGCGATTTTTATAAACATTAAAAAATAATAAAAACTTGAATTTCGCTTATTTGTGTTGCTTTAAAAGCATAATTGTTACGTTATTAATACCATTAACTTTGCCATTTGTCTTATATATTTGCACGTAAATATTTCATTAGGAATCATTACTAGATTTTTTATCTGATGTTGTGGCAATTTTCTTAGTTAATACATTTTAATCATGTTATGTATGTAGGAAGAAAGATATGAATAAAAAAGTTCGCAAACAATTTGTTCGTGAGTATATATATATATATATATAATTTTATTTTTTAACAACAAAATTACGTTCGAATAAACTTTTCATAGTAGCCAATCAGGATGAGAATTTTAATTTAATTGTCTTATTATTAAAAAAGTATTCTCATAGTACGTAAAATAGTGGTTAACCTTGAGTCTTGTTTACATGGGCCAGAGCTTTTAGTCGTTTTCGTCTCTCTTCCAGCTCACTTCATTTAGGTACGTATAATGCTTAAATTTTTAATATTAACTAATTATAATAAGGATTTAAATGTTATTGATATGCATATTAAAATAATAGATAATATTTAATATAATCAAATAGTAATAAATAATATATAATCTAAATAATATGTATAATAATAATAATATAAGATATATGTACAGATGCTTATAAATTGAATTATTTCTATGTATTGAAAAAACTACATTTTTTTCTTATAATTTATTGTACAAAATAATACAAATTGATTTTCATAAGTAATTTATTTGCAAGAATCATTATTAAATAAATTTATAATTTACTAGAACGAGATAATGCATAAAGAGTTTAATAAATGCTTTCTTTAGTCATCATCAGCAGCTTAGTTTTTATTTCACAGGGTACTGTACATACTCCAACCAAGGCATAACCTTATCGGCCGGTTGAATTGATTTCAAAACAAATTCATAATATAAATTTATACATTTAACAAAAAACGGACAAACACAATAAAGTATGGAACTAATATATATATATATATATATATATATATATATATATATATATATATATATATATATATATATATATATATATATATATATATATATATATATATATATATATATATATATATATATATATATATATATATATATATATATATATATATATATATATATATATATATATATATATATATATATATATATATATATATATATATATATATATATATATATATATATATATATATGTAGGGTAATTTTTTGAATGTTCGTTATTAGATTTGGTGATGTAATAAATGAAGAAGAATGATTATATGTGGTGTTCATAGTTACTGTATTTTATTGGTTGTAGAAATAGTTTTATAATATATAAAGTAATTATAATAAATTTAGGATGAGAGAGAAGCTCTCATCCTATATAACTTTTGTATTATGAAGGTTACATTTTGAATGTCCAGCAGTAACAAGTATAACTAATATAATAATAGATGTGTATCAAACAGGAGCAGAAATAATAATGATGATTTTTTGTCAGTGTATTGGACATATATCAACTATAGATCACGTGCTATGATTTGAATAAAAGACGCATCATATGCAAATAATGCAAAGTGCAAAGTGAATATAAAATTCTAAACTCTACGTTAACTCAAAACATACAAAAATAAGATACAGTATATTTCAACAGAAATTACCCTTACATATATATATATATATATATGTTTAAAAATTTGAATATCAAGCGAGGTGACATGATGATAAAAATTCATTGTAGTCTTACCTTCTATGGTGTTGTGTGTTATTTTTTATAGTCAAAACAAGCAGCGAGTGAAAGCCCAGGGTCTTATAGAAGGTAAGACTACAATGAATTTTTATCATATATATATATATATATATATATATATATATATATATATATATATATATATATATATATATATCGTCACTGCGGCGGCTAAAATGCCGATCTACAGTTGGTAAATTTTGCTAAAGGGCCGATCAACATTTGTATCTTTTTACTTAAGTGCCGATGTACGTTTGGTAGATTTTGTTTAAGTGCAAATCTGCATTTTTACCCTTTTTAAATGAGAATTAAGGATTTTAGCCATCTGTTTATATTTTTACACGTTCTGTAAATTTTAAAAAAATTCTTGCCCTTACAAATAATAAAAAAAAGGAGATTTAAATTCTCGACTGAGCTAAATATTTAAAAAAAAATTCGTTGGTTTCATCGCACTAGCTCAATTATATTAAAAGTCAAAATTACAAGATCTGAGAGTCAAATAGTGCTTTGTTACCGCGATGTACAGCAAAATATTAAAATCTTCCCGTGATTTTATCTTTATCCGAACTTCAATCTCTGTGTAATGCAAAATTAATCTATAACTTAAAAGAGTTATTTTGTTAGGTTAACCAAAAGTGGACGGATTGATAAAAAAAATTTGAAATCACATTGTAAGGCTCCTGCATTTTCTCCTCTAGCAAAGTTAATAATTATTTGATTTTAAAACTGTACAAATTTTCAAAATTGTAAAAATCTGAGCTTTCATTTGATGTCTAAAAAGTTAACTTTACGTTAAATCTTGTGTGTTTTCTTTATGTCTAAACATTCTCAAAGACTTTACGGACACCCTGTATATATATATATATATTATATATATATATATATATATATATATATATTTATATATTTTTATATATTTATATATTTTTATATATTTATATATATATATATATTAGAGCTGTAAATTGAAACCGGTTCGAGCACCCGCCCAGGCAAAAATCTTCGGGTGCTCGTTTTTTGAAAATTGTTAACCCGGGTTTTGAGCTTTTAGCTTGAAAACAAGACCTTTTGAGTTGAGCTCGTAAATAACTCTTGAAAATAACAAGCTTATTAAAATAAATCGAGCCTAAGTACAATTTTTGAAGAAAGCAAAGAAATAAATGTTTGTAGTTTTTGTTTTAAATAGCATTTTTATAATACTATCATGCAAAATAAGCTGTTAAAAATATAATTTAAATATTTTATTTTATTTATGACTAGAGAGCGGAAAAATAGTCTCTTGTTTTATCAAAATAGTCTTCAAAATTGAAAAATAGTCTAAAAATAGTCTTTAAAAGTATTAAAATAGTCGGAAAATAATATAGCTCATTAGTAACTTTTCTTATTATATTAGTATAACATGTCTGAATTTATCTGTTTTCTTGTGCCTCAAAAAAAAAAAGTATGTACTATAGAGTCTAAAAAAATTACATTGGTCTAAAATTACATTGTCTAAAAAAATACTTCAAAGTCCACTAAAAACATGATTTTTTAGGGCGAATTATAAACACAAAATAAAGAAGATTTGGTACCTAAAAATTTAATTATGTCAAACACGTGGAACACGATGAAATATATAAGTTATTTCACTTTAAAGATAACATGTAAATGTGTAAATTCAAATTTGAGTTGAAAATTGTAGTCATTTAAGAAACGTTTTAAAATAAAAATTATTATTAAATTAAATATTTTTTTCGGAAAAAATAATTTAAAATTACTCGATTTTATTTGAAAATTATAGTGTTCCAACAAAACATGTTGGAAATAAGTAATGTAAAAAAAAATACTTTGAAAATATAGTTTACTTGTAGTGATTTCCGGTTCAAGTCGGTCACGTTCTAAGTTAATTTTTGTCAGAAATAGCGAAAAACATCGAAAAAAGGCATAATAGTCGAAAAAGTCTGGTAAGTCCTAAATAGTCTCGGAGACTTAAAAAGTCGCTAAATAGTCTTTTTTTAACTTTGTACATAGCCTTGAAATTGTGTGATTCGTGGACATTTTTAGTAAAAACCCCAATAGTCTCAATATTGACAATAGTCTAAAGACTATTTTTCCGCTCTCTATTTATGACTTTTATTCTTCAAAAACAAAATTTTCATTATAAAAATCGAGCTTTTTCTTCATAGGCTCGAAAGCTCGTTTTTAAACTTTGGCTCAAATGTCGAGCTTTGGGTGCTAGTTTTTTTGAAAATGGTCAACCCAGGATTCGAGCTTTTAGCTCGAAAACGAGCTATTTCGAGTTAAGCTCGAGTTTGACTCGTGAAAAAAACGAGCTTTTGAAAATAAATCGAGCAAAAGAAAAATTTATGCAAAAATCAAAGAAAAAAAGTATGTAATTTTTGTTTAAAATAGTGTTTTTAATATTCTATCATGATAAAATAAGCTGTTTAAAATATTATTAAAAATTATTTTCTTTTATTAATGGCTTTTAGCCTTTAAAAACATTTTTTTTGTAATGAAAGTCGAGCTTTTTTTTCACAGGCTCGAAAACTCGTTTTCAAACTTCGGCTCAAATATCGAGCTTTCCGACATGTGGCTCGTTTTTCGAGTTTGAGCTCGATTTCAGGCTAAACCTGGGTTTCAATCAACCCGGGCTAAAAAATGTCAGCCCGGGCTAACAATATTTCAAGTTTTTTACAGCTTTAGTATATATATACACACACAGACAATTGACATATATTTTGTTTTAAAATAGAATAAATTATTATAAAAAATATTTACTTATAACATATCTTGTAATTAATACATTAATAAGGCCTACACAGACTATTTTTTCTGGCTTCAATCCATTAATGTTTTCCAAACAAATAATAAGTAATATAAGTAAAAAATGAATTATTTTTCAGGAGATAATGTTACCTTACAAAGTGATCGGCATTGTTACAGTTTCAATAGTGGCTTTCATTATAATATCGATAAGTATTTTAGTGATAGTAAAGAAAGAAGATGTCAACAAAGATACAAACACAAGAATTCCAACAAGCAAAGCTTTAAATTTGACGTCTTTGTCAGTAAACGATGAATTTGACTTGTACAATATTTCTAATTTAATAGGTAAGTGTGAAGCTGTGACTGCTTATGTTGACTCAAAATGCGAAAAAGGAAGTGGCCGGAAATGGAAATCACATGACGGTAAAAGTGGAAGAATAGTTGGTGCCAGCAGCAAGATAGGCTTGAGTTACCTCCCACTTTTACCGTCACGTGGTTTCCTCTTCCGGCACTTCCTTTTTCGCATTTTGAGTAAACATAAACAATCAGTGAATAATTATTATTGTCTTATCTTCTTTATAAGACACTAAATGCTTTCTTTTGCTGCTTTATGTGAGGATAAAAATAAAATAAAATAATTAAAATTAAAACACTCAATTCTCAGTTATTTTTTTTTTAATGATTTAAAGTCAATTTGCTATATTAGTAAGATATTATCTATTGAATTTCAAGAAAGTAAAAGTTTTGTGGCTCTGTTATCAATATATGTATACATTAAAATTTTTATATATATCATTAAAATAAAAAAGAACAAAATACTTTTCTTATTTATGCAGTTGCTTATTCCCTCCATGCATCGTTAAATAAAGCCTTAATTTACAAATCTTCTCTTGTATATATCGTCTCTATCACGTCAAAATGTATCAAGTGAAATTATCACGAGGTTTTCAAACGTTCTATCTACATATCAGGGTTTACTGAGATGGAACGTTTGGTGCGTGCGTAATAATTACACTTGATACAATTTGCTTCGTTATAAGAGACGATATATTTGATTGTATTCCTGACTAATAATGGTAATCCCAGTCTTGTCAAGGGTCATTTAAACAAAAAATTAATCTAAAAACTATAATTTGTGAATTTTTAAATTCACACACTTTTTAAATTTTTTTTATACATTTTATCGTAAGACTTTATTTATTCAATGTTTCATCTTAATCAAATAGGATCATACTGAAAACATTGTACTAATTGACTCATGTCTATGTTTTCTTATAATTATACACGAACATAAAATACTATATTATGTATACTAATCATTCTACAACCTATTTTCATACAGTTATTTTCAAAGTACACAATTTATGCTATGCCTCACAATTTTTATGTTAAAATGTAAAATATTTACTTTGTTTTATAATTATATAGCATAATTATGCTATTATTACATAAATGCAGCACAATTTTTACGTAATTTATTATTTCATGTAAGTATTACCCTCACTACGATGTGAACATTTCGCTCCCATAAACTTAAGACAAGGAAATAATAAATAACGCTATTTATTTATTTATTTATTTATTTATTTATTTATTTATTCATTTATTTATTTTTATTATTTATTTAATAATTTATGCTACACATATATCATTGTAAAATAAATAATGTTAAATTAAAACAAACATAAATAATTATGCTGTACAATATCATAGTAATACTAAGTAACATATTATTTTATGCAGTATAGCAATAATTATGCTGTATTGAACAAACTGTGCTGAAATTGAGCTAGCATAATTATTATTTAAATATTTGTGTCCATATAAAAACTAAATTTGTTCATTTTAATGCTCAGGATTATTGAATTCTACATCTACTGTACCTGACGTTGTGAAGTTAAAGGATAATTATAGTAACGATACTTCTAAGTTGCCACAAGTTATTTTGACCTCTGAAAACCAAAAGAACAGAAATTATAGTTTTATGCAATCAGGTATGATATAAATTTATGTTTATCATAATATATAACAATAAAATCGATGAACAATCAAACAACCAAGCCAATGTCAGTTTGCCATAACGAATACCAGAGTGAAGTTATGTAGCGTCTCTAGCTCTTATTGGTTATATAGCTACGGCGATCGAAGCATACATCCGGAAGACTGTATGGGTTTACCGTTACGAGGATGAGAAATAAGAAAAGAGAAAACTACATTCCTCACACATACAGTGTGCTATACAGTATAATTTTCTTATAACGTATCGACAAAATTATTAATATCATTCTTAATAATAAACATTCTGAAATTATATTTATATGAAAATAAATTTCATAATATAAGCTACTTTTTTATATTGTAAAATACCCCTATTGTCAATTAGAATTAAGTATAATATCTAGGTTAAATAACATCATAAATTTAAATAAAGTTAAATAACATAACTAAAATGATAAAGTAGTTTTACTAACGCAGACCTATGGTATCGCGCGAAGTGAAGTACAGATGGTATAAAAAGTGGTTTCAATAACATAGTCAAACGCATTAAATTGTAATATTGTAATAACCATGTGAAAATAGTACATTTCAATTGGCAGGAATGGGATTTTCAGTTGCAAATGTCTGCTTGCGCCTGCAAGTTTGGTTGCTTCTCGTACCGCACAGCAATTTACTAAATATTTATAAATTTTGGTTCATTCCAGGTATTTTGAGGTAAAATACAAGAAGATAGGAAATATTTTACAAATTGATAATAAGTTGTGCAGTAGGAAAAGTAACTGCTGTTGTTGCAGGCACAAGCAGACATTTTGCAACTGAAAATCCAGTCCCTATTAATTGGTCTTATAACAAAACTGTAACGCCGTAGCAATGATAAGCAAATTCTGATTTATGCAACCCGCACAACATTGTCATACTAGTTTTTGCCTGTATCTGACGTCACACACAAATCTTACATTCTGGTAAAAATTACCATCAGTATTGTGTTTGACTATAATACAGCATAAATTATTAAATTTATTCTTAACGTTCTTTTTTTATACCTTAATTTAAAAAATGAAGTGTGTATATTTATAATTACTAAATACTAAAAAGTATATAGGTTATTAGTCAAAGCAGCATAAATTACTATACAATTCTTAAATATATACTTTTATATACTTATTATATATAATATAACCATATATATATATTGTATAAGTTTATTATACTTATATATATATACTTAATAATAATATTCGTTAATACTGTTTTTCATGCTCCAAAATACAAAAATATGACGATGGCCAAATGATTTTTCAAACGAAATGCGTATTTGAATAGGAGGGGAACAATATTTAAAAAATTAATTAATAAATTTTGAAAATGTTTATAGAGTAAACATAAAATTATTTATTTTTTGGTCCCGTGTAGACGGTAGTAATAAAAACTGATATATTTTTATTTAATTGTTATTATTTTACTACAGATGAGTGTGGTGTAAGATGTCAGGGTCTAGACAAAGATTTCATGGTGAACGGAACAAAAGTTTACCCCCTAGACTGGCCCTGGCTCGCGATCTTATATAAGTTTGATGACGAAGGAATTAGTTATCATTGCACGGCATCTCTAGTAGGGCGCGACAAACTGGTCACAGGTGAGTAGTATAACACATTATATACAAATTGCATTGGAAACCATGTGTAATCTATCATTGAACCCATGGCACGTGATATTATTGTAGCATTATCTTAAAGATATGAGTAAAAAAATTTTATTAATATATTTTTTGTCTATTTATATGTAGTCTGCGTGATGCTATGTAAAAAATATCAGAAAAAAGTTTTCACTCTCTCGTGGAAAATGAAAAATTTCCAAATTTGGAAACTTGGTCTGGGCAATTTCCCTATTTCTTTTTTGCAATTGGAGATAATTTAAAGTAATAACAAGAAAAATACTAACCACTAAACTCATTATTATTGTCGTTTATACAATATGACCTTTGACCATTTTTTAGATCAATTTTTAATTTACCTTTTTATTAAATGCTCACTTAAATCAAAATGGCGTTTGTGATTATATGTAAAAATAGCACATTTTAAGACTAACTTATCACCTACATTAGTATGAAGTCAAGAAAATAGGCATCTAAATAGCAACAAAACTGCACGCTGTTTTCTACAATGAACTCTGCACGTCGAACGCATTTCTCCAGTTCACGGCTAATTTACTAGTACATAAGTACGGAAATCTCTTGTTAAGTATTTTACAGCCGTGAAACATGACACACATTATTCTGTAGACATATATCACTTGGTTTATTTTGGCTCATGGCTCATGTTATTATTTCATTTTAAATTTACACCTTACAACCCTAATTGACTAGTTTTTTTTATATTTTACACTAAAACTATGCAATATACTGGAAAATGTATTAATTAAGAATTATTATACATTTTTTCTACATGCCTCTAAAAATTTGCAAAATGAAGCGTTAACAAATTTTTGCAGTGTTGTAAGAACTATGTTTGAAATGTCCACATCAACGTTTACATATACATATAATATTATTTTCGTTTTTAATTTCAGCGGCTAACTGCGTAGTTGGAGCACTTCCTCAGCAATTTTTGGTATTTCTAAGTAGATTTAACACTCGGCTTTGGGGACCTAATGACGAGAGTGTCAAGAAAAAGGTAACTAGGTGACTCGGTCGTTATTTTTTTTAAGTATTAAATTTATACATATTAACTAAATCGTATGAAATAATATACGGTCTCTCTCTCTCTTTCTTTTCTCTTCTCTTCTCTATTGTAACACCAACAAAAAAATTGATGTAGCTATTTGTTTATTTAATTTTTTACATACTTCTTTGACTTTTAGGTTGCAAATATAACTATACATCCTTCGTACTTAAACAATAAAACCACGGGTGCGGATATTGCTGTATTGACGCTTAAACACAAAACAGAATATAATCAACAAATTAGACCTGTTTGTGTTTTTGGTCATCATCCACATCAGCCCTATGAACTACAAGGAACTGTAAGTTATAATAATTAAATATATATACACCGTAAAACATCGTTATAATGAAATTCACTACTACGAAATTTTATAGAAAATGCCGTAAATACAGGTATAATGAATAAAAGACGTTAAATTTACACTAAAAATTGTTATTAGCTTCACTAAAGCATATGAAGTATTTTATAAACGGCTTGAAGGAAATGATACGCACTACAATAAAAAAATATATATGTATAAAATGAAAAATAAATAAATACAGTACACTAGAAATTTACCACGCAAATGGAAAATAATAATACTCCACGCCTGTAAAGTATGCAATTAGGAAAGAAACTTGAAAGGAAAAATGTAAAACTTTTAATATTTGCAGGGTGCCTGGAAAAAAGATCCTCAAAAATAGCAGAAATATGTAGTTACTTTTTTCACTTTTTTTTTAATTTTTAAGTTATTATTTTTGAGTTTTTTTTAACAACACGCAAAGTCAAGACGTAATATTGCACGAAACGGAAGAACAAAAATATATAAATTTATACTTTATTATCGAGTAGTCGCAAAACATAACAATTTTTGTCTTAATTGAATTAATTTTGTTAAATTTATTTGTTAACGCTTACAGCAATCGCATTTAAGTAATACAAAAAAAGGTTTTTAAAGAATTTAGTTTTGGACAATGATTGAAACTCAATTTTGTGCAGTTTTAAAACTTGTTTTAAAAAAATTGGTTAAGCTAGAATGATTATTTGATTGAATGTTTTTTACATGCTTAATGCACACTTGCACAGCATATGCACGCAGCAACACGTCGCGTAATTTTAGTTATTATATTCTATTGAAATGGCATTCACTTATTAAAATTTGATTGAGATTTTTTTGATAATTGCGCGCGTAATTTCCAAAAGAATTATCGTAGGGAAAATCGCAATGTTTTAACAAAAGTATAGATTTTTTTCCAATTTTATGCTAAAAAAATAAAACTTTTTGGAACTCGACGTAACGAATTTTTGTTATGACGCTGTTTTCCTCTGCTGCAACATGTAAAATGCGGCAAGACAGGCAAAATTACTTTGCTATAATTAAATTTCGCTATATCCGAGTTGTCTATATCGAGGTTTTACTATATATTATATAAATATGTACATAATATATATTTATATATATATATATATATATATATTTATACACATACACATAAAAATTATTTCGAATGTTTAATTTCGAGCGATGTCACATGAAGATAAGAAACTTTCTTGGTGAATTAAATTATCGTTTTACCTTCTCTTAAGACACTGGACTTTACATTCGCTGATGTAACTATTTTAAATAACAATAATAAAATATTAGTTATTTTGTACTTAATATTAAAAAACAATTAACTATCTTTTAAAATATTAAAAATTTCAAATTGATATTGCTTTTGAAAACGTTAAACATTTTGTGTAAATAACATAACTGTTTAATATTTAAAAAGAATCTGAATTGCATGTTTTCTTATTTCTTATTATATTTTATTATTGGTATTTAAAATAACATATATATATATATATATATATATATATATATATATATATATATATATATATATATATATATATATGTATGTATATATATATATTAGATGAAGCCAGATCGGATTATTGGTTCAAATAATTACAAAAGAAATGATTTTTACATCATTTTAAAGCTAGTAAAATTCTCTAAAACATATCCGAAGTACCCCCCGGTAACCCCTGTGCTATCGCCGCCATCTTGGACTAATGGCGGAAAAAGGTGGTGTCACTAAATAATTTTTTACGACGCAACTAAAAGTCACAGAACTAATTTGTTTACATATTCTAAAAGCTGAGGATATTCTTCATTATTTAAAAATAAAACTGCAGCATCTTATTAAAAATTAATACCTTTTATATCAAAATATGTAAATTAGGTAGGAACAATTTATTTTTTAACATGAAAATGTTATAAGAACTAGGTAGAATTTAAAAATTAAAAAAATATACACATATAGGAAAAACTATAAGCAATAAAAATTTACATGCATCATACAATTGGGATAAAATCTACCGCTGCTAAAAAATCATGAAGTGGCCGGCGCGAGGTTATGCATGCTGCTCTCTCGTCACCGCCGCATCTTACTATTGCTGCCGGCCGCACGCTATACGGTGCGCTGTTGTCGTAAACAGGAGAGAGCGTAATACATTTTGAGCCTTACAGCTAAAGGAAATAAGGCTCAATTCGCATACCACTTTTTCTTGTTTACGACTTCAGTACAGTTTATGGGCCTGATTAAAATTATTTTTACTTTTATACTGTATAAAAAGCACACAATTACCTTAATTTTTTTATTATTTAAAATAAATACTAGACTACAATAATATTTTTCATTTATAAAATATAAAAAAATAAATTTTTGCATTATTTTACTATCATTACCTATACTAACCACAATTAATAATAATATAATGAAATGATTTTTTATGAAGAAATTTAAATTTGATGCATATATATACAAGAACATACATAATTTTGTTAAATAAAAAGTACACATAGTTGCAGTCTATAATTTTACATGCATTTGGTCAGCTCATTTGTGTCCACATGTGTTGGTCATTAAGTCACCTTAAAATAATTTAAGGGGGTGGATTGTTTTTAATTTACTATTTTTTTTTCTATGGTTTGGTAGATTTTCAGTCTGTATTGAGATTTTCAAGTGCAAGGATGAAAGTTTTACTGTTCGTAATAGCAATTGTTTTGTCTGTGAAAATGAGTCAAATTAATTTAAAGTGTTTTTTATGTAAAGTTTCATTTGACGTAAAACCAAAAGGTAAAGTGGAAGTTAAACGGAATGGTATAAACAAATTAATCAGTGCAAGTGTAACACGAAAGGATAATTTTAATACAGAGCTTGACTCATTACAAGGTGTCTTTGTGCATAAAAATTGTCAGCTATCGTACACAAAAAAGAAGAATTTAAATAGAATTAAAGAACGTGATAATAGTGTAATAAATGACAATTTATGTGATAACAGCAAACCTTCATTGCGTTCTGTAGAGCCTGCATTTAATATTAATACACAATGTTTATTTTGCTGCAATGAAGTTAATGAAGATTTAGCAAAAAAATACCCTGTTATAAGAGAAGAAATAATGTGTATGAAGTGAGATGCATCGAAGTTATTAATAATATAAGAGCACTTGCTATAGAACAAAGAGATGATGCACTTCAGAGGAGAGTTAGTTTGCCATTTGATTTGATTGCAAGTAATAGTCGATACCATGAATATTGCTACAGAAATTTGTTGTCAAACGCTGAGAAAAAGGCCAGTGTAGGTAGACCAACTACAGAGATCATAAAAATGAATCATTTTTAAAACTGCGTTTAGCTTAGTTTGTGAACCACAGGCTGATATTGAGCAGCTTATTACTCTTGGAGAATTAAAATTTTTACTAGCAGTTTATAATTCAAAAGAACCAAATAGCCTAGATACAGCAAGATACCATACTTACGTTTTAATAACAGTAAACAGTAAAATCAGCTCCAAATTCGAGCTTGCAAGTTTGCCACCAACAAGTGCAGCAGCCAGACAACATAATATACTACGTACGTATCACCAAGTACAGCAGTGGTTAGACGTCGATTTACCACCAACTGATTATGGATGGCAGCTTAACAAAAATAATTGTCTAACACCAGTAATTTCACTTCAGCCACCAGTTCCGGACAGTATATTACAGCTGATACATTGTGAATGTACTACGAATTGCAGTAATGCACTATGCACCTGCAAAAAAAATGGACTTCATTGCAGTAGTGCATGTGGAAATTGTCGTGGCATTGGTTGCGCTAACAACGAGCCTTCAGACAGTGATGACAAAACTGACAACGAAGAGTTTGATGACGATTGAACTATTTGAGTCAACGCAGCAACGACGAGACCTGTGTGGTTCTCGCCAATCGAGGAAAAGCAGCCCCGTTGATGATCCACCTCAAAAACGTCCCAGGGTCAGCGAATAAAACTATTAGGTAAAATAATAATAATAAAAAAAGCACTGAAGAATAAATTTTGTTTAATTTATACATAAAAATTCTTGTATCAAATTTAACGTTGTTTTTTATAAATAATAATTATTTATGATAATATATTTTAAGTCATATATAATTATATTTCTTTTAATAATCAAATAATGCAATATTAAGGGGGTAGGTGACCGACTGATATCTCGCAAACTAGGACGGTTGCAAATAAAAATAAATAACACAAAGTAAACAAGAAATGTTACTGAAAAATTTAGTTATGTCAAACATGTGAAAACACGATCAAATATTTAAGTTATTACACTTTAAAGATAACATGTAAATGTGGAAATTTAAATTTGAGCGGGAAATTTTATTCAAATTAGAAACTTTTTTACAATTAAAATTATCATTAAATTTTTTTTTATATAAAAAAATATATTTTAAATTTATTTGATTTTATTTGAAAATTATAGCGTTTGTTTTATTGCAATTAAATCATGTACAAAAAATTATTGTGAAAATATAGTTCTTCTTTTAGCGATTTCCGGTCCAAGTCGGTCCCCCACCACCTTAAATATACTTATTTCATAATATGTAAATAATAAAAAATCTTAGTAATAGTTGATATAAATTATATACATATATAATTTATATATATTATTTATATATATAGAGAGAGAGAGAGAGTAAGATAAGTTTATTATTATTGTATACCATATATATAACTCTCTCTCTCTTTCTCAGTCTTTCTATTTGCGGAATATTTCCTATTTACAAACGTTTGTAATTTTGGTAATGCATTTTATTTATTATTTCAGACCCAATGCAACCGAAACTCGTGCAACATGACGTAACTTTATTAAATACTGTGCTGAAGTCGTAAACAAGAAAAAGTGGTATGCGAATTGAGCCTTATTTCCTGTAGCTGTAAGGCTCAAAATGTATTACGCTCTCTCCTGTTTACGACAACAGCGCACCGTATAGCGTGCGGCCGGCAGCAATAGTAAGATGCGGCGGTGACGAGAGAGCGGCATGCATAACCTCGCGCCGGCCACTTCATGATTTTTTAGCAGCGGTAGATTTTATCCCAATTGTATGATGCATGTAAATTTTTAATGCTTATAGTTTTTCCTATATGTGTATATTTTTTTAATTTTTAAATTCTACCTAGTTCTTATAACATTTTCATGTTAAAAAATAAATTGTTCCTACCCAATTTACATATTTTGATATAAAAGGTATTAATTTTTAATAAGATGCTGCAGTTTTATTTTTAAATAATGAAGAATATCCTCAGCTTTTAGAATATGTAAACAAATTAGTTCTGTGACTTTTAGTTGCGTCGTAAAAAATTATTTAGTGACACCACCTTTTTCCGCCATTAGTCCAAGATGGCGTCGATAGCACAGGGGTTACCGGGGGTACTTCGGATATGTTTTAGAGAATTTTACTAGCTTTAAAATGATGTAAAAATCATTTCTTTTGTAATTTTTTGGACCAATACATGGGAATCAAACTTAAATGCGCTGAACTATATATATATACATATATATATATATGTATATATATATATATAAATATATAAATATATATATATATATATATATATATATATATATATATATATATATATATATATATATATATATATATATATATATATATATATATGACGTTCTTCAATTGAACCGGTAAGGTCATCTGCTAAACATGTGACGATTTCGCTCAAATTTGCTTCAAACATCGGGTATGGGGCCTAGAGAAAATAATTTTAACAGATTTGGAAAATCTTGAAAGTATCCGGAAAAATTGCGCATTTCAAAGAAAATTTTACCTGACTTGCTTGGTAAAACCAATACTTACTCCTAAATGAATTATAATTGACAAACCAAAATATGCGGTTGTTTTGACCATTAATTAATCTTTGTTTTATAATGGGTGACTAATGACCTTGAACTTGTTTAAAGGTCAATGAACTACGTTCAAAACGGAAAAGAGGAAAATTGGCAGATTTACGTAATTTTATTGGTCGATTGTTTTGCATTTTTTAGTCTATAATGTCCTTAAGGTGTTTCCCAAGTTTTGTAATAAAACCTCTGCAACTTTTGACGTGGCGCCACGTCAGGCGGTGGCATCTCGAGGAGCTTTCGTGGAACCGCTCAAGTTTATTAGTCAAAATAAAAGCAAGTAACACAGATAACAGAATTAAACTTACTGTTAGTGTACTTACGGACACATGTATAGAAAATATTTCAGAAAAGTTTCAAATATA
The DNA here is from genome assembly GCA_949318235.1 of Ecdyonurus torrentis. Classification (NCBI taxonomy): domain Eukaryota; kingdom Metazoa; phylum Arthropoda; class Insecta; order Ephemeroptera; family Heptageniidae; genus Ecdyonurus; species Ecdyonurus torrentis. Next base: position 1,626,473 of record OX439137.1, on the reverse strand, counting down.
AGGCGCAAAAATTTTAAAAAGCGACAGTTGCATTACTATCGAGAGAAACGGATTTTCGCCATTTTTTCTGTATTTATAAAATTATAATTAAACATAAAAGCTTAACTTGAGGCTCAAAATCTATTCATACTTAAAAAACACATTATGGTACATAAGTCATTATGTTTTTAACATGTGGCGCAAAAATTCAAAAATTAACATTGCCATTACTTAAAAATAATGTGTTTAAATGCAATTTTATTTTATTTTCATCGCTATAAATCATATTCCTTGGACACACTAAAGTTTAATTGAGACTTAAGATTTACTATAAAGCTGGTATGTATACCTGTAAAAGATAAGATCTATATTTTTTCATTATTTTTTTAATAATAATGGGAAAATGTGACGTTTTTTTAACTTTATCTCCATATGATTTTGCTTGTTTTAGACCACTAAAAATTTCCAAAAATATTTTTAAATATTTTCACACACATTATATTACGTTGACGCATCATACAAAAATGAAGACTCGTAAACAGTCATGAGTTCTTCCTAAAAACGTGACATTACTCTATAATTATTAATTTAATATGACACAATTATAGGTCTTACCTATTGTAGGTATACATACCTGTTTTATAGTAAATTTTCAGTTTCAATTAAACTTAAGTGTCCAAGAAATATGATTTACAAGGATGAATATAAAATAACATTGCATTAAATCACATTATTTTTTATTAATGGCAATGCTAATTTTTGAATTTTCACGCCACGTGTTTAAAACATAATTACGTAAGTTTCATAATGTGCGATTTTAGGTATTAATGGTTTTTGAGTCTCAAGTTAAGCTTTTTCAATCATGTTTATGAATTCAGAGAAAATTGTGAAAATCCATTTTATTCGATAGTAATGCAACTGTCATTGTTTTAATTTTTGCGCCTTAAATTTTAAACTTTTCTGAAATATGGTCTATATATGTGTCCCAAAGCACACGAAGTTTAATTTTGTTATTTGTGTAACTTGCTTTTTATTTGATTTTTAAACTTGAGCGGTTCCCCGAAATCTACTCGAGGTGCCACCGCTTGACTTGGCACCACGTCAAAAGTTGCAGAGGTCACATTACGTAAAAATTACGTAAATTGGTAATTTTTCCACTTTTCTATTTTAAACGTAGTTCATTGACCTTTACTCGAGTTGAAGTTCATGAGTCACCAATCATAAAACAAGTATTGATCAATGGTTTATAATGCGCGAATTTTCCGGAAATTTTCAATATTTTCCAAATCAAACAAACTGATTTTCTCTAGGCTCCATACTCGATGTTTGAACCAAATTTGAGTAAAATAGTGAATTGTTATATATATATATATATATATATATATATATATATATATATATATATATATATATATATATATATATATATATATATATATTTACATATAGAATGTTCACAAAAAGTGAAAAAAAAAAAACTAAAATTAAATATCTTCGTAAATTGTTGGTCTATTCAGATGAAAACACCACCTACCGATAGAAAAAATGTGCAAGTATTTGCTACGTCCACGTAATTAATAACACTCATTATTTCCACTCTTTTAGGCTGTGAAATCTGTACATATTTTTTAGTATTTAGGAATGTATGTTTATTAGTATGTACGTTTTATGATTTTGACGTCTGACCTTTATTGTAATCATTGCTTGTGGACTTGCTCTATTGCTGATTAAACACTTAGTTTAAATTTAAATATGGTTTGATGTTTTTCTCAAAAAATCCAGTTTTTTCATTTTCTTTGGTTGTGGTGCATATTAAATTGTTAAGCCACCCCCTGTAGTAAAGAAAATGCAAAAGTCATTTTTGAAAAACCACCTTTTTAGGTATTAGGGGTGAAAACAATTCTGACCTTCTCAAAAAAACAAGAAAAAGAAAAGTGTGCCCAAAATAATTTTAGAAGCTAATTTCTATACACAAACTTTAATTTCAGGCTCTTACTTATTAGGTTCTAGCGTTTGAGCTCTATTTGACCCCCAGAGATGTGTAGGAGAGGGGTTTTTCCACCTTATTATGATTTAAAAATCTTAAACGAAAAATGTCCTGTAAATATCTTTCTAGACTAAATCAACTCCGCTGACCTTTATTGCGTGATCAGATTTTTTTACATGTTTTTATTCCCCGAAAAGATTTATCTAGATTGGCACCTTTTTTTTAAATTATTAAAACTAAGAAAAAATAAGAAAACATGTTTGGGCTAATTTTAAAAGTTTTCGTTCATATACAATTCCGAATCTAACGAGTAAGTACTATGCATAAGAAATAGCCATCACTTGCTTCTTTATAAGGTTAGTTTAACTGTTTTTAAAAGCAACCAATTGAACTATGATTTTAGGTTATAGGCTGGAGTAGAAATGAGCATCATGATTTCATCACTTCAGAGCCTAGTAAAGTAGATTTGACGATTTCTAAAACAGAAGAATGTATCGCGTACAACGAGAAATTTAATAAAATCATGAATGATTATAAATTTTGTGCTGCTAATAAAACTGAGGGTAAGCTTAACCATTGATTTTATCATATTTACACGCTCTAAAATTCTATACATATATCAGAAGCCAGAAAAGGCATACATCTTGTTTAAGTTTTTATAGGTAGAAATTCATCCACTACTGTATAAAGTTTTGAAGGAAAAAGTATTCTAATCAAAACGATGTGAATAATATTAATTAAACAACGTACTGTTTAGCTATCGAGAAATTATGAATTCATATATCAGTGGGTATATATGCATCTTTTTAAATATTATATGTATATACATACATACATACATATATATATATATATATATATATATATATATATATATATATATATATATATATATATATATATATATATATATATATATATATATATATATATATATATATATATATAATATATATATATATATATATATATATATATATATATATTTATATATATATATATATATATATATATATATATATATATATATATATATATATATATACATATATATATATATATATATATATATATATATATATATATATATATATATATATATTCAACTCATAAATTTTATAATTTTTCAGGCATTGGTACATGTGAAGAAGACAGTGGAGGAGTATTTTACGTGAAAAGGAAAATGTCTGATGGTCAAGAAATTTGGGGTTTACGAGGAGTTGTCTCTGGGTCATTCAGACCTTCAGACAAGGACGATTGTTTGGACCAAAAATATTTTACCTTTACTGACATAGAGAAAGAAACAGGCTGGATCAGAGATCAGATAGAAGGTAAATATTTGTAGTATTTATAGGACGAGTATAAAGGTGAACGTTACTGAAGACGCTTATAGTAAACTTTATAATATTTATGTATATAACAGAAATTTCTTTTGTATATTTGAGAGCAATATCCAAAGTATTTGCAAAACTGATTACGATGGTGATTATAGGAAAAATTCAATTAAATATGTACCCCTAAAAAGCTTTATTCAATTAACGTATTTTATCATACAAGACTTTGGTTGCCATTATGGAATTCTAAATTTTGAAAATAAGTTTATTGTTTTGAAATGAATTTCACTTTGTTAATACATTTAAAATTCTATTTTATTTATTTTTTGTTAGCCTAATAAAGGAAAACTTTTTAATTTAAGAATAGCATTGGCAAGTATTATGTTATTTAGTAAATTTTGCTAATTCATTTTTTATTATATCATGTTACTTTAAAAGCTAATTTAAGCTAACATTTTAGCTGATATTGAAGCAATAAGTCAAGAAGCAGACGATATTTTAGAGCAGAAAAGGCAAAATATCTCCCTCAACTGCATTTTAGAAATTTCAAAGTTAAGAGCAGCTTTCATTGACGAGAAGAAATATTACAACGCTCAGTTATATTACAATGAAGCTTTGATAAAACCATTAGGAACCTCTAAAAATATACAGGTTCACAAATTTAAGGTAATAAAAAATTTAAGGTATTATAATTTTTTCAAAAATTAACTTCAAAATAAGCAAATGAAGCCTAGCAATTACAAGCAAGTTTATTCGTTATATGTATTTATGAACTAGATGGAAAAATAGAAAGATGGATGGAAATAGAATAGAAAGGATAGAAAGAAATAGAGAAAACGGTGTACCAGATGGCTGGTCAAGAAGGCTGAGGTAAAAACGAAAAAAATCGCACTCAAAACCGGAAGTAACTGGTCAGCTTTGTAACAGCAGGCTTTGTTGAGTAATAATATTGTAAATATTTATAAACGAGAGTTTATTCAGCTAAATATCATTATTTAGTACTTTAAATATAAAAACTTATGACACTTATAAAAAAATGTACTACATAATAATATACCGTACATGTTTTATAATAATATATTTTTTTCAACATTATTTTTATCCATTTCACTTCACTTGATACATTTCTTTTATTAATTTCTTCTTTCTCAATTTTGGTTCTTGTCACTGTCAAATATGAATACAGTATGTTTCCTATACAATGTCATTTTAATTTTTCATACTTAAACAATGTTTTTTTTATAAATCAGACTCGTTTAATGGTAATAATATTAATATAAGCAATATTTATTAAAATAAGTTACCGTTATAATATTTTTATTTTTCAGGAAGCTCAATCTACATCTCGCCTTGGACATATATTAAAAATTCTTATGAAGCTTAAAAAATTTAACAATGAAACCATAATTCCTTTCGAAACTATAACTAGTTTTGCAGACATTTTCCCAAATAAAGAAACGAAAAATAATTTAAATGATATTATAGATGTGGAAAGAAACCATATGAAAGATTCTTTATATTATAATGCTGTATCCAGTATTGAAGTTGTTAAATATCTAATTGCGGCGGGAGCTGATCCTTATTACCAAAGTTTAGATATCGATAGGCAAACTGTTATTCATCGTGCTGTCATTAATAAACATTTTGATGTTCTTAAATATCTTTTAGAAAACTATAATTTCAACATAAATATAAAAGATTCTAATGGAAGTACGGCTTTAGGTTATGCCATACATGGTAATAAAATTCAGATGGTAAGTTATTTAATTTCAGTTCATAATGCAGAATGTAATGATTATATTATGCAGGGGGAATACACAGCATTACAATTTGCTGCATATATTGGAAATTTACGTATCGTTAAATATCTTATAGAACACTGTAATAATGTAGATGTGAATGCTAAAAGTAAAAAAGGTCAAACAGCTTTAGATTTAGCGGTTTCGAATGGTTTTTATGACATTATTTATTATTTATATTCTCGAACTAGCGGTAAACATAATATTTTTGATACACCGTTACACAAAGCGGTATTTGATAGTGATTTAAATGAAATTAAAAAATTACTTGCTAGAAAAATAGATGTAAATGTAAGAGATAGGCGTAATCAAACTGCGCTAATTTGGGCAGCCAAATCTGGTGATATAGACGTGTTTAGATATTTAACGGAAACCAGTAAGGCTAACATTTCTCTAGGAGACGAGCATGGCTATACAGTAGCTCATTGGGCTGCATTTAGTGGAAATTTAAATATACTTAAATATTTAGTAAATAAGTTTAAAATTGATTTAAATGTGAAAGATAATACGAATAGTACACCATTACATTGGGCGGCAGATCGAGGCCAATTAAATATTGTTAAATATTTAGTTCGTGACCAAAAAGTTGATACACATATTAAAAATATTAATGGTCTAAGAGCTGTTGATCAAGCTTATGTTAATTACGAGGATAAAATTGTGGATTGGATAACAAACTATGAAAATACAAGACGGCAGGAGTTTATTAAAACCCATCCAATAATATATAATATTAATGGAGAGAATATTACAAGGTATTTAACATATAGAGGGACCAAACCCTAAATATGGCATATCTTAATACTTGACGTTTTTCAGCATTTTTTTCCCTTAATCTTATATTCATTTTATGTACCATAATGCTGATGATAGGCAGAATGAGCCTATGAAAAGTTAAATAATTCTTATGTTAAGTAGTATATTCGTTATATAATTGAAATTTTGTTTCTATCCTTTTATATGTATCTATAATGAAGAATACTATGTAAGTATTATTTATTTACTTCTACGTGTATTTATTTTACTGTTCAAAAAGTTCATTTTATTGCCAAGACATTTTAGCGTTCATGATCAGAAATTTGATGACAAGAATCATATTAACATAGTGACATCATGACGTCACAAACTCTGTTCCATGGTTATAGTTGACTTATATAAGCACTTGATCCAATGAACAGCAAGATAGCCCATCTTCTTCTACCTTGAATTTTTTTATTGAAATTTTGTGCTGTTAACACAAGCTATTGGCATTAAAAAATTGGGTAAAATTTTTAATGTAAGGGGGGCGGGTTGACGCTATGTTGTCGTTACTATAATGACTTGCTTATTTTCTTAGGAAAAAAACTATAAAAAACGTCGAAATCGTTGGCACAAACAAGCAAAAACGTAACACAAACAATTTCCTTTAAAAAAGGTGCAAAATTCGTTACAGGTTTGAGGGGGAGAAGTAACGCCATATGATCAAGCTAGTTCCCCTCTTTATATTTTAATTATCTCTGTAAATATAGTAGCACAAACGTAATATTTTGCAAAGCAACCAGATGAAACAATTGACGGGGAAAAAATTGCAATCTAAATAGATGGGAGTAATTAGTGTCAAGTTAGCCCCCCTAATTAAGTTTCTAAATAACTACCATTTATAATCAGCACAAACAAAACTTTTTACGATACATACGACACAACAATGTTTAATAAAAAAATTCGGGAGTGGAGGGCATATTTAACTTTGTTCTTTTTTTAATCCAGCATAATATGCATAGTAAAATTATTTTTAACTAACGAAATTCCGGTCACGAAAGTCTCGGTCCTAAAAATATAAATTTCATGAAAGGAGCTATAAATATATTAATTACAGCTAAAATATAATATGATGTTATAGACTCCTATCAATACTAAGAAATTTGAACAATTTATACATTATTTATAAACGATTGTTTTTTTTAAATATACTGTAAAAATGAATAGTATATTTTATTTAAATATTCTAAACCTAATATAAATATTAATGAAATAGACATACTTATGTATTTAGGGTGTATGCATTCATGTTAAAGTTGACGCAATGTTAGATCGCTCAATAACATGGGCCGCATAGGAAAATGACTTATTTAGCCAGTTTAAAAACAGAGCAATATTTTTTATATAGCATTGATCTTCAGTTTCAGTTTGTTTATTAATCATAATACCAATTAGTACATTTAGATTACAAAAATAGTTACATAGGAATACAATGTGTTTCATAAAGTTTGAGTCATCATTAATATAATAAAGAATATATTGTTAAATATTTAATATAATTTAAATTATATCTAGCTAACATATTTTAATAATAAGTAAAGCATTTACAATTGAACAATAAAATATATTCATGCGACAATTTTTCATGTTATTTGTTTTATCAGATATATAAATATATATTTATATTAATATCATATTTTTAATTTTATTTATTTTTATAGCATCTTTTTTTTAGCACCTTATTTTAGTTTCTAAATGTAAAAAATAATACTTCTATAAGTAATTATAATTAAAATTCAGAGATAAAATAAATTTAATTATAAATGATTTTAGTGAAAGCAGGAGTTTTAGATATTAAGTGTTACAAATGCATTTTCTGTATTTGCACTTGAGAACTTTTTGATAATAGCATAGAAATTTTTTCTAATAGAAATTGGGACACTTCTTCTTTAAAGTCATTCTTTTTATCTATTTCTTTCAATTCATTTGGCAAGTTTTATTATACAAAGTTGCTGCTAATACAATAAAATTTGTTTCATATGTGGATTTATTGAAAGAAGTGTTAATATTATTACCCTGTCGCGTACTACGACCTGATATATTTGAATTTTTAAAGAAATGTTCAGGATTATTTTTCAAAAAAAGAAGTAATTGCAATATACGTAATGATTGAAAATTTAGTATTTCCATTTGTAATAGGTTGAATTATTATATCATATGCAGCATGTTAGAGAATTAATAATTATAAAAAATTAACTGATTTCCCAAAGAAAATAGCCAGTAACAAACAATTTTCTATGCTGAGCAATGTTATTCATTCATCCAGTATGCGATGTCTAAGCGCATTAAATATGACGTCATGTCCGAGTAACATATAATACTATAAACACTCAAATTTGATAATTACTAATAATCACTTATTATTATAGAATGGACCAGACATATTGTCAGGCTTTAACCTCGCACTTTCAAAAATTTGTATTTATTTCTCAATGCATTTTTTTAATAAAGACAATTGTTTATTTATATATATATATATATATATATATATATATATATATATATATATATATATATATATATATATTTTTATTTATATATTTATTTATGATACTATCTTGACTAATAACAGTTAACATATGATATGAATTGAATGTTTATCTGTAAGTTTTTAAAACTATTATATTATTGTTATAATTATGAATAGACCATCACCAAACGCTTGATATAACAACCAATTATAATAAGAACTGACAGGTTCAATAACATTTATTATTTAGTAAATTTAACTTTAACACAGTTTGATACTGATGGTGCTAGTTTATACGCAGCTTAAAATACTACGAGTGCTCATGAAAAATAATAATATTTTGTTGGTGTATTTTTCGATATAGCGAGGATGTCATTTTTTTACAAATTATAATTCAATAATAATTGCTGTATTGAAATATAATCTAATCGAAACAATTTTTAAAATATATATAAACATATCTCCAAATATGACTTAAAATTTTAAACAATATACCTAATTATTTTCAAAATTCATTCAATGTAGTATAATAAATAATACAATAATTATTATTTTAATTTGTTAAAATACAATGAATATAATATATGCAATGAACAGCTCTGACCACTTGTTTGAGAACGGGGCAGCGGCAGCCGCAAAATTCTCATATGTATATAAAGATATAGCATGGTGTGCTGTCGCCGCTTGCGGATTGCCTATGCAAATCGTTCTCAAAACGTTTGGCCAGAGCTGTACAGTATCCAGAAAACTAGTAATCAAAGAGAAATATCTTAGAATGTAAAATACAGATTATTTAATTTTTTTATATAATTTTTTATTGATATACCAAAAAGGTTTTCATAAATCTTGTACGATTACGATATGCCAAAAACATTAAAATTATTATATGAGCCTGTAACATAGAACCCAACGATCGCAGTCTCCAATGTGCATATATATATATATATATATATATATATATATATATAAATACAATACATTATCGTTATATTATTAGTTATTTTTCAAAAAGCAAAAAGTAATCAACAAATATTGCTAAAAAAAGGCTTTCATAATAATCTTTTAATAATTTTTGTTAGAGAGTAAAAAAAAAAGAAGAAGAAGAAATTTTTTATTTTTAAAAACAACCTAAGAGGAGGCAATTATTTTTTCATGGTCGCCAGACAGGATGAGAATTTTGTGTTTTCTATTTATTTAATTTTTAAAGAGCTTCTCATAGGAGAGAGAAGTGGTTAACCTTGACCCGGTACAAGAAATCATATGTTTTTTAATATTTCTTACAGCACGCTAAGAGTATACGAATGTAGGTAAGTTGTTATATTTGTTATGTTATTTATTTAAAATTATATTATACGTTATTAATATGCATATTAATATATATATATATATATATATATATATATATATATATATATATATATATATATATATATATATATATATATATATATATATATATATATATATATATATATATATATATAGAAACTAAGAAATCACATACATATAGTGACTTTATATTTGTTAATCAACACAAGGGAATTTGTATCTTAGGTTATCTTAGGGTAGCATACAACATTAGTGTGTAGCGGTGTTCTTGTAATGCCTTATACATGTGCCCTACACCATTTTACCTTATTGTATATTTTTGTAACATTTGAAATGTTTACAATGTATAATGGAATAATTAATTAATTAATTATTTATTTATTCCATCATACATTGTAAACATTTCAAATGTTACAAAAATATACATTAAAGGAATAGACCGGAGAAAAACATGAGCATTTATATCACAAAACACTTGATGGGATATACATAAATAGCATTAGTTTGTCTCAAAACCCAACAGTAGCCCCGTAGCAGTGATTAGAAAATTCGATTTATGCAACCCGCACAACATTTTCATACTAATTTTTGCATGTTTCTGACGTCATAAACATGAATTTTCACGCAAATTGCATACTTTACAGTATTTTCACGCTCTCTCGTGGGGCTACATTAACATTCTGGTAAAAATAGTCATCAGTTTTGAAGATCCCATTTCATGTTTATTCATTAAAAAGCACATGTTGTTTTATGTGGTCTATGCCTTTAAGGTAAAATGATGTTAATTTATGATGATGATTAATTAATAAATAAATAAATATATAAATGATAACGTGAAAATAACAATTTTATTTGTACGTAACGACATGTAACTTTTTTAAATAAATATTTAGCTTGAAAATTTCCTTCTTTAAAACTGTTTTCTCAGATTGTATATAAATTGTGATATTAGCATAATATATGTTAAATTATCATAAATGCAGCATAAATTACTTATTTTCTTCTTTTCGTGTGGTTGGATTTTAAAAGATTGATAAAGAAAATAATATTAAAGAAAAGAGATTGTTTATCTTACTTTTTCTCCCTCAGATTTGAACGACACAATGTTAGAAAATATCAAATCGGATAATTATTCTGAAACAAACAATACCATTAATGCAAATGTAAAAGTTAATAATTAAACAACGATGGAAAAATTTCAACAATATTTCTATTTTAACAGGTACGCGTATATAAAAATAGAAAAACAAACTCATATACATGTATATATTAAAAAGCTTGTACTGTAACAGTAAAATTTTGCAATATTTTGAGCATGATAGAAATAACAGTTATATATTTTTTACACGCTTCTGTGACGTCATAAGCGTTACAATTGAAAGAGGTAAAGTGTTGGTTTGAAAGGACTAACTTTTACGTTTATTTCATTGTAGTCCTGTAGCTTATGACGTCATTTAATTAAAACATTACGAAACTGTGTTCATGTACTTAGTTATCAACTAATCTTTAAGTGCGATATGAAATTATATGGGGATTATATTTTAAGAATCAAAGTGTGTTTGTGTATGTATGTACTTTATTATGATATATTTTATATATGAACACATACACACTCATATGTATATGTAACATATATATATATATATATATATATATATATATATATATATATATATATATATATATATATATATATATATATATATATATATATATATATATATATATATATATATATATTACATATATATATATATATATATATATATATATATATATATATATATATATATATATATATATATATATATATGTATATATATATATATATATATATATATATATATATATTTGTTCAATATCCATAGCTAATAATGGGTAATTTGCCTAATTTGTAATGACAGTTTGGAATTGTTGTAACTTATTTTTAAAAACAATTTTACCATCAGAAATGCATTAAAAAAGGTTAAATTTATTTTAAATAGTTCTTTCGTCGCAACTGATAATTTTTTTTTCTTTTTCATGTGCATAAATGTTGTTATTTGCAAGGTTTGAAATTTATAATATGCATGAATCAAAACCCTTCCAATTTTTAGATAATTTATTTTTACCGTAAAAATTGTATTTTTATTCAACAAAAAACTTTGAAATAGTGCTTTTTGTAAAATTGTTTCTTGATGTTATTCTTGTATTATGTGATTCAGTAAATTTCAACGAGTGCGGAGTGCGATATCACGGATCGGAGAGAAACTTCGTGGTACATGCAGGAGCAAAAGTTGACCCGTTAGACTGGCCATGGCTCGCGGTCTTATATAAACTTTACGGAGATGGAATTGAATACCATTGATTGCTTATGTTTACTCAAAATGCGGAAAAGGAAGTGCCTGGAAGAGGAAACCACGTGACGGTAAAAATGGAAGAAAAGTTGGTGCCAGCAGCAAGCTAGGCCTGAGCTACCTCCCACTTTTACCGTCACGTGGTTTCCTCTTCCGGCAATTCCTTTTCCGCATTTTAAGTAAACATAAGCAGTCATTGGGTAAGATCTTTAGTATCACGTAACAAAATAATCACAGGTTTGTATGTGTTTGTACCACCATAATAACTGATAATAATAAAAATAGGTAAAGAAGTTATAAATTTTGAGTTTCAAAAACTAGTTGTTTTTTTTTAACTATATATCATTTGTTTTTATTTTTGTTAATAGCGGCGCACTGTGTGGTGACGTCACTTCCTAGTCAGTTTGTGATGTTCCTCAGTCGATTTAATACTATGCTGGGGGGACCAAATGACGAGAGAGTCGTTAAAGAGGTAATATTGAGTGCGTATGATTACTCTAAAATACGAAAAAGGAAGTGCCCGGAAGAGGAAACCACGTGCCGGTAAAAGTGGGAGAAAAGTTGATGCCAGCAGCAAGCTAGGCGTGAGCTACCTCCCACTTTTACCGTCACGTGGTTTCCTCTTCTGGTACTTCCTTTTCCGCATTTGGAGTAAACATAAGTGGTCATTATAGCTCTAATTTTAAGAAATTGCAAAATACCGAGCTAGTATACACTTCTCCCAATACTAGATCGAGCGGATACAGTGTAATTAGCAATGTAAAGTCAACTGTGATTGGCTAGTAGGTTTATACCACGCTCTCTGATTGGTTTAGCACCGCGGATGCAGCTTTTGGCGGGAACGACCTTGTTTTGGCCAGAGTGTAGTTGAGTGGTTAAGGCAGCAGACTCGTAACTCTGTGTTTCTTACCAAGAACAGGTTCAAGTCACTGCTGGGTGCGCGTATGTCAAGTATGAGAGCACAAAATGTTACATGGTACACGGACAAAATAAATACGTAATAATTATGCTAGTTTATTTTCAGCACAATTTGTTTAATACGGCATAATTTATGATATTTTGCATAATAATTAAGTTTATATAGCATAAATATTATGTTGTACAGCATAATTATTTAAGTTGTTATAATTTAGCAGCATTTATTCTATAATGACATAAATGTAGCATAAATCAAGTAGTTTTTTTTGTTTCCTTGTACGTACATGTTAGCATGCGTACTATGACAACACACAGCATTCGAGAAGTGCATGATTAAATAGGCAACTTTACATAATCAGGACACATCATTGGCAAGGGTCATCAGATCGGTCACTGGCAAGGGTCATCATTAGTTTTATGTTAATTTTGGCTTGGTATAGGGCTAACCATGTTAAATTAAGGGTTTTAAAATTTGAATTTCTCACCTCAGAATTGTTAAAACATTTTAAATCGTACAGCATCATAAAGTAAAAAGCACAACTAAAAAAGTATTTAGTACGTAAACAAGCCTCAATGAAAGGAAACAGGTGTAAAATGTGCGCAAAGTTGACTCCAAATGAGGGTTTAGGTTCTACCAGAAATTTCACCCTCATTTAGAGTCAACTTTGAGCACGTGTTTCACCTCTTTCCTTTCACTGGAGCTCGTTCACGTCCTAAATACATTTTGAGTTGTGCTTTTTTACTTTATGGCAATGTGCGATTTAACGAGTTTTATTAATTTTGAAGTGAGGAATATAACTTTTAAAACCCTAGATTTAACATAGTAAGCCCTATACTAATGATGACCGTTGCCAGTGATCATCCTGATGACCCTTGCCAGTGCTGTGTCCTGATTATGTAAAGTTGTCTAAGTTGTTGTTGTCTAAGTTGTCTAAGTTGTAAAGTTGTAAAGTTGTAAAGATTGCACCGTCCAGTCTACACGGAAAGAGGAAATTACGCCATTATAGCATAAATAATAATGCTAAATAAGAACAATATAAATAATTATACTCTATATAACATAATATTTATGATTTGTTACATAGTTATTATACAGTATAGCATACATAATGCTGTATCGAACAAAGTGTTCTGAAAATAAGCAATTACATAATTTTTAAGTATATATATTTTCATCCGTGTATCAAGACGTTTGCCATGGATTCTATAGGCTGTCATGACGAGTGCTGGGCTGAGTATTTAGGCATAGAACACTTCGACAATGTTTTGATGGGACTATGTTAAAAGTGCAGCACGAGAACATAATTTGGGAGGGAGGGGGGGGGGGGGGGAGAATATACATATTTTGTACTTAAAGCTATAGACCACATAAAACAACATGTGCTTTTTAATGAATAAACACGAAATGGGATCTTCAAAACTGATGACAATTTTTACCAGAATGTTAATGTAGCCCCACGAGAGAGCATGAAAATACTATAAAGTATGCAATTTGCGTGACTATTCATGTTTATGACGTCAGAAACATGCCAAAATAAGTATGAAAATGTTGTACGGGTTGCATAAATTGAATTTTCTAATATCTGCTATGGGGATACTGTTGGGTTTTGAGACAAACTAATATTATTTATGTAAGTCCCATCAAGTGTTTTGTGAAATAAATGCTTATGTTTTTCTCTGGTCTATTACTTTGAATTAAATTTACGCATTTTACATACAAATATGGAAGTTAAAGAAAAGTTTATTGATTTTCCCGTAATGTTTTTTAAAACAGGGCTCCATAGCTCGGGATAAGCTGGTTGCATAACTTAGCAGAATAGTTATGTATTTTTAAACCATACTGATTGATTGATTGATTGATTGATTGATGGATTGATTGATTGATTGATTGATTGACTTACAGGTGACTAATATAGTGATACATCACTCGTACTTGGAGCACAAAACTAAGGGTGCAGATGTTGCCGTCTTGACGCTCAAACACAAAACAAAATATAATCAAAAAATCAGACCTGTCTGCCTTTTTGCCCATCATCTACACCAGCCTCATGATCTACAAGGATCTGTAAGTTATTGTTTTACAAAATTGAATCAATAAAGTACTTTTATACGTAAAGTATAAAATATAATGTCGTTTTATTACACACTAAAAAATTTCGTTAGCAATCAACGGAATAAGTGTTTTTTCAACGGTTATAAGTGTTGATATTTAACGTTTCAAATCTCAACTCTTATTGTATTGAAAACTCAACGCTTAAGTACAATTTCACTTTAAACGTTGATTTATTCGCATTTATAGAGTTGATAAAAACCGTCAATTTTCAACGGAATAAACGTCCTTCTCCACCTAATTAGAAATAATATAAAAACTTACTTTACACAATTTCCTGTGTTCTATGTAAAAAATGCATAAGAATAATTAGTGTTTATTTTTTATTCTTTAACTAGAATCCTAGTTTTTTTATTTCAGCCCAAAAAATGCGTTTTTTTCGAAAAGTTACCAACCCGTTAAAAATTTTATTGCATTTTTGGATGTAACTCGATTTTTCATACCCAAAACTGTCATTCAAAAACTTTATGATGGAGTATATATTAATTACCAGATAACTTTGGCTCTTTTTCATCTAATTGTAATTAGGCGTTGATTGTAAACGTTTGTGACGTCACACGTAAGCGTTAAATATCAACGTTTAAAGCATGACGAAACTGTGTACAAGCTTTTCAACGTTTAGAACGTCGATTATAAACGTCTATTTTTTAGTGTGTATATAATTGATTTTCTATAATGTAAGTTTATCTAAATTTTCTGCATACGTCGCACTACTCTGTTTATTGTTTATACAATTTCTTCAATTATTGTCGTTAATTATCAAGCATACTTTTTAGAATGAAATAAAGGCACTTTGTTTTTCTAATATTGATGCATTTTTGTAGCTTAGATATTAAAAAATAATAAGTTCTATGCATAAAATTTCGTAATGAATATATAGCATAGAACAAATCAAATTAAATCATTTTTATTGGCCTTCTCAAGACAATTCAGGTACATTTCACAGGTATAATATACATACAAAATTCATATTATGCTGCACATTATAGGAACATGTTTATTATTATTATTATTATTATTATTATTATTATTTATGTTTACAAATATTTAAAGCCCTTGTCAACTTACTTTTTTTTATCATTTAGAATACTAAATTGATAATTACCATACCTTATTATACATGAATTAGACACCAATACGTTGATTTTGTATTTATTTTCATTTTGACTGTTATTTCACATATCTGACGTCACAATGTACCGATGGGGTCGTGATAGGGGTAAAAAACTTGAGAGAGGGGCTTTAATTTATCACGTGACCAGAGCGCTTACTGTGATTGGCGGCGGTACATTGTGACGTTAGATACGTGAAATAACAGTCGAAATCAAAATAAATACAAAATCAACGTGTTGGTGTCTATATCATATGGATAATAAGGTATGGTAATTATTAATCCAGTATTCTAAATGATAAAAAAGTAAGTTGACAAAGGCTTTAAGAATATTATATAAATATTAAAATTAAAAAATACATTAAAATAGTCATTAAAAACACAGACATGGACTCTCTCTAGGGCCCTGACGTTGTCAGTTAATAAAATTTATCTATATTGTTTATTATTGTTGATATTTTGTAGCTTTTTTTTACAATATAGTTTATTTTAATGAATCTTTCCATATAGGTTACCCATGAAATCTAAAATTAATTTGATTTAAAAATGATATGTTCCTTGTAGCTTTTCATATGTATGAACATGTGCTCAAATGACTAAATAATTAAATGATTGACTAAACGATAAATCAAAATGAATTCGCACTTTAGAGACAAATTTAAGTCAAAATCTGAAACTTTTTTTACTATCCAAAAACTATTGAGCGTTGCTCAAATTTAAAATCATATTAAAGCCATAGACCACATAAACCAACATGTGCTTTTTAATGAATAAACATGAAATGGGATCTTCAAAACTGATGACAATTTTTACCAGAATGTTAATGTAGCCCCACGAGAGAGCATGAAAATACTGTAAAGTATGCAATTTGCGTGACTATTCATGTTTATGACGTCAGAAACATGCAAAAACTAGTGTGAAAATGTTGTGCGGGTTGCATAAATTGAAATTTCTGATCACTGATACGGAGCTACAGTTGGGTTTTGAGACAAACTAAAGTTATTTATGTAAATTCCCATCAAGTGTTGTGTGATATAAATGCTTATATTTTTCTCTGGTCTATTCCTTTAATTATCCAGGAATATGATTTATTTATTTATCTACTCGTTTGTATTAATTTCTTTTATAACTGACTATTTTCTGTCAAAACACAAATGTTGATTGTTTCTTTTACTAAATATTTAAGACGTAAAAAAAAAAAAAAAAAAAAAAAAAAAATCTAATAAACAAATATCTAATTAATTTTGTTATTTCAGGTTGTAAGCTGGGGTAGAAATGAACACAATGATTACTTCCCTTAAGAACCACGGCAAGTCGACTTGACAATTGTAGATTTCAAGAGAAAGCCTCGAGTATATACAGTGTAAATATATTCATATGCTGAGTATCTACTTATTTAGCATTTGACATGGTATATATATTTGATCTTGAATAGAACCATATTTACTATTTTTAATTGTGTTTTTGTTTGATTTGTATTTTGACTGATTTATTCTAGTCTGTAAAGACATGGAACGTAATAAAATATTCAAATTCAAAATATATTTATTCATTTCTTTCATCCTACAATCACAATACACAAAAGCTTATCGGCTTTGGTTATTAATTAATAAATAAATAAATAATCGTCTTTATTCAAAAAAATGCATAGAAAAAAAAATACAAATTTTTGAAAGGGCGAGGTTTAAGGCTGACAATATGTCTGGCCCACTCTTACACCTGACCCCAACAGTATCAGTTGATTCAATTAGAAATGATAGTCAAAATACTCAATTATATATAATTAATATAACAGTTAGTTATATTAGTTATAACATAGATATCAGTATATCACAAAAACATATTTATACATATATGTAGAAAAAAGAAAAAAAAATTGAATCATGATTATAAATGCATTGTTTATTCTGATTCATTATAATTCATAAACTCATCAATAGAATAATATTGCTTGTTTATAGCAGTAGTGTTTTCAATGATTTTTTAAACAAAATAGGGTCTTCAATTTCTCTTAAATATAAGTTGGCAGATTATTATAAATCTGCAAACAACCACAGAAAGGACCTCTATTGTACATTTAAGTTCTTTTATAGACACTATTAGTTTTAAATTTAATATTTCTTGTGTTGTGACTATGTTTTGTTTCATGACTAGTAAAAGAAGGTAAATTAAATTTAACTTTCATTGCACATTCAAGTATATAAACACAAGGGACAGTAAGGATTTTTTATCTTATTAAATGTAGATTTAATTGATCTTATAATACTGATACTGATTGTGAGAATAAAAAAAAATTAAAGCTTTTTTAAAAATTAAATTTTTATTTATCGATTGATGTTAATAAATTATATGGTAATAATTCAAAAGCGCTCTCTTAAACTGTTTTAAGTAAAATAATATAAATATATATTTTTAAATATAAATTAACTGTTTCCAATAATTTTTAAACATATCTTAATTCATTTCTTACGGAAAAAATTATAATAAAAAATACGTTACAAACAATTTAAAAAAAAAATACTTTCATGGCAAGTGGTTCATTGAGGTTAATAAATATACAATAAATTTTTATCTTTAAAAATTCATTTATTTTCACACAGAAATGCATTCACATAAAAATATGTTAGCTAAGCATATTTAATTTTATTAATTATAATTTATATTGATCTATTTAAAATGTCACATTTAAAGATTTTAATTTCTAAATTAAAGTTAATTCATGGTATATAGTCTGAGGAAACGAACCAAAGTGCAGGTACAATAATGTACTTAATGCAGCCATGGTTGCAAAACAAAAAGAGACAAAAAATCTTCCGTTTTTTTATTATTTTTTTCTTCTTCTTGGTTTTTAAATTTTGCATTACATGCATGATAAAGTTCAAGAATGAGACATTTTTAACTTTGTAGCAAAAGTTTCTACAAAAATTTAGTCTTAAGTTTCCATATTTTTCTAATTCACTCTAAAAAAAATGGTGCATTACTTTAGTTGCGAATCCTAACTTATTTAAGATATACACTTTTAAGTTATTATAATGAGTAGCTAAAATAATGCAGTTTAGCAAGTTATTAAAAATAGCTAATTTAAGTTGTTTTAAGTTTTTTAAAGGTGTTTTAAGGTATTTTAAGTTAAATTAGCTATTTTTAATAATTTGCTAAAATGCATATATAAAATTTGCATATATAAAATTTATATATATATATATATATATATATATATATATATATATATATATATATATATATATATATATATATATATATATATATATATATATATATATATATATATATATATATTTATATATATATATATATATATATATATATATATATATATATATATATATATATATATATATGCATGTATATGTATGTATATATGTATGCGGTGGTGATGTCATATTTAATGCACTTGGCCGCCATACTGGAGTAATGAATAACATTACTCAGCATATTAAAACTTCATTTTTTACTATTCTTCTTGGGAAATCGGTTCGTTTTTAATTTTATATTATCATTTTCACATACTTGAGATACTAATTCAATTTTTTTACAACATCAAATGCTCTCAAAAATATTACTTAGTATTTTTAAACTAGCAAAAATGAGTTAATACCCAATACGCGATTTAACTAAGATTTACATAACTATAAAATCTTATAATGTTAATTTAATATATCCACTAATTTATATTTCTTACCATCAATATATATAGGTAGAAATCTGCTTATTCGTAGTGCAATAGAAGACCCCAGTGTATAATTAAACCACTCTTATTTCTATCTTCGTTATGTTCTCCAATAGGAGTCTTTAAGAGATAAAGTTTTCCTATCTTCTGAAATGTATCAAATTCAAATTCAAATTCAAAATTCTTTATTCATTTCTTTCTCCTACAATCAGTATACAAAAACAATGCTACATCTGCCAAGGTTAAACATCTACAAAAAAATATAGACACTGAGAAATGATAGTCAAACTTACATACTAACGCATTTTAAAAAATGCCACTTTTTTACACAATAAATAATATTGTTATTAAAATTATTTATGAATATCACATATCTTTGGTCAAGATGTTTACAATAAGATTATTAATATTAAATTAAAAATCAATTAAAATCAATTAAAATAAAATAGAATAAAATAGTAGTGGACTCACTCTAGGGCCCGGACTTTGTCAATTTTAAGCACAATAGCAATACATGGTAATTATACAACATAATGCTACAAATCATCTTCCAAGAATTCATTTATCGAATAATATTGTTTATTTAAAAGAAATATTTTGACTTGTCTAACAAATAATTTTTGATCAGTTTGTGTGCGAATTGAAATTGGCAACTTGTTAAAAATTGTTATGCTACCACAAAGTGGACCTTTCTTATACATTTCTGTCCTCATCCATTATACATTATCATCCTCAGGATCCCCCAGGTGGTGAGTTCCAGAAGAAGATCGTGACAGAAAGTTCTGACTGACAAAGTTAGATACGAAACTGAACATCTTATAAAGTGCTGAAGTAGAAAGTAGACTTCGCTGTGCAGGGTCGGACTGGCAATCAAGGGGCCTTGTCCGCAAAAGGGGTGTAACACCCTCTTTAGGGGCCACAAATGGGGCGTAACACCCTAGTTACGCCCCTTTTTGGGACTTAGGGGCCGCCAAACAGGGGGGGCTACGTCCGCAATTGCGGACTTGCTCTTATGGCCAGTCCGAGCCTGTCGCTGTGTCAGATTCTTTTGTTCTTGAAAAAATCTGCAAAGTAATAAGTATAACAATATCAATTAAAAAGTAAATAATCACATACAAACTTTTTCAATTTTATAAAAGACCATGATTTTATTATTATTATTTTTTTACAAAACTGAAACATTAAGGGATGTAAGCTACAACCTCTAGTTAAACCTTAGTTATATTTTTTTATTTGTTGTAACATATGAAATAACAACTTAACTACGGTTTAAGGGTTGTATATAGATGGCTTCTATCTCAAAATCTAAAATAAAACCCTCAAACTTTATGATGCCATTTTAAAGTGTATTGTAACAGCTACCTATGATAAAAATTTCAAGACCCGTGACCATCACATAAGAGAAATTAATTATAGAAATTAACATGGGCTCTTATGGGACTAAAACTTCAAAAAATCATAATTCAAAATCTAGCATGGTGACCCCACAAAATTTTTACATTTTTGAAGATACCATACCCTAATGTATCATTGCGCAAAATTTCAGATTTTTCTGTCTTTACAACTTTTTAGTCAAATCCCGCAGTAGCTGATTTCCCGTCCTAACTAAAGCAAACTATATCAACGGTCGTTTTTACTACAATCAAGATTGACCCATAAGCAAAAAATCTTAGCAAAAGATCAACAACGAAAATGTTTTTAGGAACCTTAATTTATCCATAATAACACATGCAATTTTGACGTTTTTAACGGATTTTTTTATAACAATGGAAAAAAATTCGTCGCAGCGGCGCAGCTTACGGGGGTTTATGACCAGTAAAATTACTGTACTAAAAAAAAAAAAAAAAAAAAAAAAAAAAAAAAAAAAAATCTATTAAAGATTTGATGAATTTGTTTTTAAAGTCTACAGATGCTTAATGTATTTAAATTGCATTCCATTGTGCAATGTCAGCAATAAAAAGAAAAAGAGACAGACAAAATAAGTATAATAATAATTGACGGCTTTTATTGGATAAAATCAGGCGTACAGCCTCTCAATTTAACCCAACTGTTTTAACATTTAACAGTACAGTCAGTTACAATATATAGATTAGTATAAACACAAAATTCCATGATGTTAATGTTTTTTTATTTTTATTTATTTATTAAATAATATTTTTTAAATAATCTATGTTGATAATTTTTAATTTTCATAAAATAGTTTAACACTTAATTAAGTATGGTAATACTGATATGCTATTATATAGGATCTATTTTATAGATAAATACCTAATGTAGATATAACTAAAATAGATTAAATTACAATATACGATTAAGAGTCCTAACCTATAGGGTCTATGCATTCATGTTAAAGTCGACGCCATGTTGGATAACTCAATAACATGGGTGGCATATAGGAAAAAAAATTCATTTTGCCAGTATAAAAACACTATATGCAATATTTTTGAGAGAATTGATGATGTAAATATGTTGAATTAGTATCTCAAATATGTGAGAAAAATAACAGATAAATTAACCGATTTCCCAAAGAAAATTTGCTTAAATAAAGTTTGTCCTATGCTGAGCAATGTTATGCACTACTCCAATATGGCCTACAAACGCGATAAATATGACGTCATTCACATACATCCTATAGACCCCTTGCACATCCTTACGCTTTGTCGCCATCTTTGTGGTGCCCAATGCATTGTCCAGCATAGGGGAAATATAATGTCTCCTAATTTTTCACACATATAAAAAAATTATTTCAACTGAACGATTTTTTCTCATATTCTTCAAGCTTATTAGGAGCTAGAAATAAGGCTTTCATTGAGGTGTGAAGCTTCATTTGCTATTAAAATAATAATAAATTCAATTTTCATAGCTGGCCTATGTATTTCCTACCACAGCAAAATGGTGGCTCTTACATATGAGTGCAACCGGACTATAAAAGGTTCTCATCTAGAACGCTAATATATAGCAAAAATTAGGAACACATCGCATATGATGAAGTACGTGAAGTGTGAGAGCACAACACGTTGCACGATACATGTTTACATGCATTCCATGACGACGCACAGTATTCGGGAGGTGCATGATTGATGTGATTGCACCGACCAGCCTGCCTAGATGTTTCCACGGTTTCTCTAGGCTGTTATGGCGAATGCCGGGCTGTGTACTTAGGCCGTGGCCAGCCCGTGTGTGCTTTTACATTAATTGGAAAGTCCTTACCTGTCGATAAGACAATGTCTTGACTGGGACTGGGATTGGTGTACAGCACGATAACACAATATGGCAAGCAAAAAAAAAAAAAAAAAATATATATATATATATATATATATATATATATATATATATATATATATAAGCATTAATCTCTTTTAGGCGTAGAACATCTTAAACAAAAAAGTTGCGTGATATCCTAACAAACCTAATGGTCACTTATAACAGGACAAAAAATGTAGATAATATTATCCACTTACATTCTGACCTTTTTTAAAACTATAATCACTTCGCCAGAGTGTTTCATAATTTCGGTTTTTAACAGAGTACATATTATTATAAATTTTAAATAGAATAGATAAAGTTACAGACATATATTTATCACAAACATTAGATAATATTTAGAGATAATAAAACATTACAGAATAAAGTAGAAATATTATTTAATTCTTATTTCTTTTCAATTTTATACATATTGTTTATAAGGAAAATTACAAATTTTCAATAATGAAAAATAGTGATAGTTGAGCCATTTATAATTATATAATATAAAATATAATATATATATATATATATATATATTGGCAACCATTGCCGAATTCGCTCATTGGCCGAAATAAGTGACCACGTCACGGCGTGTCAAAGCATTTTTGCCAAGATCCGAAATTCGGCACTTGTGCAACGTAATTTTGACCACGTCGCGGAGTGGTTTTTAACAAATGCCACTGCGCGACGTGGTCATTGTAATTTGACCAGATCGCGGACTGGCAAATACATTTTAGCCAGTTCACGGAGTGGCTTTTTGATAATTGCCACGCTGCAGCGAGGTCAAAATGTTTAATGCGCAAGTTATGATATGTGTTATTAGTATGAATAATATTATATATTTTTTTTTTATTATTATAACTTACATTATTTTCTATTATGGTTTTCAGTTAATTAAAATATTTTTAAATTATAAAAATGATTTCTTATTAAATTTTGACTGTCTTATTGTTATATTATTATTATATTTAATTTGATAATAAAATTGTATTTTGGATAAAAAAATGAAATAAAAACTTATATTTCTCATTCTCATTATATTTCTCACATTTCATATTATCTTAATATTTTTTTTGAATATAGGTATAAACAGGCTTTGTAATTTAGACTTTAACCAATGCGCACATCATCGTATAGTTTATAGTTGTTATATTTTGTTAGTATTAAAACTTGATCAAGTTGAGCAGACGTGGTTGTATTTAGCTTGTATTTTGTCAAATTAGTGTTATTGACATAATTTTAATTAAGATGTACATCAAGTGTTCGCGAATATGTAAAAAGAATTGATATAATATTAAAAGTAGCTTACGTGTTGTTTTCATGGTTCATTATTATTATTACAATGTGCTTTTTTCAGTAAGTGTACTTTTTAATATATGAAAGGCATACTGGTCTTTGATTATATTCACGTATATTATAAGTTTTTTGGAAGTGAATTTACGTATATTTCATTAGAAAATTCATTTACTTCGAAACAAAAAAAAAAAAAAAAAAAAAAAAAAAAACGTAAGTATATTACTGCCTAAAATATCGCACCAGAGGTAAAATTTACTGTGATTCATAATTAATATTATTTAAATAAAAATACTCTATTGTTGCCGAATCTTATTGTGCTTTTTGTTGATTTTAATACGTTTTTATATTTACAAAATGATAATGTGGTGGAAAAAAAAAAAAAAAAAGTGAAACGGTTAGAATTTAGTTAGAATTCATTTTTATAAATTTATAACTATTTTAATTAACTGAAAACCATAATAGAAAATGATGTAAGTTATAATAATAATAAAACAATATATAATATTATTCATACTAATAACGTATATCGTAACTTGCGCATTAAACATTTTGACCTCGCTGCAGCGTGGCAATTATCAAAAAGCCATAGACCACATAAAACAACATGTGCTTTTTAATGAATAAACACAAAAATGGGATCTTCAAAATTGTTAACAATTTTTACCAGAATGTTAATGTAGCCCCACGAGAGAGCGTGAAAAAACTGTAAAGTATGCAATTTGCAGAAAATTCATATTTATGACGTCAAAAATATGCAAAAATTAGTAAAAATGTTGTGCGGGTTGCATAAATCGAATTTTCTGATCACTGCTACGGGGCTACTGTTGGGTTTTGAGACAAACTAAAGTTATTTTTATAAATCCCATCAAGTGTTTTGTGATATAAATGCTTATTTTTTTCTCTGGTCTATTCCTGTAATATTGCGCTTAGACGCCATATATATACTATGGAGTAACACATATAAAATATATTTGGACGGTAGCTGTCTTCACAACTCGGCCATATACCAGCTCGGTCCATTTTATTTAGCTTGGTAGTTTTTTTTTTCATTAATTGTTTTTCTGGTCTTAAATAAAAAATTAAAAAAGTTCCTTGCAGATTGAGGAAGGCCTGTTTGTCATCAGGGAGACATCAGTTGTATTACGTAAGCCGAAGCAGTTGTCCAACTCTGATCTCCCGTCAACAATCAGACTACCGTGCCAGTTTGCTTTCCCGTGAACCCCAGGCGTCGTGCCGTTTACAATCCTGTGCCGCGCAGTGGACCCAGACCAAAGTGGGATCAAATCACAGAACCACGTAGATATATCAGAAAAGTCGAGCTCGTCGGACATTTGCATGTCGCTCGCTCGAGACCCTCGTATGCCCAGTTGAGACGTGTCTGCTTAATTACACAGACATTTAGCACCCAAGCTTCGTTACGAGACTTGTTACCGGGAGAATGAAGTTCAAACCGGAAGTTCTACATGCTTATAATGCATGGAGTCCTCTTGTCAGGTCATGCATCACTTGAACAGAACCCCTGATAGAGACTGCGGTCAACAGTCTCAACTGTCGAGAGTTGTGAAGTCAAAGTGACCCACAACACAGCACGACAGATAATCCACGTGTTCACTGGCAAGGGTAATGACCTCAACAATATGGCTTAAGTAATAACCGCATGACCTTTGACCTTCTCACCAAGTAAGCACTCTCTCACTGACTGACTCACCGCACCGCAGGGGTGGCCGGACATGGCGGGATTTGTCCCGCCATAAGAATGTTAATTAACATAATGGGCTTATGGAACTTATTTCCCCCTCTTTTTCTCTTTCAAGTCCCACCATATAAGTGTCACAGCTACATTTACCCCTGCTATAACCATGGAGGCCGGCAAGTATGCTGGAGATTGAGGGGGATGGGGGCGGGGAAGGGGGGGGGGGGTTCTTGGAAGATTGATCTTTTTTTATCCTTTTATATCTTTTATAAAAATAAAATAAAAACAACATATCTGACATATCTGATATTGATTTCATCAAAGCTCTGTGATGTTTAAATTTTGAAAAATACGTACGACGATTTTTTTATAAATACTATATTTTTATAGGGTGTCTGCATTCTTTTGTTATAAAGTCGAGGCCATGTTGGATAAATCAATATTTGGGCTGGTATATAGGAAAAAAATTATTTTACCAGTTTAAAAATATACATATACTAATCAATATTTCTGAATGCATTGATGTTGTTAATAGCTTGCGAATTAGTATCTCAAATGTAAGAAATATAAAAATATAAAAAATTGAACCAATTTCCTAAAGAAAATAGAAAAAAAAAAGAGAAGAAGGTTGTTCTACACTCTAAAAAATGGTGCATTACTTTAGTTACGAATCCTAACTTATTTATATATACACTTTTAAGTTATTAGGTGTAGCTAAAATAATACATTTTAGCAAATTATTAAAAATAGCTAATTTAACTAAAAATAGCTTAAAACACCTTTAAAAAACTTAAAACAACTTAAATTCGCTATTTTTAACAAGTTGCTAAAATGCATTATTTTAGCTACTCATAATACCTTAAGAGTGCATATCTTTCATAAGTTAGCATTCGTAACTAAAGTAATGCACCAATTTTTAGAGTGTATATCATAACGCATTTAAATTAACATTAAATGTACTTTTTTTATATATATCCCATATATCTACATGGTATATCCCAGCGGGGGGGACATTCGGTTTTCTGTGGACCTACAGCGGATATAAATGGGATATATTTTGGGATAATATACATAATAAGATATCTAAAGGTCATTCAGTGCTGTGTGGCATAATGGGTGGACGGTCCACTCATTGTTCCTTCTCGACTCTATAGCTTGCATATATGATGTTTCTACTCATCGCGTCGACGAGCACATTTTGTTGTGCTTTAATGCAAGTCATGCAAGTAAAAGAGCGACAGTTTAATTAAGGGAGTAATGTGTGTAAATAACATAGCTATGTAATTTTTAAAAAGACTGTGAATTGAGTGTTTTTATAAATTATGTACAAAGTGACTATTATTTTTTCATTGTTATTTAAAATAGTGATAGCAGTGAGTGTAAAGCCCAGTGTCTTCACAGAAGGTAAGACAATAATCTATTTCACCGAGAAATTTTCTTATCAACATGCAGCCTCGCTCGAAATTCATCATTCGAAATATATATAATATATATATTATATATAAGTGTATGTAAGGAAAATAATAACTTTAAATTAACTAGTTATATAATGGGTGAATAAAAAAAAAAAAAAACATTATAAAGTTTTTATATAACAAGTATTCTGGCCAAATTATTTCTATTATAATGAGAATTTCCCTCAAAAAGCTTGTAACTAAATTGCAATCGTGAAAATTCAACAATATATAAAATTATATAGGTATTATCATAGAGGCGTGTACGCATGACGTCTTTCTGAGGGATTTTCTTGAGCAATGAATAGCATATTTCTCAGCATAGGACGAACTTGGGTTTTGACTATTTTCTTTAAAAAAATGTTTTTTTTGTTTTTTTTTTGGTCACTATTAATTTTCTCACATACTTGAGATACTAATTCAACCAATTAACAGCATCAATAATCTCAAAAAAATTGCGAAGTATTTTTAATCTTGCCAAATGTGTCATTTTCTCCTACTGGCCAATGTTATATTTAGTACTCACTTATGACGTCGACTTTAACATGAATGAAAACACGCTATTAAAGGCTGGATACTTGGATATATTAAGTACTTTAAGATATTTAACACTTGGATATTTCAATACATATATAATTAGCTGTTATTATATTGTAGCTTAAAATACGTATATTTAGATACGTACATTATACTGTGAAAATACCCCCCCCCCCCCCCCTCTTCTGTTCGCCGTGCCCCTCTATCCTCTCTGAATGTCATGCAAATAACACAGAATTACACTCTAGTTACAAAACTTTAAAACTTTCTCGCGCCAAAGTGCCCTTCACTCTGATTGGCTAAAATAATGGCAGCCATCATGAAATGGGCGGAGTTAAATATTATTTTGCTATTGGTTAATCCTTGCGGGAAGAAAGTATAAAATTTAAAAGTTTGTATTATTATATGAATATGATGCTCATGACTTAGAAGTAAATACGCTTTGACGCCATATTGGAGCAATAAACAACATTGCTTAGTATTAGATAAATGTGTTTTTGTCTATATTTTCCAGAAACAATGTAAATGTGAATTGCATTGTAATAAAAGAGGTTGTACGATCATGATAATTTTTTACATTTTTTGGAGAATATATTTATCTGAAAAAATTAATGCTCATCAATTTTACCTCATTCAATTAGAAAAAAAAATTTATATATTTTTTTAAGACTAAATAACTTAGTAATATATAAATTTAAAAAACAAAAACAGTAACAATAAATTAGTAAGATTAAAGGTATAAAAAATTAAGTATTTAAAATATTTTAATAATTCTTTTAGTAAAACAACAAGTTAATGACATAATTAGAACAAGCAATTAAAGCCAAAGCACAGCAAAAAAAAAAAAAAAAAAAAAAACTAAAACCAAAGCAAAAGATTATTAGCCTTTATAGCTTCAATTAACAAAGAACTGTTTATCATAGATTAGGCAAATATTTTTATTTTAACATCAAGCAGAACGCCTAGATAAAAACTTTTAAAACATAATTAAAGGTTTGTTTAAATTATTATTTAGCCTTATAGTCCAATAATGAGGAAAATAATTTTTTTAACCCCTACTTTTTATGACATTTTTAAAAACAGCGCTAAAAATTGCTAAGGCGTTATTTTTTCTTAGAACGATTGGAGCATGGGAATTATTTTTAATTAATTTTTGACATAAAAAGCCTGTCACGTCATCAATCGGGCATTTATTTCGGAAAGTATTGACCGTAGAAGGTTCAGTATCGAGTTTTTTGAAATCCTGAGAACGAGCTGATTCTATTAAACTGGTTACTGAACCTCGAACGATTAGTATTTGCCGAGAAAAAAGTGGACTGATGACGTCACAGGCTTTCTAGGCATATTTTCAAAAATTAATTAAAAATACTTCGCATGCTCCAATCGTCCTAAGAAAAAATAGTAACTCAAAAAATTTTTAAAGCTCTTTCCAAAAATATCATAAACTCAACAAAACATTTTCAATTGACCTTCCTCATTAAGGACAATTATACGTTAAAACTACTAACTTTATTTACATTGTATACATTTAATTTATATATTAAAATCATATATATATATATATATATATATATATATATATATATATATATATATATATATATATATATATATATATATATATATATATATATATACATATACATATACATATATATATATATATATATATATATATATATATATATATATATATATATATATATATATATATATATATATATATATATATATATATATATATATGTTTAAAATTAAATAACAAAAAATTGTACTTGACATGTATAAAAATTCTTTATTAAAGATAAGAAGAAAGTTACTTGATAAGAAAAAGCCATGCAATTTAAGATAAAATGATAAGCTTATATATAATATATTACTATTGGATTTAAGTATAATAGAGGAGTCCAGTGTATCTGCAGTAAATTATATATAATGCACTTCAATGCCATATTGGAGTAGTAAATAACATTGTTCAGCATAGGAAAAACTTCATGTAAGCCAATTTACTTTGAAAAATTTGTTAAGTTTTTCTTAGTTTTTTTTTTCTCACATAATTAAGATACTAATTCAACATATTTACAGCATTAATGCTCTCAAAAATATTGCATAGTGTTTTTTAATTTGCAAAATGAATTTTCTATGCTGCTTTTGTTATTGAGTAATCCAACATGGCGTCAACTTTAACATGAACACATACACCCTACCATACATGATAAAACATTTTAAATTAAACTTTATTAGATATTTTCGTGAAATTAATAGAATGACGTCATATTGATAAAATGCGATAATCTTGAGATAGAAGACACACACACCTGATATCAAACTGGTGATGTGGACATTTATTAAATATACAGCAGCTTAGCAACACACAAGCACAGTAAGAACTTTGAATTACTTCTTTAAATTTAAGTTTTTAGGTCTTAAAAATAAATTTTTAATATAAATTTGTTGAAAAAAAATACTGATCCATACGAAAGCTTGATTTTAAAATTATATCTATATTTACAAATACAAAACTTAACTATTGATAAAACTTATAACAAAATATTTTATTCTATCATATTTATTTTATCATATTTTATTCTATATATATATATATATATTCTATATCTATATATATAGCCTATAACGCTAATTTTATAAAGTTCTTAAGTATTAAAGAAAAAATTATAAATTTAACTTAAAGTTTTATTTTTTTAAATGCAGTAAGTAATTTAAGTAAATATTTAAAACACTTTTAGAAAAAATATAAAAAAATATAATATTTGCCACTTTTGGAAATTCTATATATTAGGCGATAACAAGTAAATTAAAACTTGATAAGAAAATGACACGAAATTTAAAATATATACTTAAACTTATCAATGACCTTGGATGCAAAAATATATATTAATACAAAAAATGTAATATATATGTATATTGTATATGTATACCTAGAACACAGGTATTATTATACTACAATATAATATCTAATGCAGGTGCACTGCGTGTCACAATAAAGTTGTGACTCACTTATATAAAGTGGTATTGTAGTTTATTAGTACATGTATGATACAAATAAAATTGTAGCTATTGCAAAATACAGAATTTACTTACTTAACATAGATAAAAATTAATTTCCGTGTAACAATCAAAGATTTTATTTTTGTGTACTTACAGATTAGATGTTAGGTAAATAATTTTTGAAGTGTATTTTTATTTATAAAATTATAATCATAAATATGATGATTTAAAAAAAATTATGCACAAAACCCTTACATATAAAATAACCTTTTTATTACAGCTGTAAATTTAACCCAAGACAAACTTGAACTCGTTGCAACATTTTCAAGTATCCGATCTGAAAAAACCAGCAAAACCGGGGTTTGAGCTTTTTCTAGTTTTATCAGCTTGAAATCAGGCAAACTCGAGTTAAGAGCGTAAACGAGCCTTCAAAATACACGAGCTATTGAGTTAAAAACGATCCAAAAATCATTATTTTTTTTAGATAATGAAGTTGGTATAAGCGGGATACACCATTGTGCACTTCATCATATGAAACTAGTTAAACTTTGCTTCTTTGCTAAGATATATACCTGTCGATAATTTTTATTACACTTTTTCTGCTTTCTTACCATAAATATAATTTTTTGGATTTGGTTTTTATAAAAATAAAGCTGTAGTTGCTAGACAGCGAAGGTGCGCAATATATATTTTGATGGAATTTTTTCTATATTTGAAATGAAATAATAATATTAAATCTCTAAATATTTTTTCTGCATCACAAATAACAATACATTTAGGTGATAAATGTTCTGCTGGCATTATATTGTTTAATTTGATAAGAAAAAAAAGTATAGAGAAAAAAAAATGAGCACTAATGGTGTATATAACTAGAGTTTTGCATATTACCAAAGCATAAATTTGCAATTAGACCAAATGCCGCAAAAATTATTAAATCAAAATTTAATTTTTTTATTATAACGCTAAATTATTAATTGCAAATAAATTTAAGCATTACTTTAAATTTATTGACAACCCAAGTAATACAGAATCGCAGACATATATATACAGCATTTCACTCTACAAAGGGTTTTTTGGGTCTATTGCCCAGACATTTCAACGACAAACACAGACACTTGAAAATCATTAAAAATTTGTTAACTTTTTTTTTAATTATTATTTAAAATTGTTTACAATTTACAAGCCAAGGTATAACCTTATCGACTTGTTCACTTCAGGTAATAATACAAGACTTATATTTTTTGTTTATTTATAATATATATATTTTTAAATTAATTCTCAATTAAACTATAATTTCTATATATCAGATTTATATGAACATAGATAAAATAAGCATTTACATAAAAAAAAACTTTTGTAAGAATAAGTTGAAAACTAAGAAAGACTATTGAAGAGCAAAAAAAAAAAATAATAATATCAGTTGCATTTTGCATAAATGTACATTACAATTGTTATAAAATGGAACAAAAGGATTTTGCCGAATATGCAGCACGAATGAAATTGCTAGAAAATAATTTTCACAAAAGTAAGGTGTGTCTACTGCTGCAAGTCTCCGCTCTCTTATATCTCTCGTATGTGTGACCATTTAAATATTTATGCTTGTTTGACCAGCCGTCTGGTGCACCTCTCTACCTTTTAGAAAACAATTTACCAAATCAACCAAGATCTATTAACTGTAATTTTTATAAAAATGTGCTGCGTTTATTTACTTTACGAGAGGTACACAGCAGTAAATTATGAAAATGTTTAGTTTATTTTAAATAAAAATAAAAAATTAAAAAATTGTCACTTCAAAATATCTCGATGAAGGGAAAATTTTTTGTTGTGTTATTTTATATAAATGTATATATGAAATATTTAATAATTTTTAAAGAGAGTATACTAAAATTTTAGCTTTTCACTGTAAATATGAAATAGGTGGAATTAGAAGAAACTATTTAATAAAAAGTGTTATATTAAACTAAAATTTATTAAAAAAACTTGTAAAATCTTGGTAATATTGTAAGATTTGTGTTTGTATGCAAAAATTAAATTTCATGAAACAATAATTGTTATATTCGTTAAAATTTAATTACTAACAATTTCTAAATGTATAAGATTCATTAGCTTTAATAATTTCTTTACTAATACATTATCAATATATTGAAAATGTAGTTTAAAAAGAAGCTATCAAAAATAGTAATTTACGCAATTATTTTGTTTTGTAAAACAATTATAACATGAAAGTAATTCTTATTTCTTATAATAAAAACTTTTTTTTAAATATTTGTTTGTAGGTATGTATATATATTTTTATTAAATGTTTTTCTTTTTAGTTGGCATATTAACAATGGCTGCCAACGTACAAAATTATCATAATGAAACAGTTGGACTAAAAGTGTGAGTACTTTGCAATGTTTATGTATTATTTTTATTTTTAAATTATATATTTAAATATATTTCAAGTATACCTATCACTGAAAAGTGCGAATTAAATGCTTATTTTTAATGTGTCATACTTTTATATATAAATAAATAATATTTAAAATATAGAGTCTATGCATTCATGTTAAAGTCGACGCCATATTGGATAACTCAATAACATGGGTAGCATAGGACACAAAATAGGACATTTTGCCAGTTTAAAAACACTATGCAATATTTTTGAGAGCATTGATGCTTTAAATATGTTAATTTAGTATCTCAATTGTGTGTGAAATAAACAATTAGCAAAAAATTAACCTATTTTTTAAAGAAATTTGGCTTAAATGAAGTTTGTTCTATGCTGAGCAATGTTATTCACTACTCCAGTATGGCCTCCAAGCGCAATAAATATGACGTCATGCGCATACACCCTTTAAAGATAATTGCTTAAAATTATCAATGATGTTAAAAAATATATCATAATAGTTTATATTTTAATATATATAATTATTTTAATGAGAAATGAATTCTATTTAAGTAAATTAGATCTGCTACTTGGTTTAGCTGTAGCCCATTTTATTTTAATTTTAATTACCAATTTAATATAACATTTCAAAAGTGTAATTGTAATTTATTTGAAATCAGTAATATATAATTTACACAGCACTAAATATCCTATAAAATATTTATAGGATATCCACTTAGATATACCACGTAAATCTACAAAGTGTTCGTCCTATAGATGTCCCATAGGAATTATATGTCTTGCCATAACAGGCCCATTGGATGTCTCCGGGACATTTTTTTGGTTATGTCAAAATTGAAATCGATGCTAAATGGTCGGAAATTGTTTAAATTTAGGGGGGGGGGGTATAATGGGGTTGCTTTTTTTTTACTTTTTCCTTTTTTTTTTTTTTTTGGTTTTTTCTATCTTTTTTTTTAATTGACAGCCCCTAATCCCAACCCCCAGATTAGAGGAAGGACTAGGCATTTGCCAAAGTCAAATGACTTATGATGTTGTTACTACCACCAAGACCTACATAAAATGTTAAACATAAAATGGATATATGCCGAGAATAACATTAAAATTTTGAATTTTGCCATTAAATATTAGTAATCGCTTTCTAAAATTAAATTATCTTAATTAATTAAATTAGCACTTTTTATGTTTTCAACTTTTAAAATATAGTTAACTGCATAAAACTTATACATTTCAGATTCAGGAAAATAATTAGTAATTAAGCTATTAAAAAAATATCATAATTTAAAATGCACTTATTGGAGGTGCCCCCTGGTGGACAGGCACCTGGATGTCTTTAGGATATCTATGAATATACAAAAAGTTAAAATATTTAATTTCTTAATAACTTAAATAATTATAAAAAATTATGGTTTATAACCTTAGTAAATAATCATAAAAATTCGAATTTAAAAAAATTTGGAAAAAAAAGTTTATATCTACCGGTATACATTTCTGGGATGTTTTGAGGACATTTAAAACTTAGATTTAAACTAATAATCCCCATTATAATCCAAGTGCATGATAATTATAAAGTAAAAAACAAATATATCAGTTATTTGAATTTTTTTTTAATATTCTTTTCGTATATCCTGAAGACGTTTGAAATTCATTTGAAATGGATGGTATATAATTGGGATATACGGATATCCTATGTATATTTATTGGATGTAGAGTGCTGTGTGGGATGCTTATAACAATAATTAAGATGTATTTATTACTGATTTCAGCTTAGAACTTTCAAAGAAAACCACTCCAGGAATGGTATTAATTTTCAACCAGGAAAACTACTATAACGTGAACATGCATCGAGAAGGAACTCAAACTGATGTTGAAAGTCTTAAAGACACTTTTAAAGAGTCACTGGGATTTAAGGTTCAAGTTTGTAATGACCTAACTACTGATAAAATCAAGCAAGTCATCAATGAATGTAAGAAAATAATCAATAATAATTTTCTTCGTTCTTTTCGCATATTTAGTTCGTAAAAGTTAGTTACGTACTATTATATATTTTTTAAATAATTAGAGATAACAATTT
This sequence comes from Ecdyonurus torrentis, assembly GCA_949318235.1. Taxonomy (NCBI): domain Eukaryota; kingdom Metazoa; phylum Arthropoda; class Insecta; order Ephemeroptera; family Heptageniidae; genus Ecdyonurus; species Ecdyonurus torrentis. The sequence continues at coordinate 1,590,919 of OX439137.1, read as the reverse complement.
AAAAATCAAATACAACTATTTATTATTCAAACAGTTTGGTATATTTTTAAATAAAAATAGAATTACTTGTATGTTTTGTTGCTTATGATATTAGTCTTCTTAACAATTTACAGATGCTGAGCACAAAAGCTATGAAGACTGTGGAAGTCTCTTTGTCTTCGTGCTGACCCATGGAATGTCTTATGGAATGTTACATGCTAAAGATGATTGGTTTCATGTTAGCAAACTTTGGGGACCTTTAAAAGACAGTGAAGCTTTGAAAGGAATTCCTAAGCTTTTCTTCATACAGGTTATTATAGATTTATATAATTTTTATTAATTTTTTTGTTATATTTTAGCATATTTTACTACCTTTAAAGTAATATTTTACTTTTTTAAACTGCTTGTTTGTATGGTTTTAAGTTGTAATTTCTTATATTGTAACACAAATTAAAAAAATACTTATAAAAAGGATAAAAGAGGGTAAATATAACATAATATCTTAATACAATGCAAAATAAATCTAATACTTATAAAGAATAACCCCTAATAAATAAGATTATATTTTTAAGTACTATTAAAGTGCGTGGCTAGTAGTGGCACTTCTACACATAGGAAAATTACGTTTAACATTCAAGGTAATTTATTTGATCCAAGTAATTTTTACATGATTTAATACTATTCTTTTTCCACTGATCGAATTTTGAAGAAATAATACACATTGCTAGTAAAAAGTTCTTTTGATCTAAACAACGATATTTCTATGTTCAGGCATGCAGAAACTTCGGCGAAACACCTGAGAGTGATATATCTCAGTATGAAGCAAGAATGCAAGTTCCCTTCTCTGACTTTGTAAACCTGTCAAATCTGTGTTTGTTTCCACATGCTAAGGACTTCTTTTTTGGATTTAGTACTGTACCTGGTGAGTAACTATCTTGTAGGCAAAATCTTATACATTTTAAGTGTTTAATTTTTACTGGGTATTTTAAGAACAATCAAATCCGTTTACTTTTATTAAAGTAGTAATAATATAGTATAAAATCTATTAATGTCAATTTAAAAATCCATTGTAATACTAAGTTTTGACTATATTTTACAAATTAAATTACTTATTTTTTACTAGTATGATATAAAAGGTAACAAACCTAATTTTTAAATAATACTTTTACAGTCTAGGTGAAGATAAATTAAAATTCCTATATTTTTTTGATGATTTCACTATATATTATTATACTATCTCACAAAAAAAATTAACAAATTTTAATACAAACAGACAATTAGGAGTTTTTAAGTTTCTAACAAAACTCTTTAAACTTCCTAGGCCGAGTATCATTTCGACATCCTGAAGACGGAACTTGGTTCATACAACCGCTGTGTGAGCAGTTGAAACAAATGATGAATGGCAAAGGTGACTTAATCTCTGTGATGACAAACGTAGTTGCTGAAGTGTCAAAACAACAAATAAATAAAAAAATAATTGTTGGGCAGACACCTGTCTATGTTACTGCTCTTGATTACAAAATATGCTACAGGTAAGACCAATTATTTTATCTATGCTTAAACGTGTTAGTGTTATCAATTTATATATTTTATATATATTTATATATATATAATGTAATTAATTGAACCAGTATTTGGGAAAACATTTTTTTTAAATATAAAATTTTAAAATAATATTTTATATTTGAATGTATTTATATTTTATTTTAACTTAATGTAATATTTTTAAATAGAATATTCTTTTTCTTTCTATAATTTTTTACTAATTTTATAAAAAGAATTTATTTGCATAATGTCATACCAAATAAATTTACTTTATTTTTAAATATCTTAACGTAAATAAAAGTTATTATACTAATTTAACTTACCAATTTTTCAAGACACACCAAAAAAAATTCTCAAATCTTATTCTTAAAGAATTTATAAAAGGTGAAAATAAATATTAAAAGTTATAAAACATTGGTTAGGGTTATTATTTTAGCAATGCTTAATAATTTAAAAAATCTTAAAATAACTTAACGTTTTTTTTAAATCATAACTCGTTTTTACAATTGCATAGCAATTTTAACAATGTCTAAATTCACAAATATAATCGATTCCAATTATCTGTTATTTTCGTTTATAGAAGGTTTAAAAAAAAATTGGTTAAACCTCATACTCTCAGTGGTTGTCTTTAAGCCACTTAAATTGCAATTTTATTGATATTTCTTACCCTATAAAAGTTGTAGATGTTACATAACGTGACTTTGTCAGAAAGATTGGTGTGCAGGCAAAGAAAAAAATTAGTACCAACAATTCATTAGACTAATTATATATTGAAATGACAATTTAAAAGAACGTAGAAAACCAATGCGTGTCTGAAGGTCTTTTAAATCTGCTCTAGTTATCTTGTAAAAAGGTTAAGTTTTTTACATTTTCTCAATTTAAAAGAAAAGAATTTTTTATTTAGAAAAAATATATCCTTTAGAATAAATTTTGTAAATGACTTTAAAATTAAATTAGGTTCAATAAAGGAAATAAAAGTATATTGTAAAAAGAATACAATACTTATATTATATATCCTGTTATTAGAAAAAGTACTATCTAAAGTTCTTTTCAATTACCTTTTAAAAAAACTAATAGGTCGCACAAGTAAAAGAGCACAATAAAAAAGAAATCATGTTTTATCAGGCTATGAAACTTTTGCATTTTACATATTTCTTCCCTTTGATTTACTCTGCTATTTTTACACATATAAAATCACCTATATAAGCTTCAAAAATTGCTGATGATGTGTGCATTATGTAAGTGGAATTTTATTTTTCAAAGTTACGGAAGTAAAATATATAATATTAATATTACATTTTTGTACTTTATTATTACGTATTTAGGAAAATTAAATAATTATTTGTTTCATAAATATCATAGTTCACAGTTATGAAAAAAAATGTATACTACTAAATATTTATTCTTTCGTAAGTATAAAATCGTGTTTTATTCTAAAATATGGAATCAATGTGAATAGATGAGAAAGACTTATGGCAAAACCTCTTATCACCTTCTTTTTTTTTCGTTTTAGCAAAATAGAAAATATTTGCTTCTATATTATAAAAAATATGCTTTATATTATACTCTGTGTGGGTTCATTGCACACGGCCCCGTATATCTAAAATTTACATAGAAAATTGTAGCAGTCAATGAAAAATATATTACATGTTCAATATTTTAAATTTATTTTTGACCATGGCCATTGATTTTTTCTTGTTATTTTTCAATCATGATGTTTTATCTTATTTTTAAAATATTAATTTTTTTTGTAATTAAATAAAGCTTATATCTCTAAAATTACATTGTTCTGAATTCTAATTACATTATAAGCAAATATACTTCAATGTTAATATTGAGGTCTACAGTTTTGCAATTGGCTTTTCACGTAAAGTGTTTTCTTTAGCTGCTAAAGAGTTTATCTAAGTGTTATGTTAACAGTTTTTTAGTGAACCGAACCTGAAAAAACATATTATTGTATATCAAATACTTACAAGTGGAGAAAAAGGTGTAAACATTATTAAATTATTCAGAAAATACCTTCTTACTTTTAGCATATAATTGATCAGACAAATGATTCTTTCTTATTTAAAGTCGTCCTCAAAACAGTTGTTCCTATTAATAATTGTAAAATTTTAAAACCTGGACTCTTTTTTAAATTTAAATGGCATTTTAAAATTATCGCGAAGTTATAAAAAGCAACTAAAGCTAACGTTGGCCTACAAAGGAAGAAAAACTAATAAATGGTGTGTAGGAATTAAATATATCTAATTTTAAGAAGTAACGTGTTTTATTATTTAGTTATTTTATTCATTAATCTTTAAGCTAGAAACTTAAACTTAGATTGCAAATTTTAAGAAGCTCTAATGATGCAAAGAACGAAGTGTTTCATTAGAAAAAGACATAAACAAGCGCTTTACGACTTTATCACATTTTTTTAAATCATAAATTGAATACAAAAAATTTAAACTGAAAAACGTGTTTCGATTGTGATCAAATCAAAAAAATATTGATCGACTATAACAATATAAAAATGCAGTTTTGAATAATATAGTGATGTAATATTTAGTTATCTAATTTCTAAATTATTAAGGTATTTTAATTAAATTGTTTTAAAAAGCTCTACAAATGCACACAATGAAGTGCTTGATTATGAAATACTTGAAGAAGCTCCTGGAATAGCTTGCATTCTCTATGAAGAGACTCGTAGTGAAGAGGCTGCATCATTATTTTCATGCTTCGAGACACTGAACTTCAATGTGTCGTCATCTATTTTCCCAAACAGAGACTCCCTACTTCAAAAATGTAAGTATTGAAATCAATTCAAAATAATTATTTAAATATGTTTTTCATTTTTTTGTCTAAAACATGAATTTTTGGGGGAAAAAATTATGATATTAGCATACAAATTTTTTGTATAAAGAATTTTAATTTGTTTTTAAAACAGGAAAACAAATCTTGCGTTTGATAAGCTAAATAATTAAGGGTTGTAATGAAAATTAAAAAAAAAATGTAATTCTGCAAAATTATTTAAACATAATATTTGATATCATGTGATTCAGTGAAAGTGGGAACCACGTAATATATATATATATATATATATATATATATATATATATATATATATATATATATATATATATATATATATATATATATATATATATATATATTTAATGTTAATACACATGTTAATATCTCCTATGCTGAAAATGTCAGATCTGTTCCGCGCGCCTCCTGTCTCAAGTGGTTATAATTATACTTGAACAACGTTATTCGCATAATGTTTTGCGATGGTTTTTGTATGACGCGACTCTATTCAAACTTGAATTTAATGTCAAATCAACGCTATAAATAAAAAGCTTTAAAACAAAAAATATCTTCACTATCCATTAAAGATCTGTAGATATCTCTTTGGAGCTCACTAGGAATATATCTGACTTTACTTTAATTTTCAATTCAAGTTTAAATAGAACCACGTCATAAAAAAACACACAACACATGCTACAAATAACGTTATTCAAGTATAGTAATTACCACTTGAGACAGAAGGCGCGATGAACCGATCTGTCTTTCTCAGCATAAAAGATAACAGATAACATACTGTTATACTAATTACTTTAAATAATCTTAAGATTGTTTACATAAAAAAATGAAAAATACTTATTTAAAGAAACATTTTATGAAGGAACTCATTGTTTTAATTGTTTTTTTTTAATATTGGGAGATATGTAATGTTATTTTTCCAACTTAATAAAGAAGCTATGAAATGCCACAAAATACTTTAAAAAATATAAAATAAAGTATCAATAGTAATATTAAAAACAAACTAATGTTATTTAGTGATTACAAAAGGTTGCATATATTTATATATATTAATTCTAAGAGATTTGACAATATCTTTCAGTGCGTGAAATTTCCTCTGCTGCAAGTACTTTTGCTTCGATATTTCTCGTATTTCTTACTTCTCTTGGTGAAAACACATTAAGGAATTTTCAACTGACGTTTGAAGAATGCAGAAAACCTTTTCTAGCCAGCAACTGCGAGTCCACAAGACAGAAGCCTAAAATCTTTATGTTTTTGGACACTGAGGTAAAAAATCCAAATTACTACATGGTATCTTGAATGCGATATTTTGTTAATATTATTTTTACTATCTGTTGTTTTAAATATTCGATTAAGAATATTGAAATAAGAATGCTTATTCAAATAAATATTAAAAAAAATTATCTGTTTTAGACTCAAGAACTTGCAGGTACATTCGATGCCCAAGGAACATCAGTACCAAAATTTTGCAACGACCACTCAGATATGTTTCAAATAACTTCCCTGCTAAAAATTCTTGGCCAAGACCTTGCAAGGTCTTGCAAGATGCTTCAAGATTGCAAGATCTTGAACAAATGTTCAAGATCTTGACCTGTTTCTTGCAAGATTTTTTAAAAATCTTGCAAGAATTTTCATGTTTCAAGAAATGTAATTCTTGAGGACCTTGAGGTAGAAAATCTCAAGACTGCAAGAAAAATCTTGCAAGATTTGAACAAAATCTTGCAAGAAAATTGTTCTTGATGATATTACCGATCTTGATGAAACTACTTCAAGACTGCAAGAAAAATCTTGCAAGATTGGAACAAAATCTTGCAAGATTTTTTTTTTTTTTTTTTTTGACAACATTATCAATCTTGATGAATGTATATACTTCAAGACTGCAAGATTAATCTTTCAAGATGTGATACAATCTTGCAAGATATTTTTTGGACTTTTAATAAATCTTGAAGTAAATAGTGTTTAAGACGAAAAGAATTTTTCTTGCAAGATTTAGTCACAATCTTGCAAGACAAAAATTCAGATAAAAAAAAAAAAAAAAAAAAAAAAAAAAAAAAAAAAAAAACTTAAACTCATATTGTATATAAATATCAATAATATAATAAAACTGATTCAATTTTCGTATTCCTCACCCCTTTTTACCCCTAAATACCAAATTTCATATTTTTAGGGGTTGAGGGTACTTGGCAGTAGAAGTCCGAAGTAGTTACAATGTTATATAGTTCAAAACGCGAAGTATTAGTATGTCTGTTACAGAACTGCAGTGCTAGGACCGGCTTCCATGCGATCACCGAAGTTAAGCAACGTTGAGCGTAGACAGTAGTTGGATGGGTGTAAAAAAATAAAAGTTAAAGCGTTTAAAATAATTCCACCGCCAAAATATTTTTTTAAATTCTCTCTTTACATTTCATCACCAAAATGTTCAGCAGATAATGCGCTGCTTATTTATCTACTACAAATAAGGATTTTTTAAAAAAAAATGTTCAAGATCTTGAACAAGATTTTTTGGTCAAGACCTTGCAAGATCTTGGACAAGACCTTGCAAGATCTTGACTCAAGACCTTGCAAGGTCTTGACGAAAAATCTTGTCCAAGATCTTGCAAGATCTTGCAAGGTCTTGGCCAAGAATTTTCAGCAGGGTTGCTATCACAGAGGTAAGGATAGAGAAAAAATTGTCACTACTTTTGAGAAAGAAACTTTAAAAAACATAAAAATGTTAAATGAACAAAAAGCACTTCTGATAATTAATAAGCTTGTATGTAAAGAGTAATTAACTTACACTTTGAGACTTTTGTACAGGGAAAACTTAAAAAGAAAGAATTAATTTCAAAATGTCTTACAAAAAAAAACATTAATAAATAAAGTGTATTTATGTTACACAAATTATAATGTAAAACATTTTTAAATCAAATACACAGCAACATTCTTGCTTTTTTTTTCTATGGTTTTTTAAAGTGATACGACTGGAAAATACGTCAAAAATGTTCCTTAAATAAACTAATAAATTTAAAATCATTGTGTTTTGGTGCCCAATTTTACAATCGGTTTTCCACAGGTACATACGAGCGGCTCAAAGTGATGCTACATATTCTGTCAATCAGACGTTCTAACATAATGGACTTGCTAACCAGAGTCTTGCAAGGAGATACAAAATCTACTCGAGGATATTTGTCACATGTTGAGTCAACGTTAGGCCAAAATATTGTGCTGGGACCATCTAATATGGTAAGTTGTATTTTACAAATATATTTTATTTCGTTTATTTTTATATAATTTTATTAAATAGTTTACCGGTTCTAGAAAATATAAAACAAACGTTCAACGAAAAGTTAAAAAATAATAAAAATATTTATGAACAAAAATGGACTTCTTGCAAAGAAATTTTTTTAATTGTTGCAACGTGTAAGGGAAAACGATTTTTTCATTAGAAATGAATTAAAAAATTTTCAATTTATTTTAAAAAGATCGTTCATTGCAAATGGTTCATTAGATTTGTTTGAAATATTTTATTTAAATAAATATAAAAATTTCCTAATTTTGTCACCGTCATAATTGCATTTCATTTATTAGTTTACATATACAATAGTCTCCATTTAATGTCTCCATTTTTATGTTGTGTGGGAATGCCTTAAAAAATCTTTTTAATCGTTAGTGTTATTGTATATAACATTAATGACGAGTCTTACAAAAATCTTCTGAATTGTAATTTAGTTTTGTTTTATTTAATTCTTATCTTTATCTCTTTTTTATATACTTTTTAATAACTTAATATTAAAACAAATTTTCTTTTATTTTAACGTTTTAATTATCATGGTTTTACATAAAATTCAATCAATAATTTAGATATTATCTAAATATAATTTTTATATTTGCAGAAATTTAATTATAAATATTATAATACATATTTAATGCATATAATTTTTTACATTTTTAAAAGTTATATTTGCTTTTATTTTTTTTTAGTTAAGAATGTATTTAAAAATGTTTATTATCTATTTTTATAGTCAAATGTTAAATATACAACTTCATATAATCAGAGAACATTACTTGCAAGTGTTATTACTGTTATTATTTTAATCACTGGGAAATGGTCATTATTAGTTATATGTTATTTTTAGCCCGGTACAGGGTTCACAATATTAAAGTTAAGGTTTTGATGAGTTAATTTCTTAGTTATGAGTTGTTTAATCACGTAAATTAGCACATATTGTAATAAACTACACCCAAAATAAAAAGTTTTATAAATAACCTTAACAAGGCTTAGAGAAAAATCAACTTCTAAACAGGTTCTGGTTTTGTCTAGAATTTTTTTTTATTCTTCTTTTAAACTGTATTAATTCAGTAGTTTTTTGAACTACTTCTTTTATAATTTCGGCTTTAGGAATTAAATATAATTGGTGCAACTTTGACACACACTTGGTGTTGATTTTGAGCACATTTTAAAAAATATTTTCTTTCTCTTGGGTTTGTGAACGTCTTACATATATTTTTTTTGTAATATCTATTTCCTAAAGATATGCAATTGATCTTGGTTTAAAAATTCTGTGACATGTTACAAACCAAACCCTTCGAATTAACATGGTAATCCCTAAACCAGGCCAAATTTAGTATAAAACTAATAGTGAACCTATTCAGTGTTTGATCTTATGGCCCTTACTAGTGCTGTGTCTTGCTGTTTTAAAATTATCTATTAGTTGCATAAGTAGATCCTAGTTATTTAAACGTGATAATTGGTATATTTGGTATATAATATATATAACATACTATATTTGCTAATATATTATATTAACATCAAAACCTGAAATTGCCCAAAGCTTGTAATTTGTGCTCTTCTCCGCTTTGAATTTGTTTCTTTTGATTTAATCCAAAAATGCTTGCATTTTTTGTTCACGGACATTAATCAATACTAGTTATGAGTATTTCACAAACCTGTAGAAATTATGTAGATATGTAAAAATATGTAAAATATGTAGATTTAATCTTTTAAATTTGATTGAAACAAGTTTTTTAAAAATACAAAAATAAAAAGCCAAAAAAAAATCTTTCTCGATCTAGAACTTTTTATAATTTCATTCAGTTTCTTAATATGATGTCTATATTATTATTCATAAACTAAAACATCATCTAAATACTACTGGTAAAAATCTAGTTGTTTGGATTGTATGTTTAAATATAAATTAAGATCATAAAACTACTTATGAAGTTGCACTTAAATCTGTGCATTAACAATTAACGTGTGTTGTGAAGTATTCAAATGCCAATATTATTTATTTAACTGCTAAAATAAATCTAAAATTAAAAACCATATGTTATCATCCAAAGACAAACATTAAACTGATCGCATAAGAAAACGATTTAAACGAAATCGTTATGACTGCATAAACTGAGTTATAGCTGTCTTTTTCCACTCTTACATGACTGCACTCCCTCTTTATTTAAATCTAAAAAAGTGGCAAGAAGTGTGTAAAGCAAAACGAAGCAATTCAAACACGCAGGATGTATAAGACGTATCAGAGAAATGTGTTATTTTGCAAACTTTGAAGATTTGAATGTAACATTACAGCAACAAAAAGATAAAAATATATTTGATGCCCTACATTGAAAAGCCTGTTTAGTTGGCAATGTTTGAGCATAGTTTCATAGTTTGGCAAGTGCAAATTTTTGCACTTTTTTTCGGCATTGAAGCGTGTACTAGAGATTTATACTTAATAAAAATAGTTTTGAATTGGTTTTGCATTATGGGTAACGTAGATACGTCGCCATAAGTTTGTTCACATACCTCTGAAAATTCCGCTTCGGTATATATTTCACATGCTTTGTATTGCTATTCAGACTTTTGCTACTATTTGGATTTAAGTTTAAAAGGGAATATGGTTGGGTCGGAATAGAAAAAGTCCATTGCCGAGTGGTAAAGGCAGCTGACTCGAAACTCTGTACTCCTCACCAAGTTTAAGTTGAAGCCGCTGTTGGGTGCGTACGTGAAATCTGAGACTACAACTCATTGCATGTACGTCGTCAACTAGAGTAACTTTAAACACCCAATTATCTTAGTCTAGGGGCCTCAGAAATTTAAAGTAATTTTCTTTTTTTTTAAATTTGTTTGATCTTAATGACATGCTTCAAAGTTTTGACATAAGTGCCCAAAGTAGAGATATTTGGGTGTTCAAAAATACTCAAAATTACTCCGGTTGACTGTACATGAATTCCTTGACGACGCACATTATTTGTGAGATACAATATTGATTTAATTGTCACAACCAGCCTAGAAGTTTCAATAGTTTTTCTAGACTGTTATGGGAAATACCATGCTGTTAACTTAGACCGGAACCTGCCAGTGTGTGCTTTTTTCAATATTAGGAACTTCTTACCTGTCAATAAGACAATGTATTAACTAAGACTGACGTTTATGTAGCAAGATATCACAATAACAAGCAAGCATAGTAAAGTAAGGTCCACTTGACCATAAAATCATAAATTGAAAAGCCAAATCAGTCATAAAATTTTACTAATGATGTTAATTTTAAAAAAACATTTAAACAATTTTTCGTTAACAAAGTGATCTCTTTCTCTCTCTCTCTCTACTTCTCTCTACTTCAACTTCTCTCGTCCGTCCCTCCGTTCGTCGGACCATCCGTCCGTCCGTCTGTCCGTCCGTCCGTCCGTCCGTGCATCTTTCTGTCCTTCCTTCGTTCTGTCCGTCTGTCTGTCTGTCTGTCTGTCGGTCTGTCTGTTTTTCTTTGTCTTCCTGTTTTTCTCTCTCCCTATCTCTCTCTATTTCTTTCTCAATGTTGGGTTTAACTTTTGTAATATGCTATAAAATGAAAATTATCAAAATTTCGTGAAAATAAACCGAAATAAACATGCTTTCCAGTATTTGATCTAAACCGACAAACCTTAAGCGAAAACATTTAAATTATAATATATATATATAAATTTATGTATATATATATATATATATATATATATATATATATATATTTATATATATATATATATATATATATATATATATATATATATATATATATATATATATATATATATATATATATATATATATATATATATATATATATCGATGCCTCCGCGTCAAAAGCGATCATCTACGCTTTCCAGATTTCCGACGAAACGACTATCTACACTTTCCGAGCAGCATTGTAACCCGACTAGCGGCCATAAGCTTAACATTGCAGATGCTCGGCGGCGGAAAGTGTAGATAGTCGTTTTGTCGGAAATCTGGAAAGTGTAGATGCTCGCTTTTGACGCGGAGGCATCGATATATATATATATATAGTTTTTATTGTTATTTAATTTATAAACTCTCATTCTATTTGCAGACTAATACAATATCAATAAATCTCTTGAAAGATTTAAAGAAAATCTCCAAATCATTAATGATAAATGGAAGTAAGGAAGCTGCTGCAATTTTGCTTCAAGAAATAAGTGAAATTAGAAGTAAAAAGTTTAAGATTGAAGAAATGGAATTTGTAACGAGAAAACTGGAAACTGCATTAGATTATTTTGATTTAAATCTTTATGGGAAAGCAAATGCGTTATTTGAGCAGACATTAGAAGCACAACGTCGTGTTCTAGGTGTTAAACATGTGGATACATTAAGTACAATGCACAACATGGCTAACACACTGGATAACCTTGGACGTTATGACGAGGCACTGGCTCTGTATAGTGAGAGTTTGGAGCAGCGACGTAAAGTTCTAGGACATGAGCATGTGGATACATTGGCTACAATGCACAACATGGCTAACACACTGGATAAACTTGCACGTTACGACGAGGCACTGGCTCTGTATAGTGGGTGTTTGGAGAAGAGACGTAAAGTTCTAGGACACGAGCATGTGGATACATTGGCTACAATGCACAACATGGATGTATGGGAGCCCGTCAAATTAGGCGCCCGGGGGATAAACTCGCAGTGCGCCCATACCCGTAGAAATAGCATTCAGGCAAATGGGGCGAAGCCCCCTATTGCGCCGCAGGCGCGAATTTTTCGGGGGGTTCCACGCCCCTTTTTGGCATAAAATGCAAAATTAGTATACCTAAAAGAATTTGCTATTACAATTCAAGTACCTCAAATTTAATATTTTTTTACACCATTTGAGTATAAAATCCAAGAAAAATATTGTTATTTTTTTCTTCAATAAAAGTGCATTATTCTAAATTGCTTTTTAAAAATTATTTACGACATATATATATTAAGGTAGCATGTACTTTAAGGTAGGATTGTATTTTTATTTTCTGCATGTATTAAGTATAGAGTGTGCATGATGTACCCAAAATTTAAATTAAAAAAAAAAACACTGCATGTCATCACAACAGAGTGTGAAATTGTCGCAAAATGCACCACCCTCAATGCTAATGAATCTATATTTGAACATTTGAACCCCGATTTTGACCCTTGCTTTGATTTTTTATTTTTTTTTCATTTTTAAGGTGTTTTAAAAATACTTTCCAGATTGAAATGTTTGGTTCTAAAAATTGATTTTACGGATTTATCGCAACAAATTTTCGAGTTTTTTTTTTTTTTTTTTTTTTTTACAATTGATCTATGTAAATTTAAATATGCTATTTACAATAATTTTGCTCTCCGTAAAATAATAATAATAATCTCGTAAAAATCGTTTTTAAACTCAAAGTCAATAAAAATTGATCAGTCTAATAGAACAGGCTAAAGTATTTTTGTTCAGCAGTTGTTCAAGTAAAATTTTGCGCATGACTAAGAGCTTGACGTTTTATATATACGCATATGAAGATATCAGTGTTGTAGTCGTAAAAAAATGCCAGGTAAGATGCTCTTATATGGGTCCAGAAAATAACCTGGGGGGTAAGGGGGGCGCAGCCCTCCTTCAGCCCGCCGCAAGCGCGAAATTTTTTAATGCCACGCCCATTTTTTAGATAAATAATACAACAATTGTGTATTATAGTTAAAATTTATACTGACCAAATTTTAATTGATAACGCATCAAAATCGACACGAAAGCTACGATTTAATTTTTTTTTTCAATACAAAGATTCATTTTTATTATTTTTATTTGATTTTATAACTGCCCACTCGATGATGTTGGGGGGCTATTGCGTGCAACGGGCTTATTCTGAAGCCAAGATACACGCACCCTGTTACTACCCAAAGACGACAAGGCCCACCCCACACCTAGGACCTCTCCTGAGCGGTGACGGACGCGACCCCGGGCCCTGGAACCGTACGATTCAGGGTCGGATGCCCAATAATTATTATTAGATACGTGAATTATGTTTTTGGGCACTGAATATTCATACATTGAGGATTGAGGTTATGTTAATATCGAATCTATATAAAAAATGTAGTTAAGGACGGTATGTATTACTATGTATGTTTCTTTTTCCAATGAAAAAGAAAAAAAAGTATAAAATATGAAATATATTATAGCCTTTCAAGATTAACACTCCAGCAATATTTTTTTATTGTGCGTTGAATATTGCTTCGTATATGAACTATTTAAATGCCGAAGAAAAATTCCAAAATCTAAGAACAGTACATCAAATTAATAATTTAAACTTGATTACACATCTCCGCAGTTAAGCTTCTAGAGAAAACAAACCTCGTGTCTTTTTTTTTATATGCGTTCCATAATTATTTTCTATTAACTTAATAATAAAGGTTTACTCTGAGAATTAAAATAATAATAAAAAAAAAGTCAAATAAGTTATGCGTAAATTTCTGGATAAACCGAAACTGCATAATAATAAAGTGATGAAAATAAAACTTTGTTACCGAAAGAAAATTTGCGAGCGTAGCGAGCGAATTTTTTTAGTAATTTCAACTAATTAAACAGCAAAATTAGTCAGGAAATTTACAAATTAGGGCACATTTTGTCAAGAAATCCGTCCCACCGCGTTCCCCTGGAAATTTTCCAGGTGGGACGGTCCTGGCTTTTTTTTTCGCCAGGTAGGACGCCGTCCCACCGCGGTGGATAGAAAACTGTTCCTTGGTTCATTAAAAAAATAATTATAAAACAAAAAAATTAAAAATTATATAAAAATTTGAGTTTTTAAATCATTTTTATTTTACATAAAATGCTGACATTAAGTGCATTACTATTTTACAGATTGTGCATTATCAAGCTTCAATTTCATGTTTTTGATTTTTAGGCTGTTTTATTGTAGTTTTTATAATAATTTATTAGCCACTAATTTCTCTCGCCGTGCGCCCTTTTTGCTCCGGCGCCCTTTTGACCCCGGCGCCCGGGGGAAATATCCCCTCATCCCCCTCTATTGGGCCGCCACTGGTCATTACAGAAGAACGGCAAACAGCGAGCGATATGTTAAAAGCCGTACAATATGCAATGAACCCCAACTAAATCAAGATATAAAATAAAGCTCTATGAGAACTTTAATTTGATGCAGTCACTCCGACATTTACACACTTCAGTTATGACGAAGTGTTTAAGACGACAAACAATTGAATATGACATCAAAATCAAAGACATTGGGAGAAGTTAAGTGAAACATATATAGTTAAATATTTTCTGTGAAACAAATATTGGTGATATAATTTAAAATAAATAGAAGTTTTATAAATAGAAAAGTGTGTAAATTATATTATATATCGATGGTGTTGCGGCTAAACCACGGTTCTACTTTTAGCGTGTTTCCTTACACTTTTGCGCATCTACGTTTTTCGCGATATCCATAAAAACGCGTAACTACATTTATCGCGACAACAGGTAAAAACATTTCTACATAGGAAAACAGGTGTAGAAATGTGTTTACCTGTTGTTGCTATAAATGTAGATACGCGTTTTCATGGCTATCGCAATAAACGTAGATGTGTGAAAATAAGGAAACACGCTGAAAGTAGAAGCGTCATTTAGCCACAGCAGCATTGATATACAAGTAGTATATATAAAATACGAATTTTATAAACATATTATTATATACTTAAATAAAAATTCTAAAACTTAAATATATTCATAAAAAAATAGATATTAAATAAAGTTAATGCAGAAGATGATAAAAACAATGAATAAGTGTAGTGAAATTGTGAATATAGTGAATAATAGTGAATACAAAAAAAAAAAGGTAAAAAATGAAGTATGTTGATTTTGTTGAATTATATTTGCCTATATTCTGTATATTTGACTAATTATAACTAATTAAAGTTAATTAACATGTTTAAATACTTAATTCTTTATCTAAACATTAATTAACAACTATTGCAGTGCAAAAAAAAGTTATAAAGAAAATCCGCTCCGATAGATCCGAACCTATGAGGGTGCAGTCTTTCCGTCAGTAACCCTATGCTCTTTAAACTTATAAATATTGTAACACTAACGTAACACTAATATAACACTATTGTCTAGTATTGGTTGTGGAACGATAAATTATACACATTGTTCCCAATATAACTATTATTTATTATGCCTTGGTATACATAATGTGCTGGTGGCGCAAGGTTGCTCACCAGCCGCTTCTGCCTAACACCGTGCAGAGCGTTATTATATTTATATTCCATATCTACATAGTTGCAGTTTTTCCTATATTGTAATCATGTACCGCGGGGGGTCGTTACAATATTTATATTTGTTTTATTTCATCTATGGTTTAAAAAAAGTGAAGTATGGTGATATAGTTGAATTACTATAGTTATATTTTTATTCCTACTGACATTTATATTTTATGTTGATTAAGCACCCACTGATAAGATTTCATTGTCCTGGTGGGACTTATGATTATGATGACTTATGTATGTACTCATATTTAAAAAAATATATATTTATTTTATCTTGTTGCAGTAATATGTAATTGCATTTGAATATATTTTTTAATATATAAAATAATATAATAACAAAATAAAAGCTTATTATATATAATACAGGAGTATATTTTTATTTTCGCTCCCCTCATGCTTATAAAGAACATTATTCATCTTTCATTGAAATTTTTTATTACTATTAAGAATAGAAAAGTCAGTATGTAGAAATTATTTCAAACTTGTATACAAATCAATATTGAATTATATTAGCAGCTTCAGTAGCCAGTTCAATGTAATCAGCTCGTCACCAGGATAATTACATTGAACTGGCTACTGAAGCTGCTAACTTGTATACAAATCAATATTGATTGATGTTAGCAGCTTCAGTAGCCAGTTCAATGTAATCAGCTCGTCACCAGGATTACATTGAACTGGCTACTGAAGCTGCTTACTTGTATACAAATCAATATTGATTAATGCTAGCAGCTTCAGTAGCCAGTTCAATGTAATCAGCTCGTCACCAGGATTACATTGCACTGGCTACTGAAGCTGCTAACTTATATACAAATCAATATTGATTGATGTTAGCAGCTTCAGTAGTCAGTTCAATGTAATCAACTTAAAATCTGAAACAGAAATCAATAAAATCAATACTTAAGACCGTGTAATCAAATATAAATAGCTATTAAATAATTATCTTTATATTTATTTGTTAAATCAAAACAAAATATAAATCATTTATTTTCACCGAGCCTCATCAAGATCTTCATGTCTTTTAGTTTTGCAGTTGATTGCAATCAATCAATCAATCAACACATTTTATTTCATAAAATCAAAAATCAATTTTAAACAAAAACTAAACTATGAATTTTTTTTAATTTATTGCATTAAATTTTGTTAAGAAAATGTAATTATTCTATAATAATAATTTCTTTGGTATTTTTATTGGCTAGTAAATGTTTATTAAAATAGGATAGATAAATTAGAAACTAATATATTAAAGACTTAGAACACTTTTGTAAAAAAAACAAAAAAAACAACATGTAACATACCTAAATAACAATGTTTATTTCTATACAGTCATTGATTTCCAAGTTATTTAAGAATAAAGATGCGGGTTAATGACGACACAGCTCAGTACTCTAAAAGTGCAGAAACAGTCAAGTTGTGACATAATAAACCCGCATGTGCAGTATTGTGCACGTACAATAAATTAGAAATCAATGACTACAGCTAAATAAACATTGATAACTATGTATATATGGTATATAGGAAATTATATTTTTTTTCCATTTTTTTTATTTCATTAATAACATACTGATTACTAAACAGTTCATTAGGTTACTGAAGCAACTGTAGACCCCTTGCACATCCTTACGCTTTGTCGCCATGTTTGTGGTGCCCAATACATTGTCCAGCATAGGAGAAACATCATTACTCACAATTTTTCATTTAAAACAGTTTATTTCAACTGAACAAATTTTTCTACATATTTTACATTATTTTTGTATTTCTACATTCTTAGCTGATTAGGAGCTACAAATAAGGCTTTGATTGAGTTTTGAAGATTTTTTTGCTTTTAAAAATATAAAAATGATGTTTTTCCTATGCTGGCCTATGTATTTCTGACCAACAATATGGCGGCTCTTAAATATGAGTGCAAACTGGCTATAATATATACGTATATATATATATATATATATACTGTATATATATATATATATATATATTTAATATTTAAAATAAAAATAAGTTCCTAATTTATTTATAAGTTAATATATTTAAAACTCAATAAAGAAGCAAGCCTATAAATAATGCACTTTTGTAATTATATTAAAAAAATAAAATATTTATTTAAATGATTCTCAAGTAAACACTTTATTAAATTTTTGAACTTTAATTATTAATAAAAATTATAATTTTCTTATTATTATGAATTAAATAAAGTTAAATATTATTAACTAATTTTAAATAACAATTGATATTTTAATATAAAGAATCAGTTTACAAAATCATCAAATAATTTATTTGACAAAATTATAAATATTTATTGCAATTTTATTTAGTTGAGACATTGTTGTTATTATAGCTTCTTCTTCTTTTTTTTTTTTTTTTTTTCCTTATTCTTTTGTAAGAGTCACACCGGAATTCTACTTGATTCAAGATAAAGGTAAGAATTAAGAAATACAAATTATCTGATAGCAACTGCAGGTGGCAAACAAGAGGGAGCACAAACTAAGCACTTTGCGCACGATGTTAGAATTGCAACTTTCTGCATGACACGTAAATGCCCAGTTTGACGACCGTGTGACGTCACACCTGCTCAGGCTTGCAGTTGTAATATGTAAGCTAGAATTGTACAAGTTTTATTATTGCGAATCTTTGGAAACAAACTTTCAGAAATTTGTATGAAATTTGATGAAAATAAAGAAAGTATATTTTTGTAATACTTTAATTTTGTATAAATATTTAAAATTAATAATATTTTGTTTTGCAAGGTGTAATAAATAAATAAATAAATTAATTAATTAATAAACTAAATAATAAATAATTATATAGTAGATAGAAAAATAAATAAATAAATTAATAAATTATTAAATAAATTAATTAATAAATATATAGATAGATAGAAAAATAAATAAATAAATTAATTAATAAATAAATATATAGATATATAAATAAATAAATAAATAAACAAACAAATAAATTAATAAATTAATAGATAAATATATAGATAGATAAAAAAATAAATAAATAAAAAAATAAATAATAAAAAAATTAGTTTAAAAAAAACAAACTATTAAACAGTACATAAACCAGAAATAAAAATTAGGTAAATTATTTTAAGAAATAAAAAAACGTATAAATATAAACAAATGAGAAAGTCACACAATGGATGTATAGTGTGTATGCATTCATGTTAAAGTCAACGCCATGTTGGATAACTCAATAACATGGGTGGCATAGGACAAAAAATAATTTTGCCAGTTTAAAACCACTATGCAATATTTTTGAGAGCATTGATGTTGTAAATATGTTGAATTAGTATTTCAAGTATGTGAGGGAAATAACAAAAAATTAACAGATTTAGCAAAGAAAATTGGCTTAAATGAAGTTTGTCCTATGCTGAGCAATGTTATTTACTACTCCAGCATGGCCTCCAAGTGCAATAAATATGTCGTCATCCGCAAACACACTATAAAAATCCTCTTTAAATTTTCCTTGAATAAATTCATTTTACGCGCCAGTATTGGCCAATAGCATAAAGGAGAAGTTGACTCCACCCATTTCATGATGGCCGCCAATATTCAGCCAATCAGCGTACAAGTTGTAATTGGCGCGCAAAAAGCTTCACATTTTCGAAGTGTTTCAATATGAAAGCTGTTTATTTTAGTTTGACGGCATATTGTGAGGTTTTTAACTTTGGATTTAAACTTTTGATAAGAAAATATATTTACTGAATAATTATGCTAGCTCTCTTTCAGCACAATTGGTTTGCTGCACAATTTATAAGTATTAGCATAACTATTATGTTATGCAGCATAATTATTTGTGCTGTTTCATATTAGTTATATTTTATGATATAGATATTTGCATATACTTGCGCTTTGTCGCCATGTTTGTGGTGCCTAATATATTGTCCAACATAGGGGAAACATCATTTTATCTCATTTGTGAAAAAAATTAAAGTTTATTTTGACTGTAAGTTTTTGTGTGATATTCTTGTAGCTTATTAGGAGCTATACAAATAAGGCTTTGCTTGAGCTTTCAAGTTTATTAATATTAAATATATGAAAATTACGTTTTTCCTATGCTGGCCTATGTATTTCTGACCAACAATATGGCGGCTAATAAATATGAATGCAACCGATTCATGATGACATAAATGCATCGTAAATTACGTTATTTTTTTATATTGCTTTTTTAATCAATTGAATCGTTTTTTAGATTGAGTTTTTTTAACATTTTTTTTCAATAGAAACTCAAAAAAAATTTAAAGGGTAATTTAAAAATATAACGAAAATAGTTATATAAATATTAATAATAAGAATAGAAATTAACAATTGAAAATAAACGTAGAGATAAAATTTTTAGAAATATTCACTACTACTGTTATTCACTACTCCAGTTTCCTAAATAAAAATTTGACTTCCAACTCATAAACCATTTATATATATATATATATATATATATATATATATATATATATATATATATATATATATATATATATATATATATATATATATATATATATATATATATATTTTAGAGCTGTAAATTTAAACCGGTTCGAGCACCCGCCCGGGCCGAAATCTTTGGGTGCTGGTTTTTTTGAAAATGGTAAACCCAGGTTTCGAGTTTTTAGCTCGAAAACGAGATTTTCGAGTTCAGCTCGTAAATGACTCGTGTAAAAAACGAGCTTTTGAAAATAAATTGAGCTAAATTACAATTTTTGTAGAAAGCAAAGAAAAAAATGTTTGTGATTTTTGTTTAAAATGGCATTTTAATATTCTATCATGCAAAATAAGCTCTTTAAAATAGTTAAATTTTTTTTTTTTATTTATGACTTTTATCTTTAAAAAACAAATTTGTCATAATAAAAATCGAGCTTTTTCTTCATAGGCTCGAAGGCTCGTTTTTAAACTTCGGCTCAAATGTCGAGCTTTCCGGGCTTCGGCAAGTTTTTCGAGTTTAAGCTCGATTTCAATCTAAACCCGGGTTTCAAGTCAAACCGGGCCAAAAAATTTCAGCCGGAGCTAAAAATATTTCGGGTTTTTACAGCTCTAATATATATATATATATGATAAGAACTTTTCTCGGTGAAATAGAATTATTGTCTTACCTTCTGTGAAGACACTGGGCTTTACACTCGCTGCTATCACTATTTTAAATAACAATGAAAAAATAATAGTCACTTTGTACATAATTATAAAAACACTCAATTCACAGTCTTTTTAAAAATTACATAGCTATGTTATTTACACACAATGTTTAACGTTTTCGGAGACTATATATCACAAATGATACATACTGTCTGTCTCCTTCCTCAGAACTCAAAGACTGTGAATTGAGTGTTTTTATAATTATGTACAAAGTGACTATTCTTTTTTCATTGTTATTTAAAATAGTGATAGCAGCGAGTGTAAAGCCCAGTGTCTTCACAGAAGGTAAGACAATAATTCTATTTCACCGAGAAAATTTCTTATCATCATGCAACCTCGCTCGAAATTCAACATTCGAAATATATATATATATATATATATATATATATATATATATATATATATATATATATATATATATATATATATATATATATATTTGTATATATATATATATATATATATATATATATATATATATATATATATATATATATATATATATATATATATATATATATTTGTATATATATATATATATATATATATATATATATATATATATATATATATATATATATATATATATATATATATATTTGTATATATATATATATATATATATATATATATATATATATAATATATATTTATTATATATTTATTAATATTTTTAATTAAAAATAAGTTATCAACAGCTTTAGAATCACTTATTATATATATACAATAAAATTTAAAACAATCAGACTTAGACGCCATTATTTAGTCGTTATTGAAAATATTTTAATTTGTAGCTGCGTAATCTT
>OX439137.1:1434152-1564152 GCA_949318235.1 Ecdyonurus torrentis | reverse complement strand
TGTAGATGCTCGCTTTTGACGCGGAGGAATCGATATATATATATATATATATATATATATAATGTGGGAGGCTATTAGGAGCAAAGGTCTCATACAAAGAAGCCAAGCTGCACGCAGTCTTATCCTACCAAAATTTTAGTGCCTATTTTGCTGTATAGAGGAGAGTTGATGACTAATTAAGCTCCTCTATCGAACTGACATCTGCTCCTGCATGCACTAGGACAGTTTTGCGCTTGCTTATTAGAGCTGATAGGCCCATAGTTAACTAAACTAGTTTGCTCTTGGACTCGTAAGCCTATGCTTTGTCCACCTCGCCTCGCATCTAAAAACTTGAGCTAGGATAAGATTACATTTATTTTGGATAGTAAATTATAAGTAAAAGAAAATTATTTTAAATTTTTATTTTATTTATAACATGCATTAATTGTATAATAAGAAATATTGATACCAATTTATGTATTCCCAAATATTTAACATAATAAAATATAAGTAACTATAATAATTCTCTACATTATACGTCACTCGACTACCTGCAATAAGGTTTCTTGTTCTTCTTATGTGATACAGGTGAAATCGGATTCGTTGATTGTTACATTGAACTGCAAGAATTGATTTGCTACTTCCTTTTCTACAAACATTGCTTGAAATGTAATTGCAGCATTCTGGTCATAGAAGCATGCCACTCCCCCACCACGCTCTGCTTGTGATACCTATTAAACAACAAAAATTTATTAAAAAAAAAAAACAGGTTTTATTAAAGGGGGTAGGTGACTGACTGATATCTCGCAAACTAGGACGGTTGCGAATAATAATAATAACACAAAGTAGAGAAGAAATGTTACTTAAAAATTTAGTTATATCAAATATGTGAAAACACGATTAAATATTTAAGTTATTACACTTTAAAGATAACATGGAAATGTGAAAATTTAAATTTGAGCAGGAAATTTTAGTCCAATTAGAAACTTTTTTTATAATTAAAAATGTAATTAAAATTTTTTTTGGTATAAAAAAATTTATTTTAAATTTATTTGACTTTATTTGAAAATTATAGTGTTTGTTTTATGTTAATTAAAACATGTACAAAAAATTATAGGGAAAATATAGTTCTTATTTTAGCGATTTCCATACCAAGTCTGTCTAAAGCATTTATTATTCCATAATTACCAGGAATATCACAAAAGCCGAATATTTAATATAATTAAAATAAATTAACAAAACAAATTAAAATAAGTGGATAATATTGTCATTCAAAGTTATTCAAAGTTAATTATTTTTTTATTAAAATAATGTGCGAGTTTGACACACTGTACATGTTGCATAATTGTTTTATTTAAATTGTAGCAGTGTCTCTGTCTCTCTATCATCTTTCTCTCTGTCTCTCTATCATCTTTCTCTCTGTCTCTTTCTCATCTTTCTCTCTGTCTCTCGCTCGCTCTCTCTCTGTCTCTCTCATCTTTCTCTCTGTCTCTCTCTCATCTTTCTCTCTGTCTCTCTATCATCTTTCTCTCTGTCTCTCTCTCATCTTTCTCTCTGTCTCTCTATCATCTTTCTCTCTGTCTCTCTATCATCTTTCTCTCTGTCTCTCTCTCATCTTTCTCTCTGTCTCTCTATCATCTTTCTCTCTGTCTCTCTCTCATCTTTTTCTCTGTCTCTATCTCATCTTTCTCTCTGTCTCTCTCTTATCTTTCTCTCTGTCTCTCTCTGTTTAAATTGTAGCAGTCACAAGGGAGAAGGAAGTGAATTTCAATGATTTTTTATATCAAAGTTTTTTACTATACCATGCAATAAACTCTTCTATTAGTCTTGTTATGGACTTCAATACTAGTATTACTGTTAAAAGTCTCTGGCACACTGCTATCCCAACATAGATAGGCAACTTTTCGTATGCTCAATTAACTCTTAAGCGCTCGAACAGTGTCTGTCTCACTTTTGAATTGGCTTTTTAAAGTTTGATATTTTTGTATTTGCCCACAAATTATGAAATTTTGCGACTTCCCTAAAATTGTTGTCTTACATATTGACAAAAAAAGTTAAGCTCTCAGACAGGTTTAATTGCAATTTTTAATTAAGATTGAGATTTTGTGTTGACAGCTTTACAGTCTTGGTCATATGTAACCTGCTCTATATAAAATATATAAAAGATCCCACTTGAGTAGATTACCACTTTAGAAAGCCAAATTAATTACCGTTTGAGGTTTCTAAAAATTAAACGGGGACTTTTTTTTTCGCAAAAACAAGTTTAGTTTTTAGTTATAACCCAGTTAAAAAAAAAATAAGGAGAGTGGTTTTCCAAAATAAGGCCACTGGCCTTAAAATAAAGGCCAGTGGCCTTAAAATAAGGAAAAATGCCTTAACATAAGGAGAGAGGGGCTTTAGGAATTTAGGCCAGTCTCTTTAATTAAGTAGAGTGGCCTTATAATATAAAACGAGTAGCCTTTTTCTTAAAAGAAACTCTCCGCCTAATAATTATTTATGGTAAGTGCACATACTTATTATTATATTATTATTATTATTATTATACTACTGCATGCATTACATTTTAATTATAAGCAAAGGGATAAGATTTTTACGCTTCTTTAATTTTTAAATCTTCTTTTTATTATGTAGTACGTGTGCTGTCAAGAAATACTCTCAACAGAGCAATGTTCTCTCTATTTTTTTAGAACAAAAAACATGCGTTTTATTTAATGATTTTAATCATAAGCTAAAATTAAAGGAATAGACCGGAGAAAAACATAAGCATTTATATCATAAAACACTTGATAGGATTTACAAAAATAACGTTAGTTTGTCCCAAAACCCAAGAGTAGCCCCGTAGCAGAGATTAGAAAATTCAACTTATGCAACCCGCACAACATATTCATACTAATTTTTGCATGTTTCTGACGTCATAAACATGAATTTTCACGCAAATTGCATACTTTACAGTATTTTCACGCTCTCTCGTGGGGCTACATTATCATTCTGGTAAAAATTGTCATCAGTTTTGAAGATCCCATTTCGTTTTTATTCATTAAAAAGCACATGTCGTTTTATGCGGTCTATGGCTTTAAATTGCTTAACTTGATATTAAACCTTTATTGCAAATATAAAACAAAATAAAACAAACACATTAATAACTCCTATCCTCGGTGTATATATACTGTATACGTGATATGCCAAATACCATCATAATCATAAATCTGCTTAACTATGAGTGTCGGACAACATATTCATATTTTGTGTGTAACTGTAACACACAGTACTAGATAGCCTCTATGAAAAATATTGTTACCATCAGCTATTATCGATATTCTCTAGGAAAAATCGTCAAAAAGGAGATATATTAGTTTTTATCTATTCCGAAAGGAGCCCTGTCAAAAATCCCGATTTTCAGTCCCAATTTTTTCTTTGCTAGTCAACCTATAATTTAATTTATTTATAATGAGATGAAAAAACTAAATGTGCTTATTAGAAAATAAGCAAAAGTGATCACCTTTTTGTATGTATATAAATAATGGACAGGGTTGAAAAACATTTTATTTTACAAATACAGCAAATTTTTTATATTAAATTATAATTTAATATATAAAACTTGTAACACTTAAAACTTAATATTTATAGTGTTCAAATTACTGTTTGAAATTTCAAACACTTATTGTTAGCAGTCAAAACTAGTGTTCGTTGAACACACGTACTCGAAAACCTCAAACAATCCAAGCAAACTCACACACAAACTGTTCTAGTTTGTGTTCTGTTCGCAAAAAGCTTTAACTACACACTCCAACACCCAAAGACTGTATTGAGTACTCCCTAAGTATTATGATTAAGGTGGGAAATCAGCTACTGCGGGATTTGACTAAAAAGTTGTAAAGACAGAAAAATCTGAAATTTTGTACAGTGATACATTAGGATTAGGAATCTTCAAAAATGTAAAAATTTTGGGGGGTAATCATGCTAGATTTTTAATTATGATTTTTTGAAGTTTTAGTTCCATAAGAGCCCATGTTAATTTCATTAATTAATTTCTCTCTAATCTGATGGTCACGGGTGCTGAAAATTTTATCACAGGTAACTGTTACTATTAACTTTCAAATGGCATCATAAAATTTAGAAGTTCTCTTTTTAGATTTTGAGATACAAGCCATCTATATACAACCCTTAATGATATTATTAGTTCCTATGATGTAGATCCTTTGCGATAGATTTCAACCATAAGATATGACAATTCTAGTGCCAAACATTTTAGATTTAACAATTTTAAAAGTAATGTCACTTGATTTAAAAGTAATTTCAACGTATTTTAGCTTATTTGTCGTTTATGTGCAAAAATGTTTTATTTACTATCTAAAACCCCTATTTGACGTAACTGTAACACAACGATTACTAGATATAAATAAATATAAATTTATATAAAAAAAAGCAAAACAATTTATTGATTTATTATAT
This sequence comes from Ecdyonurus torrentis, assembly GCA_949318235.1. Taxonomy (NCBI): domain Eukaryota; kingdom Metazoa; phylum Arthropoda; class Insecta; order Ephemeroptera; family Heptageniidae; genus Ecdyonurus; species Ecdyonurus torrentis. The sequence goes on along the minus strand of OX439137.1, from coordinate 1,559,721 downwards.
AGAAAAGATACTATTTTTAAAAAAGGGTAACTACAATATTTTACTAATTTATATGGATTTTCCTCGGGTCCTGATGTGAATTAAGTATGCAAAAAAGTGTGTAAACGTTTGGCTATTTTTTATAATATATGAACTATTTAAAATATAAATTTAAGGTTTTCGTTGCCTTTGAGATTTTTTTATTTCAATGCAAGTTTTTGAAAATTTTACATGGAATCAAATTTGATTTTAAATTTTATTAGGTTTATATTATGTGGAAAAGTGCTATTAAAGAAGATCTAAATTAAACTCAAAATAATGGAGGTTATCGGTTTAAAAAATTGTTAAAAATTTTCTATGGCTTAAAACACGTAAAAGCTTGTCTAGTATTTCTCATTTAAATTTCTCCAAAATCGGTGGAGTAGTTTTCTCAAAGCGTAATGTTAAATTAGGGGACCCTTAGCTTTCCCCGCAGCACCCCGCGCGCTAAACCGATAACCTCCATTTCATAAATATAGTATTTAGAACATTCATTACTATAATGTTTTTATGTATATTAACATATATTTGAACCTACTAAAAATCCATATGAATATAACTTATTGTATTAACAATTTCCATGTTCTTTCTAAAGATATATATATATATATATATATATATATATATATATATATATATATATATATATATATATATATATATATATATATATATATATATATATATATATATATATATATATATATATATATATTTATATTTATATATATATATATATATATATATATATATATATATATATATATATATATATATATATATATATATATATATATATATATATATATATAAACTATATATATATATATAAGCTAGGGTAATACAAGCGTATTAAAAAACAACACAAAAGAACGATTTAAAGTGCATACCTCTCGATTTAAATCACCAACACATGTCAGGCCAGATTGAGTTAATCCAATTTTAGAATGATCTTTTGTAGAACTGTAAGATTCTTCTCCATTTGCCAATTTCCACGGTATGCCAATTTTCAAAACATTATAAGCCCTGAAAATATTAAATAATAAATTTAATCTTCCAAATAATGTTTAAAAAAATTAGGTTTATTTCAAAAAGACCCTTTTACTTACTTAATTTGGCATTTGCATAGTTCAGTGCGCAAAATTTCTACTTACTTCCCGTGGTATAAATTGCAATAATTTAACTAGATACCCTATTCTTTAGAATCAATAATAAAAATATAATGACTATATTATTGATAAACTTTATAATAAATTTTATTGATAAACACAACTGAAGGTTTCCAAATAATATTTTTGTTTTACAATTAAATATATTTCTGATACATCACTGATCACTGTAAATCTTCAGCACATACAAGGTCGTACTAGTCGCTTTATTATAGGTTATTTTAAGTTCTCTAACAAGTAAGTATAATAACAGTATTAAGATACTATCAAAATGTATATTCCAAAGTATCACTGATCTCTGGAGAAACTTTGATATCAAATTCTTATCATCATATGTGTCAAATAAATATGACCCCAGGCTCGGACTGGCCATAAGAGCAAGTCCGCAATTGCAGACGTGCCCCCCCCCCCTGTTTGGAGGCCCCTAAGGCCAAAAAAGGGGCGTAACTAGGGTGTTACGCCCCCTTTGTGGCCCCTAAAGAGGGTGTTACACCCCCTTTTGCGGACGAGGCCCCTAGATTGCCAGTCCGACCCTGTATGACCCTAATAGTTTTTTAGGTGGATAAATTATTTAATAAAAAAAGAAACTCTGGCTTGCAAGCTAGTTCTATAACTTTGGATTGTCCAAAGGGTGACTGGTTAAACAAGTTTTTTTTCCGATAGTGGTTTCTTTATACAACTCATTGCCAGTTATAGCTACAAACCATCTTCCATTGTAATCTATATGGAAAGTCCTTAGCTGTCGATAAGACAATGTCTTGACTGGGACTTGGATTGGTGTATAGCACGATAACACAATATGGCAAGCAAAAAAAAAAAAAAAAAAAAAAATCCCATTGTCTATATTTGTTAATATATATGTTTTACTTTGTAATTTATTTACAAAAACAATTTTAAATAGAATTGTTAGATAACAGTAAAGGCATTTTGCATTTTTTAAAACCCAATGATGAACTATATTTATTATTATTACACAAAATTTTCTTATTAAGACACCTTTTTTATTTTAACTTTTTTAGTGTATTCATTTTTTATAAAAAATAAATAGAAATAGTTGTTCTTTTTAAATTTCTTTTCGCATTTTAAGCAAGGTTATGTTTAAAAAAAAATCTATACAGTAAAAATTAAATCAAAGTAAATACTTATTACAAAAATTACATAAATAAGTACATAATTAGAATACTTATAAAATGAGTTGATAAGAAATACAATGTTTCATAAACCTAAATATTATGAGACAGAAAAACTTATTAATAAAGTAGGAAGAATAAAGAGGGGGATTTTTAGTATTATAATTAATCCTGCACACTTACTTGTAATTAAGACCTGGATTTGGTCCCAATCTGTTTCCATCAGATTTAATCCAAGACTGTACTAAGATGTTAATCTGATAACTAATAGCTAACAATTCCCATATATCTGAAATTAAATAAATAAACAAAAATATTCGTGGTCACAATTGATGCTATACAAAATCATATTATTTGTGTAACGTTTTACTAAACTGTTAGCAATTTAAACTTATATATATATATATATATATATATATATATATATATATATATATATATATATATATATATATATATATATATATATATATATATACACACATATATATATGTGTATATATATATATATATATATATATATATATATATATATATATATATATATATATATATATATATATATATATATATATATATATATATATATATTTATCTTGCACTATAACACCATCTAAAACGAATCATATAAATGCAAATAAAGCCAAACAGTTAAAAGGAAAGACAGCGGCCGGAATCGAACCGACGACCTTTGGATTTAACTGTTTCGCTTTATTTGCATTTATATGATTCGTTTCAGATGGTGTTATAGTGCAAGATAAATAGTTGAAATATTTATATATTGATACATATATCGCCATCTCGTGGAGTCTGAACTACACTTATGTGTGTAGTAAGTATATATACATACATACATATATACATATATACATATATACATATATACATACATACATACATACATATCATGACGCCATAATCCCTTTCGGGGTAGGCCAGGACGAATCCTTTTTAGTACGAGGGCTTTCAATGATCTGTGGCTTACCAGACCACAGACTCTACCCTTAATACCACACTCCTCTGGGCTCCTAATACCAGACCTGTGCAGCTCGTACCACCAAATCTTACGATGGCAGCACTTGCCACTATGGACGAGAGGTGGTCAAACTGCCTGGCCAACCCACGCATTGCAGCGGAAACGTACACATTGAAACACACTGAAACTTCACCGTTCTAACCACCGCTCTTATAAGCTGGCCTACAAGGCCAACCCGGCTTGGTAACGAACGCCGAACCTCCAGCGTGTCAAACGAGCACTCTAACCACTACACCACATGGGCAGGTTATACATATATATAGTATTATATTATATACACACAAACATACCGCCATATATAACGTTATCTGTTTTCCTTGGTTTGGAAGTTACAGTTACTTCCAATCCTTGAGTTGTTGTCAAATAATATTGGATTGGCACAGGGTGCAATCTAGGTGTATAACTGTACAGTTCAGCCAATATTGGAGATGCAGCTAACAGTTCTTCTGGATATTGAATTTCACCAGTAACATGCGCATTTATGTTTATCAAATGGTCAGCTGTAAATATAGAAAATTATATTTTATAACAAATAGTTAAAAAAAAATTACTGTTTTTGTGATTTATTAATTTTTGTTTCATATATCTGATTAATCAATAAATTAAATAAAATAAAACTAAAAATAGAAATGCGCCTCTTTATTTTAAACTACATTTAGTATATGACTTGTAATGTTTGATTGTTGTTTGTTTGTTTTTTTCTTATTAGTTTTGTATTAAAGGCATAGAAAACATTGAAACAACATGTTCTAAACACAAAATGGGATCTACAAAACTGATGATATTTTTTACCAGAATGTAAATGTGGCCCCACAAGAGAGCTTGAAAAAACTGTAAAGTATGCAATTTGCGTGAATATTCATGTTTATGACGTCATAAACAGGCAAAAACTGTTATAAAATGTTGTGCGGGTTGCATAAATCGAAATTTTCTGATCACTGCTACGGGGCTACAGTTGGGTTTTGAGACCAATTAATGTTATTTATGTAAGTCCCATCAAGTGTTTTGTGATGTAAATGCAAATGTTTTCATGTTGTCTATGCCTTTAAACCTACAGTATGATATATATAATATACAAATTTATATTAAAAACCCTGAAAGTAAAAAGTGGTGAAAATACAAACTTACCTATTTGTGAAATGTTTGTATTATCTAATGAAAGACAAAGAAAAAATTGTCCATTTGCAAAACCATTGTCAGGATATATATAAGAATTTCCTGTTTTAAATTTTGGTACGGTGTGTGATATCCATACAGCAGATTGTGTAGGTATATGATAAATAACAACGCCTTTAGCATGGGCTGCTGTACGTGAAGGGTTACTATCTTGCTCGTCATCGTTGTAGTTAATTGAAACTGTTTTATCTCTCTATATATACAAGCAAAAAATTTAAAAAATATATAATATGAAAAACCCCAAACTTAAAAGCTGGTATTATTATATTATTTTTATCACCACACTTCTCTTTTTACCTAATGACGCATCCTAAAGAACCCCCGCAAAATATCCCTACCTTTCTTAACGAGAAGCAAAAGAGGGGAAATTAAGATTGCTAGGGCCCTTAATGAGCTTCTAATGCTCACTTCTTGCAGTAAATACTACACTCTAAAAAATGGTGCATTACTTTAGTTACGAATACTAACTTATTTAAGATATACACTTTTAAGTTATTATGAGTAGCTAAAATAATGCATTTTAGCAATTTATTAAAAATAGCTTATTTAAGTGGTTTTAAGTTTTTTAAAGGTGTTTTAAGCCATTTCAAGTTAAATTAGCTATTTTTAATAATGTGATAAAATGCATTATTTTAGCTACTCATAATAACTTAAAAGTGTATATCTTAAATAAGTTAGGATTCGTAACTAAAGTAATGCACCATTTTTTAGAGTGTATGCATGCGCCTCTAGCAATAATAGGATTTTAAGACAATTATTTCCTACTTTGTGTACTAGGGGTAATTTTAGGCACACATAACTACTTCCTCTTTTCTTGTTATGTTTGTCAGCATGTTTACATTATTATCTATAAATTAAATAAGTCGATGGTATTGCGGCTAAACGACGCTTCTACTTTTAGCGTGTTTCCTTACTTTCACGCATCTACGTTTATCGCGATAGCCATGAAAACACGTATCTACATTTATCGCGACCACAGGTAAAAACATTTCTACAAAGGAAAACAGGTGTAGAAATGTGTTAACCTGTTGTCGCGATAAATGTAGATACACGTTTTCATGGCTATCGCGATAAACGTAGATGCGTGAAAGTAAGGAAACACGCTAAAAGTAGAAACGTCGTTTAGCCGCAATACCATCGAAGTGTAAAAAATACTGCAGTGTTCTGTAAGTGGGAATTAAGTTTATGGAGCAAATGCGATAAAACTCAATTAATATTTTTAAATGCTTTATTAATACTCCATTAAAATTAAATTTCTTTTTATAATTCTAAATAAAAATTAAGTTTAAGAATGGCATTCTAAAAAGACATTTCACACCAATAAAAATTTAAAAATAGAAATCAAATAAATTCGTTTAGTTACTGAAGATATCATTTTAAATATACAATAGTTTTTTTTTTGGTTTTTCTCAGTCATTTTTTCAAACATGGGCATCGTTAATTGCTCTCTCACCGTCGTATAAGAGTGCAATAATACAACAAGTGTGTTAAGTAAAATCTTCCTTCCAATTTATGAAATTAAAAAACATTTATATTTTATATGCATTAAATTCTAGTTTTAAATGGAGCTGTAAATTTAACCCGAGCAGAAATCGAATTAGGTCCAACATTTTTTGACTTTTCGGTATCAGATAAACAAACAAACTGAGTACAAACTTTTTTCGATTTTTCAACTCCAAAACAAGCTAATTCAAGTTAAGACCGTAAATGAGTCATCAAAATACCACAAGTTATTAAATTAAAATCGGTCCATTTTTTTTTTGTGTGTGATAATGAAGATGCTATAAGGGTATTTATGCTATTGTCCGCATACATCTTAAGGCGGGAAATCAGCTACTGCGGGATTTGACTAAAATTTTGTAAAGACAGAAAAATCTGAAAATTTGCACAGTGATACATTAGGATTAGGTATCTTCAAAAATGTAAAAATGTTGTGGGGTGACCATGCTAGATTTGTAATTATAATTTTTTGAAGTTTTAGTCCCATAAGAGCCCATGTTAATTTTAATAATTAATTCCTCTCTTATCTGATGGTCACGGGTTCTGAAAATTTTATCATAGGTAGCTGTTACTGTTAACTTTCAAGTGGCATCATAAAATTTCGAAGTTTTATTTTTAGATTTTGAGATACAATCCATCTATATACAATCCTTAAACAACAATAATTAGTTATGTAAATTGTGTTATTTAATCTCAAGTGAAAAATACAATAATAATATGATGAATAAAAAAAACTAAAACTAAAAAAAAAAAATTAAATAAAGAAAAAATATAGATAGTTAATACTGTTATTTTATTTATATGAGTTGACATTGGCAAACTACAAAATAAATAAAAAATAACATTATATTATACTTATTTTTAAGCATTGTAATTACACATTGCACTAATATTAAGGTATTATAACATAATGGATAATTTTAAATAAAAAAAAAGCATCTACGTAAAATAATTTACTAATTTATTATTGAAATAAGAAATAATTAAATAAAGAAAAAGTTTGTATTTGGACTCGAAAAACTCATGTTTGAACTTTAGACCAAATCTTCGAGTTTTCTATGTTAAGCTTGATTTTTGAGATTATGCTTTTGAGTTTTATAGCTCGATTTCAAGCTGAAACTAAGTTTTGAGTCAAACCTGTCCAAAAATTTTCAACTCGGTCTAAAGAATTTTTTAGTTTTTTACAGTTCTAGTTTTGAGGAATAATTAAAAAAATTATAACCACTTCTTATTTGTAATGAATTTTATAAAAGGTAATTAGACTATACATGCTCACAAGACCGTGATTTTAGCTGCGTGGTTCTGAGAAAAGTGAAAAAACCACGCGGTTCTCAAAAAGCCGTGCAAAAGCCGCGCAATTCTTTAAAAACTGTGCAAAAGCCTCGCGGTTCTTATAAAACCGCGCGGTTTCCAAGAACCGCGCGGTTCTTGCACGGTTTTTAGAATAAGGTCACATGATATAGTGGATTATTTAAAAAACATTTATTTATAAGTAAAAAAAAAAAAAAACATTAACATTATGAATTTTGTGTCTATACTAATTTAAAATTGTAACTGACTGTACTGTTAAACAGTTGGGTTAAATTGAGAGGTTCTGTAGCCTGATTTCGCCCAATAAAAAGCCGTTAATTATTATTATTATTATTATATAGCGCATGCGCATTAAGGATGTGTGAGAAAGCTGCGCAGTATGTCAGTGAACTTGAGCATTGAAGAAACTAATATGGCGAATTTTCTTTGTGTTGGTTTTTACGTGAATATTAAGAACAAATGTTATTAAGAAGCTAAAAAATTAGTGCTCGAAGATTTTAAATGAGGTAAGAATTTACTGAAAGTATAATTCTAAACTTTTAATATCAGTAGAGGGCTAAAACAGTGATTTTTGTTACATGTCCTTGGGCACGGCTATAGCGAGTGGATTTGAACTTCGCAAAGACCAACGTATTGTTATACTTCATTGGAACACTTTTTTTTTTGTTTTTTTGGTACTATATTGGGTTTGTATTTATAAGAGTATGTACTTATGTATTAATTTTTTTTTACGTCTTGAGCGTAATATGGACTTTGTATCTTGTACCAATAATAAATAATGTATGTATTAAAGTTTGAAAAAAAAAATGTATTTTGCGTTGATTGAAAAAGTGTGCTATTTATAAAAGGTGCGCTTTTTCAATGAAAATGTGTGTAGTATATAATGGTATTTTTGTTTATCCAAAGGTACCGAAATGAAATGAATAACCTGCAATTTTAGTGATGCTTTTCAGTCTATAGTTGTGCAGGTTTTTCATTTCCTTGCGGTATATGTACGTGTGTAAGTAGAAAATGTTGTGTTCTGTTCCAATTCAGGTGCAGTGACGATAAAAGTAAGTTTTTCACGACATTATCGAACCAGAAAGGTGCGGAGCCCACTGAGAGCGTCGAAGAAGGCGGCATTAAGGTTAAACAGCACGCACCATGTAAGCTATAGAGCCATCTGGGTTCAACGTGAGAACCACCTGGTAACTGGGCGGTTCACGGCAGCCGCGCGGTTTTAACCCAAAAACCGCGCGACAACCGCCCGGTTATCACGCGGTTACCGTGCTCGGTTTTTTGAACGGGAACTGTGCGTTTTTTTTTGCACGGTTTTGTGAGCAGGGATGCTCAAATAACCGCGCAAAAACCGTGCTAAAACTGAGCTCGGTTACCACGCGGTAACCGCGCAAGAACCGCGCGGTTACCGGGCAAAAACTGGGCAAAAACCGTGCGGTTACCGCGTGGTTTCCAGGAATAAACTGCGCTGCTGCCGGGCGCCGCCCGGTAATCGGGTGGTTGTCACATTGAATTGAGCTAGATGGTACTATGGATTTTACTGCGCGTGCTGTGGAACCAAGTGCCGCCTTCTCCTCCACACTATTTTGGTGTCACGAAACAGTTTTTTTCCCCTGCACCTAAATATCAGAACAGAACACAATAGCTTGTTCTGTAAAGTAAAGTGAATCTCAACAACAGTGATTGGCTGACCAACAAAATACGACACATTCATTGGTTGATCTTGTTTCTTAAGCCAACAAAATTGAGTCGCATGAAGAGCATGGAACTTTTTTTTGTGAAGTTTCTTTCATTCTTATCAAGTTCAAAGTTCTAAACGAAGAAATAACAATGATTGACCATATTATGTATAAACTTGGTAAACAGGTAACGACGTCATAATCAGCTGTTATAACAAAGGAACATTTTCGAAGCCGGCTCAATTTTTGTGTGTAGTTTATAGAACGAGCTAATATTTTCTACTTGTATAATACACTCGTACATACTTTAAAATAAACAAAAAATAATACTATACTGCACATTTGTGTAAATACCACGCTTTATCAATTAACAAAATACCAGATTGTATGCTCAGACTTTCATACCGTTTCTGTACTGACTGCCATCTTAAGGATGCCTTCATTTAAGTCAAATAATTCATTTGATCTCTAATTTGACTTCTTAGTACCATATGAACGTTCAGATGTTAAAATTTAAAGCACTCTGTGAACGATATTAGTCTTTTTAATATATCAACATGTGTAAAAAAAAATTATTTGCAGTTTAATTTCTTGGTAAAAGAAACTTTTAGAAGCTACATGTCAAATATTTTGCTAATCAAATTTCTTTAACTTTAAGGATTCTCTTCAGTTCGCTTGTATTTCAAAATCTAAAATAGAAAGTTTTTAATTTTTTGATACCATCTTAAAGTTAATAGTAACAGCTACCCTTGATAAAAATTTCAGCACCCGTGACCATCAGATAAGAGAGAAATTAATTATTGAAATTAACATGGGCTCTTATGGGACTAAAACTTTAAAAAATCGCAATACAAAATCTAGCATGGTGACCTTCTAAATTTTTTACATTTTTAAAGTCATCTTACCCTAATCTATCACTGTGTTAAATTTTAGATTTTTCTGTCTTTACAACTTTTCAGTCAAATCCCGCAGTAGCTGATTTCACGCCTTAAGATCCAAACATTATTTACGGCTTTTTCAATATATGTTTTAGCAAATTAATTCTACATAAAAATTTGTTTCTAAAATTTAGTTTCTTATTATTCCTATAGGAATAAATTTATATGATTCAATAACATAGGAAAAAAAGTTTAACTTTATAAAACTGATTTGATGGTGAAAACATATTTCGTTCTATGGTGAAACCTTCTTAAAATTATATTTTAATTTTTACAATGTTCTTCACATGAATCAGACCAATAAAAAATTATTTATAGTTCGTTTGTACAAGAGTTAATTATTATTATAATAATCAGTTATGACTTTATACTTAAAGCCATAGACCACATAAAACAACACGTGGTTTTTAATGAATAAACACAAAATGGGATCTTCAAAACTGATAACAATTTTACCTAAATGTTAATGTAGCCCAACGAGAGAGCGTGAAAAAACTGTAAAGTATGCAATTTGCTTAAAAATTCATGTTTATGACGTCAGAAACATGAAAAAATTAGTATTAAAATGTTGTGCGGGTTGCATAAATCGACTTTTCTGATCACTGCTACGGGGCTACTGTTGGGTTTTGTGACCAACTAACGTTATTTACATAAGTCCCATCCAGGGGCGGATCCAGGGGGGGGGGGCGGTGGGGGCGACCGCCCCCCCCAAATGGCCCACGTGGGTGGAAAAAAATGAGCAAAAATTGAAAAAAAAATTGTCCATTAAAAAAAAATTTTGCGCCTTCGGCGCAACTTTTATTACTGAATAAGCGTTTGAATCCTGACTATATAACAAAAAATAATTTTTTAACATCCCCTTAGTTGTCATGTCATCAGGGTAATATATCAGAGATATAGTTCTGTTAATACTTGGACATCCACGAAATATTTTGCTCGTGATAAGAACTAAAAAAAAAAAAAAAAAAAAAAAACTTTAGTGTAAATTTTATAATTTTTATCTCAAAATATTTTTCCATCCAAATATAAGTTATGTTTTACAATATCATAATAGTTTTAAAAAGTGCAAAACAATTTTTAGTAAATTGGGATACCAAAAAAACAAAAAAACAAAAAACATTTCAATAATAATACACAATATTAATAGTTTATTTTTTAAATTTTGTCCTTTTTTTTCAAGATTTTTTTTTTTTTCAATGAAATAACATTAATAATTTATTGCATATTTAATTGTAAGGAATTCCCTGTCTCCACGAACGTACTAAATAACTACGTAACTTGTAAGTAACTTGTACGTAATCTAAAATTTACGTACAATACTTAGCTTCTAAGTACGTAATGTACGTAACCTAAGTAATTTACGGACATAAGTACGTAATGTATAAGTAACATATCAATCGTGTATTGCGGGTTAACATAAATCACAGGGGTTCTCTGGTTGTGAGGCGTGCTGCATAACTTTCAGGATACAATGCTAAAGTGCAATTAATATTATAATGTAAAAAATTAATGTTTTACATAATAGCTGCTATTGAAAATAAGTTTTATTTTTACTAAGGAAATAATTGTTATATTTCAGTAATTTTCAAATAAATTTACCTTAATTTAAAGATAGATCGACGTCATAACATTATTTATATGTACATCATAACTTGAATTAATTAATTTTCTAATAGGAAACATTAAAATGTAACATATAATCTGTTTTATTTTTTTTTTTTGCTAATTGTTTTATTAATTTTTGCAATTATATAACTAGAATTACTATATGACGTACGGTAAAAAACTTTTAACATAATTTTTAATTTAGGAATCAAAAAGAAAAATTATAAGTTCAAATTCACAGCGGTCAGCATACCGCCGCTGCGGCGGCCCGGCGGCTGCGCGCGCAGTATCGGATAGTTTGGAAAAATGGCGTCTATACTTATAGTGTGTGTTGAAGGTGCTCTACAAGATTTGTTAAGTGAGGCCAGTAAAATGCAAGCCTGGATGTAAAAGAAGATTGATTTGTGTTCACGGGAAGTACCGTTTTTTAGTTTTTATATTTTATTTGTGAGAATATGTGTACTTTGTGGTTTATTTCTGTTTTTAAGGTCGCTGCATGTAGGCACGCCGGGATTTGTGTACAGACGCCATCACCGCGGCTATCCACGGCACGGCAAGGCAAGCATGCGGCCGTGTGTTCGTTATTCTAGCGAGGTTTCATGTACGGTTTTAGTGTAATAATTATTACTTAATTGCTTGTTTCTACAGTTGGTGAGTAAATTTTTTTTTCTACATCAATTTTCTACATCAATTACATTATTGCATTAAAAATATTGGTACATTTTTATGGTTTTATTTTTTTTTTATAACAAAATGTGTAATTCGCCTACACTAAAGTCTAGCCTTTTTAATGTAATTTTGAAAAATAAAGAGTATATTAAAGGTAAACGTTCGATTCAATTGTTATTTGCATGTTTAATTGTACTTATAATTAAAAAATAATGTATTGCCCCTGAATATTACTAATATATGCAACCCGCGCTTTAATTGTCTGTATAAGTACGTAAATTACGTACCACAGCGCCAAAATTACGTACTTAAGTAAGTAATTTTTGAAGCAATACGTACGTAATTTACGTATTTAAGTACGTAATTTGTACGTAAGTTTCGAGAACTAGGATGTACGTAATTTACGTACTTAAGTAAGTAAGTTGTAAGTAAGTACGTAAATTACGTACCACAGCGCCAAATTACGTACTTAAGTAAGTAAATTTCCTTCACATTGTAAATGGGATATAAATTTACGTACTCGATGTACGTAAATTACTAGGTTAAGTAAGTAAATTTTACGTACAAGTTACTTACAAGTTACGTAGTTATTTAGTACGTTCGTGGAGAGGGGAGACTGGAAATAAAAGAAAAAAAAAAAGAAATTTGAAGAGATCAAAATAGAAAATATTCCAGAAATCATTTTGTCTTACTTTTACTTCTTTTTTTGCTTACATAAAAAAAAAAAAAAAAAAAAGGAAAAAACTACCAAATCAAAAATTTTGCAATTCAAGAATATTTTTTCAAAGGCATACTAATTTTGCAATGTTTTCCAAAAAGGGGCGTGGCCAAATAAAATTTTTCGCCTGCGCCGCGCTACCCCCCCCCCGGTCCTACATGATTATTTTCCTGGGGGATCGCCCCCCCCAAACAAAATTCCTGGATCCGCCCCTGGTCCCATCTAGTGTTTTGTGATATAAATGCTTGTGTTTATCTCTGGTCTATGCCTTTAATAAAAGTACATTGAAAAGTATACATAAAAATTATAACAGTTACTTACCCTTCCTTGATTGATTGTTGTAGCAACTAATGACAATTGTGAATTAATGTCATAATTTGACAATTCCCAACCTGTTATACCTGGAAACATGTATCGGTATCCTCTCCCTTGGATAACATTCAAAGGTATATTATGGTTATTTTGAACTGAAAATGATGGTAATTTATGAACCATAAACCTGAAACAGAATAAAAGTGCACTATACGAAACCATATAAATTAGATTACATAATACACTTCAACTCTTAAAAGAGTGCAGTATTTTAAAGCCATAAACCACATAAAACAACATGTGCTTTTTAATGAATAAACATGAAATGGGATCTTTAAAACTGATGACAATTTTTACAAGAATGTTAATGTAGCTCTACGAGAAAGCGTGAAATAACTGTAAATTATGCAATTTGCGTAAAAATTCATGTTTATGGCGTCAGAAACATGCAAAAATTAGTATGAAAATATTGTGAAGGTTGCATAAATTGAATTTTCTGATCACTGCTACGGGGCTACAGTTGGGTTTTGAGACAAACTAATGTTATTTATGTAAATCCCATCAAGTGTTTTGTTATATAAATACTTATGTTTTTCTCTGGTCTATTCCTTTAATTACGAATATTAACTTAATTAATGTAATTACATTTTAAGATATTATGAGTATATAGCTATAAAAATGCATTTAAGCAAGTTTTTAAAAATACTTCTTGTTAATAATGCTTTATTTTTAAACGTGTCTTACAAGTTAGTCTTTTAAAAATATAAAATCATATTCTGTTCTTAAAATAAATATAATATATATAAATAATGTTATATAGCGTGTGTACGCATGACGTCATTCTGAGTGCTCTTCTTGAGCAATGAATAACATTGCTCAGCATAGGACAAACCTAGTTTCTGGCTATTTTCTTTGGAAAATTAGCTATTTTTTGTTCATTATTATTTTTCTCACATACTTGAGATACTAATTCAACCTGTTAACAACATCAATGCTCTCAAAAAAATTGCAAAGTATTTTTAAACTGGCAAAATGTGCCATTTTCCTATACCAGCCAATGTTATTTAGTACTCACTTATGGCGTCGACTTTAACATCAATGAAAACACACTATTGACAATCAAGAAAGGGATCTTCATTTTTACAAGATTTTAGTGTTTTTATTAAGTCCAAGTCGTTTTTTCATATATATTTATAGAATCATTTTTAAAATTCGCCATTTTCGATATTATTTTTATTGCGTAAATGAGATTTTAAAATGAAAGTTAGTTAAGGCGGGAAATCAGGTACTGCGGGATTTGACTAAAAAGTTGTAAAGACAAAAAAATCTGAAATTTTGTACAGTGATACATTAGGATTAGGTATCTTTAAAAATGTAAAAATTTTGGGGGGTCACCATGCTAGATTTTGAATTATGATTTTTTGAAGTTTTAGTCCCATAAGAGCCCATGTTAATTTCAATAATTGATTTCTCTCTTATCTGATGGTCACGGGTTCTGAAAATTTTATCATAGGTAGCTGTTTCAAATGACATCATAAAATTGAGATGTTTTCTTTTTAGATTTTGAGATACAAGCCATATACAACCCTTAAAATTTTTTGAACGTTTTTACTTGATACTTCACAAGCAGGTGTATGACGATTTCGATTAATGATTTTTGCCAAAGAAAACCATATCTAACGGAGTGCAACAAAAACTGATCCTTCTCTTTGAGATCGTACTGTTAAATATTTTAAAAAGTGGATGTTATTAGAAGATAATTAACACATTATAATCTGCATAAATACAGAAGTCACAAAATTTACAATTTAACATTAAATTGTTATTATAAACCAGAAAAAAGACCGGACTAAAAAAAGACCCTTGTTACACAACTTGATGTATACTTTTTCTCAATATTACATGAAAAATCTTAATATTATTAAACATTAGCTTTAAGGGTTCTCTTCGCAGTTTGCTTGTATTTCAAAATATAAAAAGGAAAGTTCCTAATTTTTTGATGCCATCTTAAAGTTAACAGTAATATTGAAATATTGAAATTAACATGGGCTCTTATAGGACTAAAACTTCAAAAAATCATAATTAAAAATCTAGCATGGTGACCCCCCAAAATTTTAACATTTTTTAAGATACCTAATCCTAATGTATCACTGTACAAAATTTCAGATTTTTCTGTCTTTACAACTTTTTAGTCAAATCCCGCAGTAGCTGATTTCACGCCTTAAACTTTATCCAACATTTTAATTATTTATAAAAAAAAAAAAAAAAAAAAAAAAAAAAAAAACAGGTGTGTAAAATAGTATTTATAATAAATAATTAGTAATTACCAATCAATCGCATTGTTGTTTTCATCTAAGCAACTTATTCCTTGTTGAGGATCGTCGTTCCCATTAGATGGAGTTCCTTCATTATTATTACCTGGAGTTCCTTCATTGTTATTAGGTGGCGCTCCATTGTTGTTATCAGGAGGTGCTCCATGGTTGTCATTAGGTTGTCCTTGTCTACCTGTCCACATTTTTCCCACATAACACGACAATAAAAAAAAAAACAATAATTTAATTATTATAGAACTTCTTTGATTATTAATTTAATCATATAAAAACTGATTAAAAATTCGTCAAAAAATTTTCACCGATAAAAGGTTAACTCAGAAACTGCTTCCTATATATATATATATATATATATATAGCCCCCTTGCACATCCTTGCGCTTTGTCGCCATGTTTGTGGTGACTAATGCATTGTCCAGCATAGGGGAAACTTCGTTTTTCCTAATTTTTCACATAAAAAATAGTTTATTTCAACTCAACAAATTTTTCTCATATCCTTCGAGCTTATTAGGAGCTAGAAATAAGGCTTTGATTGAGGTTTGAAGCTTCTTTTGCTATTAAAAAAATAAAAATGATGTTTTTCCTATGCTGGCCTATGTATTCCTGACCAACAAAATGGCGGCTCTTAAATATGAGTGCAAGTGGTCTATAAATATATATATATATATATATATATATATATATATATATATATATATATATATATATATATCAATAAATTAAAGTGTTAGCAAGTTTTTGCGAGAGTATAATATTATATTACTTTAAAAGACAATTTTAATGACTTACTACCCCCTCCAAATAGTGCAAGTATTGTCGCAAAAGCACCAACTCCTGCTGCTGCTGCAGGCACCATCATGCTGAGAAGTAGAAATCGTATTAAGGATTGTACTCAGATGGCTTGTATCTCAAAATCTAAAAAAAAAACTTGTAAATTTTATGATGCCATTTGAAAGTTAACAGTAACAGCTACCTATGATAAGATTTTCAGAACCCGTGACCATCAGATAGGAGAGAAATTAATTATTGAAATTAACATGGACTCTTATGGGACTAAAACTTCAAAAAATCATAATTAAAAATCTAGCATGGTGACCCCCCATAGATTTCACATTTTTGAAGATACCTAATCCTAATGTATCACTGGGCAAAATTTCACATTTTTCTGTCTTTACAATTTTTTAGTCAAATCCCGTAGTACCTGATTTCCCGACTAAATCCAATGTTAAACTTGACTCATAAGTCAGTAATAAGACAGTAATAAAATTAATTATATTTTTATTCCAAAATTTTAAAGTGTTTGATTTTTTTTTTTTTTTTTTTTTTTGCAATATCATACAAAAAAGTGGTAAAATGTTGAAAATATTAAATAATCATATTTATGTTAAGAAAAAAAAACTTGGTAAATGTTAAAAAAAAATAATAATAAAGGAGCAAGTTGGAGTAAGTGTTCTAAGTTTCCATACAAGCGAAAACATGAACTTGGGGCAGGGTTTACGAAAATCATTCTTATTATCCATGAATTAGACACCAAGACGTTGATTTTGTATTTATTTTCATTTAGACTGTTATAAGACTTATCTGACGTCACAATCTCA
Source organism: Ecdyonurus torrentis (assembly GCA_949318235.1). NCBI lineage: Eukaryota > Metazoa > Arthropoda > Insecta > Ephemeroptera > Heptageniidae > Ecdyonurus > Ecdyonurus torrentis. Next base: position 1,542,536 of record OX439137.1, on the reverse strand, counting down.
TCCGCCAATCACAGTCACCGCTCTGGTCACGTGATAAAGTTAAGCCCCTCCCACAGGCTCTTTGACTCTATCACGGCCCTATCGGTACATTGTGACGTCAGATACGTGATATAACCTACAAAATGATAATAAATACAAACTCAACGTGTTGGTGTCTAATTCATGGATAATAAGATATCGTCATTATCTTATTATCTATCTAGTATTCTAAATGATAAAACAGTAAGTTGACAAGGCCTTTAATTTATATTAAACATTTTATAGTTATATAAATATCAATTAAATTAAGGCGGGAAATCAGCTACTGCGGGATTTGACTAAAAAGTTGTAAAAACAGAAAAATCTGAAATTTAACACAGTGATAGATTAGGGTAAGATAACTTAAAAAATATAAAAATTTTAGGGGGTCACCATGCTAGATTTTGAATTACGATTTTTAGAAGTTTTAGTCCCATAAGAGCCCATGTTAATTTCAGTAATTAATTTCTCTCTTATCTGATGTTCACGGGTGCTGAAATTTTTATCAAGGGTAGCTGTTACCATTAACTTTAAGATGGTATAAAAAATTAGGAATTTTCCTTTTTAGATTTCAAGATACAAGCGAACTGAAGAGAACCCTTAAAGGAATACATACGATGTTTTAGCAGCCATAGCATAACCTCTAACCATTGTGGCAGAACTAAAAAAAAAAAAAAAGAAAATATTATATAAGACAATTTTTATTTTAGCAAATTTACGTGAGAAAAGTAATGCAATAAAGGTAATTATTCACTATTTTAATGTTGACTTATGTGCATATCAATCTTGTTGCGAAAACAAGGCCTATCTCTTATTTTGTCAGTGGGAGCAAAAGGCCTATCTCGTATTTTGTCAGTGGAAGTAAAAGGCCTATCTCGTTCCCGAACGTTATGTAGATGGCGCTCGAGATAGACCTTTTTCTTCTACTGACAAAATACGAGATAGGCCTTTTGCTTCCACTGACAAAAAACGAGATAGGCCTTTTTTTCGCAACAAGATCGATATATATAAAAATTAGAGATAATGTAAATTTTTCAAAAAATCTAATTTGTTTACAACATTTTAGCAATCCTAAAACATTTTTAATTTTCAGAGCTCTTTCTATTAATATATTTTTGAGCAAAAATTTATATTTCTTTGAAAAATGTATGCAAAAATTCCCAGAAATTATCTGCTACAAGTTTTATGATGAAGAAATTTTTTTTACATAACAAATTATAAGCAGCTATAGAGAACGTTAACAGAGAAGCGACATCCCTATGTTTAAAGTGATACACAACCCTAAAAATAAGTATTTTTTGTTCTATTCTCAAGTAATTCAATAGAAATTATTCGTTTATTTGACTTTTCCAGCCCGCGGAATAAGCAAGCCCCACGAGGGTAAAGAGGAAATCTCTGACGTCAGAGATTTCCTTTACTGTGTGAGTAAAAAATCTGTACACCTTCTCAGGTAAGCTTACCAGGTACAGCAGGGGGGTACAAATTTTTTACACTCATACACAGTAAATTTGAAAAGCAGAATCTACTTCATTATACCGAGTCATTTTGACTTGGCGTAAAAACTGCTCATGTCTTTTTTCCAAAAAAGCTACTCTTGCTATTATTTCTAAAGGTCATTTTAGTTTTTATTTTGGAGTAAAACTACTTGGTTTCTCCGAGTTATTTCTGCTGCGATAATAGCAGGGTGACTCGCTCGCGCGTCAAAACAGCTCGAGCTACCTGAGCAGAATCTGCTTTGCCGTTGCAGTTTTGGGAGGTGCAGCTCGCGTGACGTCACACTACTTCTACTCTAGGCGAAGCAGTTTTAGGGCTGCGAACCACAGCTGATATAGCTTTGTTTTGAGTAGAATTTGCTTTAATTTTTTCTTTCATAAATGTGATGCCATTATTTTTTATTTTTAATATAGATTAAAAATTATAATTTAAATATGTTGTTTAAAATATTATTTATATGTTTATATTATAAAATTCTTTCGCAGAAAAACATACAGATTCTGAAGTTTATAGATTAAAAATTAAACATAGAGCAAACAAAATATTAGAACGCGCTCACATCAAATACTTATAAAAAAAAAAGAAAAGGAAAGGAGTTGTAAATATTTATTTGTTCATTTCATATAGTAATAATATTACATTGCAAATGAGCATATAAAAATATGAATAATAATACATACATATTTTTATTTTTAAAAATGAAATAATAATAAAATTTATATAATATTATAATAAATTTGCAAACTTAATAATATTGCAGCGCGGCTTACAAACAAAAAAGTTCGTATTCAAAACTTACGTTTATGAAGACATAAATGAAACTCGAGTAAAAATTATAACTTTTTTCGTGCGTCTAGTACTTTATGGTACTCATTTGCAATGTAACAATATATACTTATCTTTTATTAGAAAGATATTAATCCATAACACAGGAGAAATGATTTAGCACACCACGTTCTATAAAATATAAAACATATGATTCACCGGAAAGGGGTTCACAAGTTAAAATCAGGGTTTCCGGTCCTCGAGATGACGCACCCTGAAACTACCCTGTGCTGTAGTAGTATCTACTCGGGAGAGAGCAGTTTCTGCTCAAGCGGTGAGCAGTTTTACTCGCGCTCTCACCACTCAAAACAGCTCACATACCGCGAGTCAAAATAACCGGGAAATATTAAGGTAGAATCAGCTCACTGAGAAGTCACTTGTATGCAATAGTAGCTTTGTTCAAGTAGATTTGATTACAAAAGTGAAGCAAAATGAATTATGGTTAGCAAAGTTGATATTCTTTCTGCATATGCGTAGCTATTTGCTTATATGAAAGTCAATATGGAACCAAATATGACATCAAAACCACTTTACGTGTCAAAACTACTCTATTTTCAAAATAGCTCAAAGAGCAAAACTGCTTCAAAATTTTTCTGTGTAGTAGAGGGGCGTGTACTCTATATCGTTACCCTCGCCGGGCTCGCTTATCCCGCGGACTAGAAAAGTCAAATAAACGACTGATTACTATTGAATTGTTTTAGGAAAGAACAAAAAATACTTATTTTTAGGGTTGTGTGTCGCTTTGAGGTAGACTGCAACACTCAACAATTTAGACTTGGCAACGTTGCACCAAAAAGAAGCCAGAAGTGTCCGATTTAGAGCTGTAAATTTAAACCGGTTCGAGCACCCGCCCGGGCCAAAATCTTCGGGTGCTCGTTTTTTTTAAAACGGTCAACCCGGGTTTCGAGCTTTTAGCTCGAAAACGAGATTTTTCGAGTTAAGCTCGAGAATGACTCGTGAAAAATAGGAACTTTTGAAAATAAATCGCGCCAAAGAAATTTTTTTGCCAAAAGCAAAGAAAAAAAGGTTGTAATTTTAGTTTAAAATGGTTTTTTTATTATTCTATCATGAAAAAATAGGCTGTTTAAAATATTATTTAAAATTATTTTCTTTTATTTATGACTTTTACCCTTCAAAAGCAATTTTTTTGTAGTGGAAGTCGAGCTTTTTTCTTCATAGGCTCGAAAACTCGTTTTCATACTTCAGCTCAAATATCGAGCTTACCGAGCTTTGGCTCGTTTTTCGAGTTTAAGCTCGATTTCAAGCTAAACCCGGGTTTCAAGTCAAACCGGGCTAAAATTTTTCAGCCCGGGCTAAAAAAATTTCGAGTTTTTTACATCTCTAGTCCAATTCAATGGAAAGTCGGAGAGCTTGCTATAGTAATTTTATCTGCAGCGTTGCCAAGTTTAACGAAATGTGTGTTGCAAGTCCACTTAACACATTAGGATGTCACTTCTCTTGTTAAAAGTCTCTAGCAACTATAGCCAAATTAATAATAATAATAATAAAATTATAATAAAAATAAAAATGTAGGCATTAACTTTTAAAGGCGTAGAACACCTTGAACAAAAAACTTGCCTAATATCCTAACATACCCAAATATCAACATTATTTTAGCCGGAGTCATTGATGATTTCTAATTTATTTTCTATTTACAAAATGTCAGTTGCGGGTTAACTACGTCACAGCTCGCCTGGTCCACGCGCGCGGAAACAGACGAGCTGTGACGAAGTAAACCCGCAACTAACATTTTGTAAATGTAAAATAAATTAGAAATCAATGACTCCGGCCAAAATAATGTTGATATTTGCGTATTTTAGGATATTAGGCAAGTTTTTTTGTTTAAGGTGTTCTACGCCTTTAAGTTTTTAAAGTGATTTTTTTATATAATTATCAAAATCAACAAAACTATCGAATATAAAAATGTAACAATATGGTATTGAATTTTATCAAGGCATTCTAAGAAAAACAGGCCGTACACACCAAAATAAATATAAATTTAGGAGTTCAACGAATTTGTTTACTCCATAATAATAACATTGAAAAGTAAAAGTAGTTTTATTTGTTTCCAGTTATCTGAAAAACTTGACTCGCAACCTATAAATCAAATAACATACCTGAGTTCATTACTTTTCAAGCTACAAATTCATATATTATTTATTGAAATTAAAAAAAAATCACATTTTTTTTAAATCGAGATACCGCTGTACTGTGATTTTATTTATGATTTACTTTTTTTGAGTAAATTTTTTAAATAAAAGATGTCACATAATGGTTTTTTACTGTTCATGAAATTGCGATACAACAATAAATGTGCTGTATACTAAAATCTTTCTTAAAGAACTCAAAAATATTCGTATTATATATCGATCATGTTGCGAAAAAAAGGCCTATCTCGTTTTTTGTCATTGGAAGCAAAAGCCCTAACTCGTATTTTGTCTCGAGCGCCATCTATATAACGTTCGGGAACGAGATAAGCCTTTTGCTTCCACTGATAAAATACGAGATAGACCTTTTGCTTCCACTGACAAAATAATAAATAAAAAAAAAATAAGTTTTAGCTGTAGCAAGTTTAAAATTAATTAATAATTCAATATGAAAATTTGGTGTTTATGTAAAATAAAATGATTTTCAACCATTTCCATTAATAATAAATTAATTAATTATACATAACATAATATAGAAATATGTTAAAAAAATTTATTTATTATTTATTTATTATTAGTTATTTTAAATAACATATTCGATCAAATCACGAACAGTTCGATCGAACAGTTCGTGATTTGTTCGTCGTTGCAAAAAGTTCGAAATGTTTGTGTTCGGATCGTGTTCGAATGTATTGTGAGTGTTCGTGATCGGTTCTAGTTCGACCCCCAACACTGTAAAGAGAGTGGTATGTACATATATTGCGTGAACAATTCACGTAACTTACGAAGATATGAAATCTGCTGCTGATTGTATTCCTCCTTTTATATCTCTGAAACAAAAAAAAAATCAGTACATATAAATTAAATTAAGGCAGGAAATTAGCTAATGCGGGATTTGACTAAAAAGTTGTAAAGGAGGAAAAATCTGAAATTTAACACAGTGATAGATTAGGGTAAGATAACTTAGAAAATGTAAAAATTTTGGGGGGTCACCATGCTAGATTTTGAATTACGATTTTTTGAAGTTTTAGTCCCATAAGAGCCCATGTTAATTTCAATAATTAATTTCTCTCTTATCTGATGGTCACGGGTTCTGAAATTTTTATCAAGGGTAGCTGTTACCATTAACTTTAAGATGGTAAAAAAAATTAGGAACTTTCCTTTTTAGATTTTGAGATACAAGCGAACTGAAGAGAACCCTTAAAGAAATAATAAAACTAGTGACCTGATTTTCAGTTTTGAAAATGTGCATTTTTAGTACTGAATTCATTCCAGTTTTTTTGGAATTATCAAATCGCAAAAACAGCAAAATCAGTTCACTTATTGTTCCATTATAAAAAAAAAAACATTAAATTTAGTTTAATAATTTTTAAGTTAAAGACAAATATTTATAAATAAAAAAAGGATAAAATTTATATTTTTTCATGAATAATAAAATTGGTTAAATTATGATCTGATACCAGCGAGTCTCAATGAGAGCTGCAAGGTTTTTGTATTTTTTAACTTATTTTTAACCATTATATATTATTATGGTGTTCAGTTATATTCAGATTTTCCGAGTTATGCATTAAAAATAATTATTTCAAAATATACTCTTTTTCTTTATAAACACGTCATTTTAACTTTTTGTGCAGTAAAAGTCTACTTTCAATTTCCAAAATCTGAGAAAAAACTGGTAAAAACTGACAAAAAAAATTAAAATAACTGACGCAGTTTACAATTTTCGGAAAAGAGCTTTTTTCAGTCCAAACTTTTTTGCATTTTTTAGGAATAAAACTTTATGATTCGTAGACATCTGAACTCAGATGTGACCTCTAGGATGTAAATTACAAAAACCAAAACAAACTGGAGATCCGGTGCCTATTATAACGTAGCAACCATTTATCATTGCAATTATAATTGTAAAACATACTTATTAAATATTTAAGACAATTTGCAAATAATCGTTACTTTAATTATCTTAAATCATGTTTGGATTAAATAATTGTTTTATTAAAGCACTTGTCCACTTTTTTATAACTAGAAATACTAGATTGATAATTACTATACCTTATTATCCACAACTTGGACACCAACATGTTGATTTTGTATTTTTTATCATTTATTATCAATTTGAAGGTTATATCTCTTATCTGACGTCACAATCTTATCCGCCAATCACAGTCACCGCTCTGGTCACGTGATAAATTTAAGCCCCTGCCAAAGGCTCTTTACACCTATCAAAGTCCCATCGGTACATTGTGACGTCAGATAAGTCATATAACCAGCAAAATGATAATAAAAATACAAAATCAACGTGGTGGTGTCTGATTCATGGATATAACAAGGTATGGTAATTATCAATCTAGGATTCTTAATGATAAAGTAAGTGGACAAGGCCTTTAATATAAATGAAATTAAGCAAATTTTAATTATATATTTAAATAAATAAACACACACACACACACACACATATATATATATATATATATATATATATATATATATATATATATATATATATATATATATATATATATATATATATATAAATAATGAATGCTCCCAGGTAAAAAAAAAAGACTTGACTATTGAGAATCCTTCAAAGTAGAGTAGCTTTTTTTAAAAAAATTCTACTTGATTCGGCCTTCTTCAAAGTAGATTGGCTTTCGTCGATAAGAGACCACTTGCCTTTAATAAGGCCATTCAAAAATATGCAAATTACTCAATCGAAGAAAGGCCACTCTACTTCAAAGATTCTCAAAATTCAGCTCTAATTATTTTTTTTTTACCTGCCTGGGTGTTAATTTTAATTAAACATTTGTTATAGTTATATATAAAAATATCATTAAAATTAAAAAAATACTTACAATGATTTAACATCTTCAACATAACCTTTTACTTTACTAGTGGTACTGTAATATAAAAGAACAATAAATATTCATTAAATATTATTAATACATATTAAATTAATTAATTAATTAATTAATTAATTAAGCCTGTAAAATGCATAAAAATGTTAAATGTAAATGTTAAATGTTAAATGTTAAATGTAATGTAAATGTTAAATGCATAAAATGTTAAATTAATTAATTAAATAAATATTAATACACTATTTTCACTAGGGTGAATGTAACGAGAGTTCTCTCAAGATGTATATTTATATAGATGAGTGTATAAAAAGCTTCATTTAGGTTGCGCAAGTGCTTCTGCGCATGCGCGTGTGACGTAGTTCTGGGACCAGATTGCCATTATATTGGATGTGGCAAGGTGCTTTTTGGACAATAAAATTGTAACATTTATCTCTAGCGATATGATAACCCCAGATTTAATTTTGGACAATAAAATTGTAACATTTATCTGTAGCGATATGATAACCCCACATTTAATTTTGGACAATAAAATTGTAACATTTATCTGTAGCGATATGATAACCCCACATTTAATTTTGGACAATAAAATTGTAACATTTATCTGTAGCGATATGATAACCCCAGATTTAATTTTGGACAATAAAATTGTAACATTTATCTCTAGCGATATGATAACCCCACATTTAATTTTGGACAATAAAATTGTAACATTTATCTGTAGCGATATGATAACCCCAGATTTAATTTTGGACAATAAAATTGTAACATTTATCTGTAGCGATATGATAACCCCAGATTTAATTTTGGACAATAAAATTGTAACATTTATCTCTAGCGATATGATAACCCCACATTTAATTTTGGACAATAAAATTGTAACATTTATCTGTAGCGATATGATAACCCCAGATTTAATTTTGGACAATAAAATTGTAACATTTATCTCTAGCGATACGATAACCCCAGATTTAATTTTGGACAATAAAATTGTAACATTTATCTCTAGCGATATGATAACCCCAGATTTAATTGCCTGAAATACCAATACATCTTTTGTGAAGGGGTGAAAAACTCGTGAAAGTTACGTATTTTGGCGTAAATCCAGATTAAAGGGGTTTGATAGACCTTTTTACATTGTACTTGGTACCAGAGTGACGTCATCAAAACTGGTCAGCTGGGTGGTTTGTAGGCGGGGCTTATTTGAAATTCTGCGCCTGCCCCCCCCCCCCCCCTGGGTTCTTCGCTATATTATCATAAGTCCATATAACCTTGAAAAATATTTTTTTACTGCAAATGACCTGATATGGATAAATCAAAACATTTTAATATTTTATTTTTCAAGGTCACAAGTGATAGTTAGGACATTTTAGCGGAGCACTCTCAGTAAGTGTTTACTGCTACACTTCACCTTTTGCAAATCAGAGAAGGAACAAAGGGTGGGCAAGCATATTTAAGTGTGCTTATTTAAGATACAGTACACACGTTAACAGGGTCGGACTGGCAATGAAGGGGCCTCGTCGGCAAAAGGGGTGTAACATTCTCTTTAGGGGCCACAAAGGGGGCGTAACACCCTAGTTACGCCCCTTTTTGGGCCTTAGGGGCCTCCAAACAAGGGGGGCCACATCCGCAATTGCGGACTTGCTCTTATGGCCAGTCCGAGCCTGCACGTTAAAGTTATTATGAGTAGCTAAAATAATGCTTTTTAGCAAGTTATTAAAAATAGCTAATTTAAGTTTTTTAAAGGTATTTTAAGTTATTTTAAGTTAAATTAGCTATTTTTAATAATTTTCTAAAATACATACTAAAAAGCTACTCATAATAACTTAAAATGTTCATCTTAAATAAGTTACTATTCATAACTAAAGTAATGCGCCATTTTTTAGAGTTAAATCTTTTGTATCTTACATTTGATGTGACAATTATTTTCTAGCGATTTCTTTCGAGCGGCATATTCAGCAAAATCTTTTTGACTCATTTTATAAACAATATTGGGTACTTCTGTATGACATATACGAGAACATATCGTGTTAATAAAACTTGAAATAACTTACGAAGATATGGAATTCTTTGCTGATTGTATTTTCTCTTCAATAACTCTGAAACAGAGAACAAGTAACTATAAATATAAAATGAGCAGTAATTATAGAGTGTGTGCGCATGACATCATTTTGAGTGCTTTTCGATGCTCTTCTTGAGCAATGAATAACATTACTCAGCATAGGACAAACCTAGTTTTTGGCTATTTTCTTTGCAAAATTAGCTATTTTTTGGTCATTATCATTTTTCTCACATACTTGAGATACTAATTCAACCTGTTAACAACATCAATGCACTCAAAAATTTTGCAAAGTATTTTTAAACTGGCAAAATGTGACATTTTCCTATACTGGTCCATGTTATTTAGTACTCACTTATGACGTCGACTTTAACATGAATGAAAAACACCCTATACATAGTTAGAAATGTTCATTTCAATAATGATTGTAAAATAAAAACAGTGGCGTACGTGGTCAGAGGGGGGGGGGGGGGGTAAGGTAGGGCTTCAAACCCCCTAGTAGATTTGAAAAAGATATAAAAAATAAAATCCGAAAAAAAAATTGCAACAAAAATATTATTTAAGGAGAAAAAAATCGAAGAAAAAGATTTCTCGCTTCGCTCGAATATGTTTATTTTTTTTTACTCATTTTACAACTTCACTTATACTTAAAGGCCTTGTCAAGTTACTTTTTTATCATTTAGAATACTAGATTGATAATTACCATATCTTATATTATCCATGAATTAGACACCAACACGTTGATTTTGTATTTATTTTTATTTTGATGGTTATGATAGAATAGGTTAGGATCGGATCGGATAGGATAGCATAGCATAGCATAGCATAGCATAGCATAGGATAGCATAGCATAACATAGCATAGCATAGGATAGGATAGGAATTAGTTAGGGAACAGATATAGACAGGGGAAACACCAAACGTCCCTTGTTTTATGTGATCACGTTTCACAAATGGATAGCATATAGGACCCACGCTACTTGGTAGCCGTAGGGTTTTATACATTAATAAAAATTGTTTTTCAGCATTGTATTAAAGTTATCTACTGCTTTATCAATTATAATATATTTAAACTTCCTTAACGATACATTAGCTTTTGTTTGCAAAATACAATAAAACTAACGTTATAGTTGAGGAAACCCGCCAAACTTCACTTATAAAAGTTTAGCTTTTGTTTTATTGTCAAGAAAAAGATAGCATATTTTGTAAAATTTTAGACTAGATATGGTACGACTCCTGGGAGAGCGTCAGGCCAGAAGACAAGCTCTAGCTGGTTTTCCACAACCACTAATGAGGGGAATCCCGAGGAGTTAGGCCAGTTCGAGTATTTTAGTACAGTTTATAGTTGTAATTATATCAAGGATTAATACAAATATTATCTGTAAGAATCAAAAACTTTTTACTGTTTTCTGCTAAAAAATAGCCTATTTTAAGTGTTATTTTATAGGGTGTATTCAGATGACGTCATATTTATTGCGCTTGGAGGCCATACTGGAGTAGTGCATAACATTGCTCAGCATAGCACAAACTTCATTTAAGACAATTTTCTTTGAGAAATCGGGTAATTTTTTGTTATTTGCTATTTTTCTCACATACATGAGATACTAATTCAACATATTTACAACATCAATGCTCTCAAAAATATTGCATAGTGGTTTTAAACTGGTAAAATGTTTTTTTTACCTAATGCCACCCATGTTATTAAGTTATCCAACATGGCGTCGACTTTAACATGAATGCATAGACCCTATAAGGTGCCAAAGTCAAGTATGGTCTAAAAAAACAACAACAGCGGTGATAAAACCCCCGCTTCTGTCCTGCGTTAGACTTACCTTCTATAAGACACTGAGCTTTTACTCGCTGCCCTATTTGACGATAAAAATAGCGCATATCACAATAATTGTCACTTTTTTATAAGTTAATAAAAAAACTGAATTCATAGTTTTTTTTAAATATATGCATAGCTATGTAATATTTACACCAATTTGACCAATTGTACCGTTTTTGAGTGCGTATGTAGAAACATACAGTGTCTGCACTCTTCTTCTTATTATACTGATTCTTGCTCACGAGGCGAGCATTAATTACGTTACGATCAAGCGTTATAATTGGTGTAAATATAACATTAATGTATATATATGTTTTAAAAAACTGTGAATTGATATGAACTTATATATAAGCGACACTAATGGTGTTGTCGTGTGTGGTTTTTATTGTCAAATCAAGCAGCGAGTGAAAGCACAGTGTCGTAGAGAATGTAAAACTACAATGAAGTTTTTATTCAAACATATATATATATATATATATATATATATATATATATATATATATATATATATATATATATATATATATATATATATATATATATATATATATATATGTATATATATATATGTATATATGTATGTATATATATATATATATATATATATATATATATATATATATATAACACCCACACCCACCCACACACCCACCCACCCACACAAAACACACCCACACACACACACACACACCCACACAACACACCCACACAACACACACACACACACATACACACACACAACACACCCACACCCACACCCACACACAACACACCCCCACACAACACACCCACACACACACACACACACAACACACCCACACACACACACACAAAACACACCCACACATACACACCCACACACACACACACACAAACACACACACCAGTTATCATAAAAAATTTAAATTGGTGTTAAATCTGTATTTTGAAGATCAATTCATTTTTAATTTATAATACTTATAAAAAAATTCTTACTCGATCCCGACGTCACTTATTATTCCATCCAGAAATACCGGAGCACTGAAAACAAATAAAGAATACCAGATAAGAGATAATATATATATTTTATGTATAAGTTTATTTAAAGACCTTAACAACTTAATTTTTATCATTTAGAATACTAGATTAACAATTAAACCATACCTTATTATCCATGACTTACACATCACCATACTTTGCGGTTTTGCAGGTATTTTTCTTTATACCGGCTCTATCACTTATCTGACGTCACAATGTACCAATGGGGCCGCGATAGAGTTAAAATGCCTTTTCGAGGGGCTTAAGGTGGGAAATCAGCTACTACGGGATTTGACTAAAAAGTCGTAAAGAAGGAAAAATCTGAAATTTTGCATGGTGATACATTAGGTTAAGGCAACTTCAAAAATGTAAAAATTTTGGGGTGTCACCATGCTAGATTTTGAATCATTAGTTTTTGAAGTTTTAGTCCCATAAGAGGCCTTGTTAGTTTTAGTAAATATTAAAAATTCTTTTCTCTCTTATCTGATGGTCACGGGTAATGAAAATTTTATCATGGGTAGCTGTTATCATTAAGTTTGAGGTGACATAAAAACATTGGGAACTTTTCTTTATAGATTTTGAGTTACAAGCCAACTAAAGACAACCCTCACATTTATCACTAGACCCCAGAGCGGTTTACTGTGATTGGCGGATAAATTATGACGTCAGATAAGTCATATTACTGTATACAAATAAAAATAAATACAAAATGAACGTGTTAGTGTCAAATTCATGAATAATAAGGAATGGTAATTATTAAGGGCTGTGGATAGAAACCGGTTTACAGCAAAACGGTTTCTTAACGATTCGATTAACCGGGTTTTATTGAAACCAGCTCGTGAACCGGTTATCTGTTAGTGGGAATCGATTTCAGATCTATTGCGATTTTAGAAATTGCTATAAAGTATAAATTTAAAGTATCGTCTATCAAAAATGTCTGATTAGAATATTCCAATTGGAATATTCCAATAGGAATTTGGCGTGCATTCTAATTGGAATATTCTCATTGGACGTACGTTTCGATTCCTATTGGAATTTTTGATTGGACAATTCTGATTAGAATGAATTTGATTGGAATTTTCTAATTGGATATAAATTCGATTGGATGCATTTCATTGGAATTTATTTTTATAATACATTTTACATACACAAAATATATTTTTCAAGTTCAATACATTACAAACTATAATAAATTAATATCACTAAATGTTTGTTCTTATAAAGTGTTAAAAAAACTACTTCATGGCACACTGGGTATCTAATCCTTGATGTTGCATAGGCTGCGGTGCTCTCAACGTTGTGCTGACCTGACGTATATATACAACCTCAACAGGACAAAAACTGTAAACATAAATTTAAGCTATTGTTAGTATATTAAACGTTTCAATACTAAAAAGTCATACTATTTAGATAATTTACCTTAAGTTACTCCTAACATTCATGCCGAGGTCATCCGGGCTCATAGACGAATTTATTTGGTATCGGCAGTGGCCAAGCTGCGCACATATCTGCATTACCAGGCTGAAAATTATTAAATACTTTATTTGTTTTAAGAAATAAGGAATTCTGTCATAATGTGCTTATAAATAATGAGCTTATAAAAAAAATCAACATTTTTATTCAATCATATAATATATTGCATGATTATACATTTGATTCAATTTATTTTATTGTTTAATTTCTATTAAATTTCTTCTACGAAAAAGAGCATCAATTTTACACACAAAAATACTGACATACAGAACAGAACTAAGTACAAAACTATTTGTTTTAACATTTTACCAAGTTATTAAAATTAAGATTATCATATTTGCTTACCTTCTAATAATGATTTTATCTTCTTAATTTAATAATTAAGTAGAGAGCGATGCTTTGATCCACCGGCGTCCATTGGCATAATGCAATGTGTAATATCGATCTTCACCTTGATTTGCGCAAAAATTTAAAAAGCCTAACGGTTTTCTCTATCCAATTAGAATTTAATGTTCCTTTCAAAAATACGACATGTAATGAGAAACAGTCCAATCAAATTCATATTTTGCTGCATTCCAATTAGAATCAGACAATTCAATTGGAAATTTCCAATTGAAATCGGAGAAACAGACATTCCAATTGGAAATTTCCAATTAATTTCAGCTGATTCTAATCAACTGCGTTAAATTTGATTAGAACAGTTGACATCTAATTGGAATACCCGCAATTCCAATTAGAATAATGTACATTCTAATCAGTCATTTTTGATAGGGGTTAAGTAAATTTATCAATTTTAAAATCAATAAGTTAAGAAAATGATAATCCTTATTAATGTACAATCAATTTTATCATATTTAAATAAGTAAATTTATCAATTTTAAAATCAATAAGTTAAGAAAATGATAATCCTTATTAATGTACAATCAATTTTATCATATTTAAATAAGTAAATTTATCAATTTTAAAATCAATAAGTTAAGAAAATGATAATCCTTATTAACGTACTATCAATTTTATCATATTTAAAAAGAATTATTAAAATTTTAAAGTATATAAAATTTTAAAAAATAATTTTAAGTGAGAGGAAGACGTGTTATTATTAACTTCTTGTATAAGAATAATTGTGACTTTTTTTTTTAAACTAAAATTTTGTTGAATGTTTTTTTTCTTATATGTGCCATGGAAGTAGTTTTGCAAGAATTTTATTTTTTTGTTACTCTTCTGTATAATATTGTGTAAAAAATATATATGTATATATAAATAGAATATTTTTAAATTTTGGTTTCAAATAAGAAATCAATTTTGATATTTTAATAAATAATTACTTATTAAAATTCATTTTATTGAAATCTTTAATAGGATCTAACGATTTTTTATATTATTTAAAAATCATTAACATTGATACTGATTTTAGTGATTTTAAAAATTTAAATTTAAAAAAATAACAAAAGATTTTAAGCGATTAAAATCGCTTTATTTTCCAAACCAGTTTACGCTTACTGGCAGGGTTTCTTAACGATTAGTTGGTTTTAAAAATATTATCGATTATCTACAACACTAGTAATTAGGCAATCTATAATTCTAAATAATGAAAAATTAAGTTGACAAGGGTTTTAAAGACATAATGCACTTCTTTTTTTAATTCCTTTAGATTACTTGGTAATAAATTAACATATTATGGACGAATTAGACCTGAACGCGTTAATTTTATATTTGTTTTAATTTATTTTCCTTTTGACGGTTGAAATAAAACCTTTCTGACGTCACAATGTACTAGCTGATGTGCTACGAAGTGGTTGAGAGTGTTTTGAATTTTATCACGTGACCAAAGAACTTGACTGTGATTGGCTGATGAGATAAGGCAGTGGGGAAGGCAAGGAAAAAGTTTGGTACTTCTCTAAACTTTATTCTCTGAAATTGCACGCAGAGTGTTTTATTAGCTCGTTCTGCAAATTCAGACTTCCGGCGCAACTTTTGTGTCGATATGTTCCTTTGTTATAACAGCTGATTATGACTTCGTTACCTGTTTACTACGTTTATACATATGGTCGATCATTGTTATTTCTTAGTTTAGAACTTTGAACTTGATAAGAATGAAAGAAACTCCACACAAAAAAGTCCCATGCTCTTCATGTGACCCCATTTTTGTCAATTTTGTTAGCTCAAAAAACAAGATCCACTAATGAATGTGTCGTATTTTGTTGGTCAGCCAATCACTGTTGTTGAGATTCACTTTACTTTACAAAACAAGCTATAGTTTAGGAGTTCCAACTTTTTCCTGGCGTTCCCCCCCCCCCCCCTCTGCCTCATATCATCAGCCAATCACAGTCAAGTTCTTTGATCACGTGATAAATTCAAAACACTCTCAACCACTTCGTAGCCCATCAGTACATTGTGACGTCAGAAAAGTTTTATTTCAACCTTCAAATGGAAAATAAATCAAAATAAAAAAATCAACGCATTCAGGTCTAATTTGGCCTTAATAAGGTATGTAAATTTATCATTTAGTATTCTCTAAAGGCAGTTAAAAAAAAGTGTATTATGTCTTTAAATGTAAACACATAGTTCACGGTAATTCACGTGGTTTTTAAATTTTATTAATTAAAATTCTAAACTAAAAATAAGTTTTTTGTAGGTTGATTGGTAATCATTTTTATAATGTACAATGAGGAAGGTTAATTTTTTTAACTCCCACTTTTTATGACATTTTTGAAAAGAGCGTTAAAAAATTTTGAGGCGGTATTTTTTCTTAGAACGATTGGATCATGGGAAGTATTTTTAATTAATTTATTTAAATCGACCTAAAAAGCCTATGACGTCATCAATTGGGTATTTATTTAAGAAAGTATTGACCGTAGAAGGTTCAGTAGCCAGATTTTTGAAATCCTTAGGACGAGCTGATTTCATTAAACTGGTTACTGAACCTCGAAAGATTAGTATTTGCCGAGAAAAAAGTGGACTGATGACGTCACAGGCTTTCTAGACCGATTTTCAAAAATTTATTAAAAATACTTCGCATGCTCCAATCGTCCTAAGAAAAAATAACGCCTCAAAATTTTTTAAAGCTCTTTCCAAAAATATCATAAACTGAACAAAAAAATTTCAATTCACCTTCCTCATTGTGCATATTAATAATAAATAATAATAATCAATGCAGTCTAATAGTTGTTAGTTTAATTGAGTTCATTTTATAAACACTATAACAGACAACGTAAACTGGAATTTGTCTCCAACTATATAACGTTAACTTGCGTAACTATATAAGAGATAACGGCTTTTTTAGACGGTATATATATATTTTTTTTTTATATTTTAGACAGTGATTATTCATATTATTAAGAGTAATATTTTCTTATATTTACTTATTTATAAATCAAAATTTTTTTTTATATATATTTTTTTTCAACTCCTTTATTTGATTTTGATTTATAGTCAGTTTAAAGCAATACTTTCTTTCCAAAAGTTATGTTAAAGAACACTATGTTAACTTCAATATTTGTCAATCTTTAACTATAGGGTGTATGCGGATGACGTCATATTTATTGCGCTTGGAGGCCATATTGGAGTAGTGCATAACATTGCTCAGCATAGGACGAACTTCATTTAAGCCAATTTTCTTTAGGAAATTGGTTAATTTTTTGTTGTTGTTATTTGTCTCAAATACTTGAGATACTAATTCAACATATTTACAACATCAATGCTCTCAAAAATATTGCTTAGTATTTTTAAATTGGCAAAAATGATTTTTTTCCTATGTCACCCATGTTATTGAGTTATCCAACATGGCGTCGACTTTAACATGAATGCATAGACCCTTTAACGTTACTGTTTGTAATGTTGTTAATTGTTAATATATATTATAGAAATAACCAGTTAACGTTATAGGTAACTTAAAGGCATAGACAACATGAAAACATTTGCATTTACATAACAAAACACTTGATGGGACTTACATAAATAACATTAATTGGTCTCAAAACCCAACTGTAGCGCCGTAGCAGTGATCAGAAAATTTCGATTTATGTAACCCGCACAACATTTTTATACTAGTTTTTGCCTGTTTATGACGTCATAAACAGAAATATTCACGCAAATTGCATACTTTACATTTTTTCAAGCTCTCTTGTGGGGCTACATTAACATTCTGGTAAAAAATATCATCAGTTTTGTAGATTCCATTTTGTGTTTAGAACATGTTGTTTCAATGTTTTCTATGCCTTTACCGTTAACAATTACAAGACTACTTATATAAGGCTATATTGAAGCTATAATTCTAGTAAATACATTAAAATATATGTGACAAATTGCTCATACACTAGTTTATAACATTACTATACATTTTTCTTTTCCTTTTTTTTTTTTTTTTTTTTTTTTTTAGAAATAAGAAAAAAATTACATTTCTTAAAAATCAACCCAGTTTGCCAACGTTAAGTTTTAGAAGACTGCTTTTTAGAGTATTCTCTATTATAAAAAATTTATTTCACTGTTTTTTATCCATGTAAAAAAAATAAAGAGATGTGACTTTTGAGAATCATTTGAAGTACAGAGTGAACTTTAAAAAATAATCCCACTCGTCCGGACATCACGCTTCTATCGAAGTCGTGTGGCCTTTGTTCATTAGACCACTCTGGTCTTTTGTAAGACCGCTCGAGAGGGTGAAAATGATCCAATCGTTTGCCATATTGTGTTACTTCAACCCCAGTCCTAGTCAAGACATAGTCTTATCGACAGGTAAGGACATGCCGATTAATGGAATAGCACACACGGGGCGGCCAAGGCCTAAGTACACAGCCCGACATTCACCATGACAGCCTAGAGAAACCGTGGAAACATCTAGGCAGGCTAGTCGGTACAATCACAACAATCATGCACCTCTTAAATACTGTGCGTCGTCATGGAATGCATGTAAACATGCATCGTGCAACGTGTTGTGCTCTCACACTTCACGTACGCACCTATAGCAGTGGCTCGAACCCAAGCTCGGTGAGGAGTACACAGATTCGAGTCAGCTGCCTTCACCACTCGGACATATAACCTCGGTATTTACCTGGGATAATTAATAATTATCTCTCATGTAATTTCCCCTCTATCGAAGAGAAAATGAATATTTAACAATTTTACGTTGTTAAATATCGCTAATTTACTTACCAAGCATTGGCTATTAAAGGCACTAGCAAACAAATCGTGGAAAATGAAATAAAATTCATTTTACTCGTACTCTGTGAATCAAATGCAGAAATTCATTATTATTATTACATTATTGTCTTAAAGGCATAGACCACATAAAACTTCATGTAAGTTTTAATAAATAAACAGGAAATGGGATATTCAAAAGTAATGACAATTTTTACTAACTTGTTAGAATATTAATATAGCCCCACGAGAGAGCGTGAAAATACTTTAAAGTATGCAATTTTCGTGACTTCATGTTCATAACGTAATAAACATGCAAAAACTTCAGTATATAAACTTTGTGCGAACTGTATACATCGAAATTTATAATCACTGCTACGAAGCTGCAGTTGGATTTTGAGACAAACTAAAGTTATTTCTGTAAGTCCAATCAAGTACGTGTTTTGTAATATATAAATGCTTATGTTTTTCTCTTTAATTTTGAAGACTAAAATTTAAATCATAGATTTTAAACACAAATATACTTTCTTTTTTTATCCTTTAAATTTTTTTTGTGCAATAAATCTTTAGATAGATCTTTGTGCTATCCGTAACTTTTAATTAACCTACGTTTCTTGTCCTCATGAGGGGCTCACGCCCCCCAAACTCACCATTGGGTGCAAGCCCACTCGGGCATTAGCTCAACGTCAATGATAATCTTAATAAGTTTAACTTTAAACAATTGAAGTTTAAGTTCTTATTTATTAAGTTTGTAAAATAAAAAGTTGTATACAAAATGGTAACATAAAAAGTTAATAATATTATCGCCTATAATATTAATTAGTACGATGATGGAAAGTGTCTTATCCTCTCAAAATGCGGGACAAAATATTTTGCGCTAAAGGCCAAGCCCAGTCCCGTAGAGTCAATTTTCATAATGCTTCTTATAGGTGGTGACGACGCACCAATCACAGGCAGCGCATGAAAATGCTAGAGCCTCCTAAATTAACATTATGCTTATGGAGAAAAACTCGTTTTTCGATTTTTTTTTTTTTGAACAAACTACTGCACCAATTTTGGAACAATTTAAATGAGAGATATTTTACACACCTTTTTACGCGTTTTAATCCAATATAAAAATTATTCATTGTATACCACTTATAAATAAGACGCATTGAATATTACAAATGGTATCGATTGTGTACGAAGCTCAATGTTTTAAAGACGATCAAATATCTATCAAGTTGTATGAAAAAATCATTAAAATAATTTTATCGCAATTATTGTATTAAGGGGGTATAGTTAACCGACTGATATCTCGCAAACTAGGACGGTTACAAATAATAATAATAACACAAAGTAAATATGAAATGTTACTTACAAATTTAGTTATGTCAAACATGTGAAAACACGATCAAATATTTAAGTTATTCCACCTTAAAATTAACATATAAAAGTGAAAAATTGAAATTTTTGCGGGAATTTTCAGTCAAATTAGAAACTTTTTTTCAATTAAAAATATACCAATAAAAATTATTCTGGTATAAAAAAGTAACTTTTTAATTTACTTGATTTTATTTAAAAACTATAGTATTGGTTTAACTGGAAATAGATCGTGTACAAAAAATTATTGTGAAAATATAGTTCTTGTTTTAACGACTTTCGGTCCAAGTCGGATCCCCACTGCCTTTATGAAAATGTAATACCTGAAAATACTTTTGTTCATAAGAAATACTTTGACCGCGATTTACAATTAACAAGCTCAGAAGGTATAAGAGAGGTTGTGTGTCTAAGTTTATAAAAAAATATATATAGAGCAGGGAATTCGAGATTATAAAAAAAATTATGATGCGAGAGGTCGTTAGCAAATTTGACTTATAGGAAGAGAAACCTAAAATGTGATGAAAAATATGTCATATTATAATAATAATAACAATAATAAGTAACTTTATTAAGGCCTTGTGAGGGCTTGACAGGCCTATGGTACAAAACCTTGACCACAACATTACATGAGAAAAATACATAAGCAAAGAAAAAACAAAAGAACTGCAAAAAAAAAAGAACAATAATGTTATCCAATAATACGCAATAAACCAGAATATTTATACATTCACATTTCTTTATAATTTATAATACCAGATATGCATATAAAATTTCTTTTATTATCTTTTATTTTTTTATATTAATTTACTTATTTTTTTTTTTTTTGAATTTCTTGCTTATGTTAGAAAAATGATTTACTATAAGTGCTTTTGTCTGCTACATATTTAAATATATAACTTTTTTTCAAGATTTTTTATTATTATTTTTTTTATATATCTAGCAGATAAATTTAACAATATACATTAGTTTATGTTTATTAGATTTTTAGAAATAGTACATATAAATGATTTTTTTTTTCGTTCTAATATTTGGCTTGAAAATAATTTTTAATGAGATCTTTTTCTATATACGATTTGAACACATTAATGGACGGATTAGAGCGTACTTTTTTAGGTAGAACGTTCCACAGTCTATAACCTTGAACTTAAAAGGCATATTCTGGAGCATTTCTACCTACGAAGGGAGCTCGCACAGAGTATACTCCTTTTCTCATCTCTTTTTTCATATGTTCTGTATTGTTAAACTCACACAAATGAAAATATTTTGTTGATTGCAAAACTGAAAATAGAAAATCAAAATCTCTTCGATTGCATCACCATTTGGATCAAGAAATAAAAAAAAATCTTCATACGCGTATTATTATAAATAATGCAAAATTTCATATTCAACTATATTTAAACAAAATAACATTATGCATATTTCCTCTTGCATGCAGATCTTTAAAAATCTGTCAGAACAAGTAGATATATGATTTGAATATATAGCATACATAACAACAATTTTATGATCATAAATTTTTTACGAGAATTAAAACAATAATTATTTATGATTTGTAAATACTGTACAGTATCTCCTTTTCTTTTCCTACCCTACGCATATTTTTTATCACCTTTTTTATATTTAATTTCTTTAGCTGGTATTTATATTATAAGGATAAGGAAATAAATGAAGCTTCAAAAGCACCGCATATGGTGCTTTAATATAATAATACTTGATGCCAGAAGACAATAAAGCTTTTAACATCCCTTATTTATAATTTATACTAAACTTGATTATTTTTTTAATCTTTCTTTTCAAAAAAAATAATAATCCTCTCTTTATTTTTATAATCTCTCAGTGTAGTAAAATTCTCACTCCAAAGTGATCGACTACTGACGGGTTACTCTGTTATATTTGTATACGATAGCAGGTATGCAGACCTCCCAGACCCTGAGGGCTGATTCTGTAAGCCAGGTTTCAACAAATCAATTTTGATTTCGGTCGTTATTGTTGATTCCGATTGGAATCAACGAACAGATCGATTCTGTAACTTTTTTGCATTTCGATTCTCGGAATCAATAAACTAAAATAATCGGAATTAAAATGAGTGGTGTAGAACACTCGGAATGAAAATAAAACTCGTTTTATTTTGTTTATATTTTTATTAATTATATAAATAATGTTTTAGGGTTTCAAAATTACGTAAAAACATTATTTGAGTTAAAAAGTAGATTTTCGTGTTACACGACGTTTATATATTGTCAGTGGTAGGTCTTATTGTTGTCAAACGATTACCTAATGGTGGTTACGGTATTGGAAAAGCATATAAAATTTCTGTGGCCTTAACCTATACATTGAAGTATACATAGGCTGACCATAATTAAAAGTGTGCAACCCGGGACACTGCAGAGCAATGCACAGAAGAGACCAAGAGGCCGCAAGAGGCCCGCGCGAAGCGCGGCCGGTTGTCCCCGCCGGAGGCGAAAAATTTTCAGAAAAGGGGGCGTGGCCTCCGAAATTTCATCAGTTTTGTGTCTTTTTGCAAGAGTTTATTTAAAAGTACATGGATTTTTTTCAATGCTTTCTGTCGTCTATTTTTAACCTTTTCCCTGCACAAAAAAAAAAAAAAAAAAAAAAAGAATAAAAAAAAAATTATGAAACAATTTTCAATAATTAATAATAGTATTAATAGTTATATCACAAATAACATACGTAACCGACGTAACGTATGGTATGTGATGTGTACATCTTATTTGAGCCGAAACACCCACTCTCAAAAAAAAAAAAATAATAAATAAATAAAAATTTGGCGTAACTATGGTGTATAATTTTAATATGCTATGTACGAAAAATATTACGAAAATGCATCGACTATCTTTTGACGTTTTTTTTTTTTTTTTTTTTTTCTCCGCGAGCCTTTAATTGTATACTTTTTATTAAAATTCCTGCAAAATATAAAACCGGGACATTGACGATTTTTGCAAAATCTTGCCGGGACTTTAGTGTTGAAACCGGGACTGTCCCGGCTAATCCGGGACGGATGGTCAGCCTAAGTATACACTCCTTCTCTGATCATTACAATATTTTTGGTCTCTGTGTAGTATAGTATTCTCAACAAAATAATTCAAAATACTTAAGTAATGAAACTTCAATGTTAAAAAAATGCAATACTGATAAGTTCGATTGTTATTTATTTACAAATGAACATAAATGAATTTAATCATTGATAAACGTATTCTTTTTACATATTATTAACATATATCGGTTGTCAGATATTGAAGTTTTTTCTATCTTTTTTAGATACAGCTAGCCCAATAAATTGGGCCACTACCCACCAAACTAATAGTCATATCGGTGAGATCAACGCAAACGGAGTAAATGTGGAGACTGATGGTAAGGTTAATGAAAAGAACAACATTTTACTGTATCGACGACAACAATGAAATTGATTACATGCACAATATATCTACTTACTAACGTATGCATGTTTTCCCGGCTTAAGGGCTTAATGCTAGCCCCAGTCATGAAACACCCCTTTCCCTTTGTTTAATAGAATTATTTTTGCATACATCTCATTTTTACAAGATAGAAATTCAAGTATGTATAATTTTTAGATCATTCTGACTTCTTTCTCTCAAATTTTTTTCCTTTTTTTTTGGTTTTTGTTTTGTTGCTGCAATACTTAAAATCCTTGTTATTTTAAGTAGTACGTATACTGGCACCTAATTTTCTCAAAAAACTAGAACTTAATTTTAAATGTAGAACAAAAAATAATTGATTGAACATAAAAATATCTGTAGTGTCAGGAAGTTAAAAAAAATTGAATCATAAATTTGAAAAATTAAAATCACACAGAGAATGAAAAATAAACATGTGGTTTTTTTTGTTGACGTTGGCTTACATAGCATAAAATATTTCAAACGAATAAATAAACTTTGTGATTTTTTCTATTTTAATGTAACCAGAAAAGTTAAAGTTAAAGTTTATTTTTTGAACTTAGAGCTAATTTTTTTATTTTTGTTTCTCTACTTTTTTACTATAATTACAAAAACCGGATTTTTTCAATCAGAAAATTTCAATTATTCAGTTCAAAAAAATTATTGATGAAAATTTGCTTTCCACAGGCTTGGATAGTGATGACACTGCATCTACCACATCAGATGAAACATGCAGTGGAGAATCGGCATCTGCGTTACATCTGATAGACAGTTCCAGTGAGGATGACGAACCGGAAGGCCAAGGAGGTGAAGATTTGATTGATCCGGTTCAATCACTGTATCCTGGTAGCAAATAAACAAATAGATAATTTGCTTTAATTTACATGAGTATTATACTCTTATTTAAGCTTCATTGGACTTGTGTTCAGAAACTATTAGATTTTTTTGCTATTTTGTTACCAGCTGGTAACAAACTTTTTAAGAGTGTCTACTTGTTGCGTAAATATTTTAGTTCTGGCCATAGCATAATTAAAAAACCTTTTTACTGTAGCGGATGTAAAAAAAATAGAAATAAAAGAAAAATGTAAAAATAAAAGTTGCAATAGAAAAAAAATTAACACGTTTATTACATACTCCTTAAAAAAACTAATTGCAGCATTATTCAAAAGAGAAAAATTTAGGGAATTATTATTGTTCAGATTCTCCAAGGAAAATAGGTCACAAAATATAGAAGATATTTTTGACGCTACAATATATCAGAATTATTTAGATTTCTTTAGTAATCCATAGAATATTTCTGTCATATTATATTCAGATGGTATTAGTTTATATAACAGATTTGAAAATACTATACAGCCTGTTGTTCTAACTTTAAATGAACTTCCATATGCTTATTGATTGTGATTAAGGGCTATGCTAGCTTCAGTCATGAAATACCCATTCCCCTTTGTTTAATTATGATTAAAGCTGGTGTTCGGTTTGGAGGCTCAAAACCTGTATTATATACTTTTTTGCATCCTCTGTTAGAAGAGTTTAAAGAACTAAATGCTGATTTTAGTGTTTTCATAGAAAAACTGAAGGTTAAATTTAAGGCGGGAAATCAGCTAATACGGGATTTGACTAAAAAGTCGTAAAGAAGGAAAAATCTGAAATTTTGCACGATGATACATTAGGTTAAGGCAACTTCAAAAATGTAAAAATTTTGGGGTGTCACCATGCTAGATTTTGTATTATGATTTTTTGAAGTTTTAGTCCCATAAGAGGCCTTGTTAATTTTTGTAAATTTCTAAAATTCTTTTCTCACTTATCTGATGGTCACGGGTAATGAAAATTTTATCATGTGTAGCTGTTATCATTAAGTTTGGGGTGACATCAAAAAAATAGGAAATTTCTCAATAGATTTTGAGATACAAGCCAACTAAAGACAACCCTTAAAGTCAAATGCATGTTGTTGAACGTAATAGGTGATGCCCCTGAAAAAGCTTCAATGTACTCTATGAAAAATACTAATGCCTCATTTGGACGTTTAAAATGCTTGCAAAAGGGTTCGAGTAATGTTTTAGGTGTCCGTAGAATAAATTTGGTTTATTTATACGAGGACATATTACCACTGAGAAGGTCTGAGAGAAAAACGGATCATGGTAAAGAAAGAATCAGATTAGGGCAAGCTGTCTTTGGGGTTAAAAGTGTTTATATTTTTTCAATACTAACACCTGATTACATAAAAGCTTTATATCATGATGGTATTGGTTAATATTTAGGTAATGGCAAACGGATAATTCAGCTTTGGTTTGACGCTCAATATAAAAGTTTTAAATTCTCACTTTATAAATCGTTAGAAATTATTGACACCAAATTATGAAGATAAGGCCTACTCGGGCATTAGCTCCACGGCACAAATTCTCTCTAGCTGATCCTGTATATATATATATATATATATATATATATATATATATATATATATATATATATATATATATATATATATATATATATATATATATATATATATATATATATATATGATGCGTACAGAGAGAGACAAGAGATAGGGAATAATTTTTTTATTTAAGGGTATATATATAACTAATCTTTTTAATATCTGCGTAATAATGCAGTTATTATTAATATAAATATTAACTATGATTACTTTCAAATGAAAAGTATCTAAAATTGCGTTGAAAAAAATGTTGTTGTTTTCATTCGTTTTATTTATTCACTATTATAAAAGGAAAAAAATAAAAGTTTCAAGCTATGTTTTACTGGTTAAATCATAATATTTACATAGCAATTATTTTATTTATAGTAATATTTATATAAAATGACAGTACAAATAATTTATTATTATTGCAGTTATTCATTAATTGTCACAATTCGATCTGTGATCTTATTCTGGTTTGTAAAATCTTCTCGTAAAAAATTATATTGAAGCGAAAAGTCATTTCTTTTTAATTAATTTTTTGTCATAAAATTTCAACCAATTTCTTTCTTTTTTCTTTTACTTGGTAGCTAAGATGAAGCATTAATTTGAAACTTAATAAATAAATTATGTTTTTGGCTAAAAGTATTTTTAAATAACTTTCTCTTCAGACTAAAATACACGCACGGCTTATGGCACTTCATAGTTTCTCCCACACTCTATAGTTTAGGAAAAAATCCGCTAAAGGGAGACTCAACGTAACTCGGTCCATTACTAAGGATTTTCGAGTAGGTTTTATAGAATTCTTTATAAAAGCTTCAGAATGTAATTGCACAGATGATTGCACTTGTGGGGGGTTAGAGGTATACTTAGCAATAATACAAAATTGTAACGTAGTACTCAATAGTTCCACGGAAACTCTGTTCATGAAGGAGATTTATATTTTAAACAACTACAGGACAGTTGATGTTATGGATTTAATGGATTTGTGTTAATTAAATTAAGTCAATAAAAAATTTATTGTAGCGTTCGTATTAATAACATGTAAAACGAATAATTACAGCATTGTTATTAAAAAAAAGTATATATGAAAGTGCTATTTATAAAATATTTAGTGATCTCAATTATCTCTTATAATTTTAATCTAACGGTATATTATAATTTGTAAGGTATATGCATATAATATGTCATATATAATGTGCTTGAACGTCATACTGGAGTTATCAATTGTATTGCAAAACTAAAGAAAAACTTTCTTTGATATTTTCTCTGGATAATGAATTAGATTTTTTATTTTTTTTAACATATTTGAGATAATATAGCAACCAACTAACAGTGTCAATGCTCCATAATTTTTATAGTATTTTTAAACAGGCAAAAACGAGATATTTAATACTGCCAATGTTATTGAGTGTAGAAATTATGTACACATTAATAATAGATTTGGATTTGCCAATTTTAAACAAGAAGAAAATAATAAATTCATCAAAAATGTTAAAGAAAATAATATATAGCTGCATTTCATCTTTTTTTCCTGCGATATTTGTGTAACTTTTGACTTTATATGGTCAATATATTATCTTGTAAAAAATCAATATTAATATTGTTGTATTTAACAACAAATACGGTATGACGATGTATTAAAGTAGTAAAAAACACTGCTGTCTTTATTTGTACGCTAAATCTTAAATTTTATGTGCTTTTAAATGTTAAAAGCAAGTTGAAATGAAATAACTTTGTTACTTTTTTTTAAATTTAATGTTATGTAATAGTAATAGAAGGAATTTAAAATTTTAAAATACGATGTTAAGCTGTAGTTTTAAATTATCGGGAAACCAATTGAAAATATTTGAAAATATTGAAAATATAATTGAAAATATTTTTAACCTCTTTTAACCTTTAAAATTAATTTTTTCCTATCATTAAGATAATTTAATGGAAAAGAAAGGAACAAGTTTTGTCCCTCAAAACTTAAAATAATTATGTATTAACTAATTACATTGATTTAGTTCGTCAGATGTGAATCTTACGGAAGGTCTGCTCTCATTGAAGGAAATTTTAATTCTCTCTCACTCCACTTGTGGCCAGCTAAATGAGCGAGGAGTTGATAGGGTTAATAAGAAAAAAAAGCAGGGGTCATAAAATCTACCTGGAATTATGAATACAGATTGAATACTCTGATTTGACTTATGAATACAAAACGAATCTAGTATTTGTTTTTCATTTTTCTTGTTTTTTTGAATAGTCGTAAATATGTAAAATATAAAATAAATATGTTTTCAATACATTTTGAATAGTTCCATTTTTACCTGAGTGGCGGGTGCTCGAACCTGTTCAAATTTCATTCTCTATACAAAACAAAAGACACGTATAATCGACGTTCTAAACGTTGAAAAG
This sequence comes from Ecdyonurus torrentis, assembly GCA_949318235.1. Classification (NCBI taxonomy): domain Eukaryota; kingdom Metazoa; phylum Arthropoda; class Insecta; order Ephemeroptera; family Heptageniidae; genus Ecdyonurus; species Ecdyonurus torrentis. Next base: position 1,514,100 of record OX439137.1, on the reverse strand, counting down.
ATTAAACACCGTTTCGTCACGCTTTAAACGTAGATAATTAACGCTTACGTGTGACGTCACAAACGTTTATAATCAACGCTGAATCACAATTAGATGACAAAGAACCAATGTCATTAGGTAATTAATATATACTCTAATATATTGTTATTGCATGATCTTTTTGGGTATAAAAAATCGAGCTATATCCAAAAATGCAGTAAAATTTCTAACGGGTTAGTAATTTTCAAAAAAAATTCACTTCTTGGGCAGAAATATAAAAAAAACTCAAAAACATTTTTTTGGTTATTCTAGGTAAAGAATTAAAAATAAACACCATTTATTCTTATGCATTTTTAAATTTTTCGCACAGAACACAGAAAAATGTGTAAAATAAATTTTTAAAATTTTTCTAATAGGAGTAGAACAACGTTTATTCAGTTTTTAAATTAACTGAATTAATTATGCTAATAAATCAACGTTTAGAGTGAAATTGTACTTAAGTATTGAGTTTTCAATACAATAAGAGTTGAAATTTGAAATGTTAAATATCAACACTTTAAACCGTTGAAAAAACATTTATTCTGTTAATTACTTACGAATTTTTGTGATGCTTATAAGCAATACTTATAAATTGAAAAAATAAAAATATTTGTATTTTTTAAATAATACTTTTCAAATTGTAACAGAGAGAGTTTTCTTTGCTATAATATATATATTTATATGTATATATATATATATATATATATATATATATACATATATATATATATATATATATATATATATATATATAAAAGCTATATATATGGTTTCTATGTTATAAAATTGGCTATAATATTTTATAATGCTGCTATAGTATACACATATATATATATATATATAGATATATATAGATATAGATATATATAGATATAGATATATAGTTATATAGATAAGACTGTTTGCAGAGGCAATATATCTATTTAGACACGTGATTAATAAAGTAATAAACGAAAGAAAAATATAAGCATTTATATCACAAAACACGGGATGAAAATTACATAAATAACATAAGTTTGTCTCAAAACCCAACACTAGCCCCGTAGCAGCCTCCCGCAATCCGCACAACATTTTCATACTAATTTTTGCATGTTTTGGTCATCAGAAACATGAAAAGTCACGGAAATTGCAAACTTTTCAGTTATTTCACGCAGTATCGTGGGGCTATATAACATTCTGGTATAAAAATTTTGTTAAGATCCCATTTTGTGTTTATTTATTAAAAAGCACAAAACATGTTGTTTTATGTGGTCTATTGTTTCAATATATTTCTAAAACAAACAATATTTTACAGAAATGTTTGAAGCATTTCACATTTACTTACTGAAGTTTCCGTAATTCCTTCTATACCTACATTAACAAAACTGGTCAAGCACTCAGCAGTAGAAATTGCTCTCTTTCTCACAGCTATACATTATTAAAATGTCCTTTTCATAATCATCTGTCTCTGTGTCCAAAATTTCCTAATATCTTGCTTATCTTGCACGCACTCTGACCCTTTGTGGTTCAACCGCGGGGCAACATGATGACAGTGACACCGTATCTGTATCCGGGAGCCTGTATTTATTTTAACTATATATAAACTAATTACACATCCTTGCGCTTTGCCGCCATGTTTGTGGTACTAATTACATTGTCCTATAGCTTACGGGAAACATCATTTATCCCAATGTTTCACATAAAATAATATTTTATTTCAACTGAACGCATTTTTCTAATATTCTTCGAGCGTATTAAGAGCGACAAATAAGGTTTTGATTTAGGTTTGCAGCATTTTTTTCCCTATAGGGTGTATGCATTCATGTTAAAGTCGACGCCATGTTGGATATCGCAATAACATGGGTGGCATAGGAAAATAAATAATTTTGCCAGTTTAAAACCACTATGCAATATTTTTGAGAGCATTGATGCTGTAAATATGTTGAATTAGTATCTCAAGTATTTGAGAAAAATAACATGAACAAAAAATGAACCGATTTCTTAAAGAAAATTGGCTTAAATGAAGTTTGTCCTATGCTAAGCAATGTTATTCACTACTCCAGTATGGCCTCCAAGCGCAATAAATATGACGTCATCCGCATACACCCTATTAAAAAATAAAAATGTAGATTTTCCTATGCTAGAGTTTTGAATTTTTGCAAAGATGATTTATAGTTTTTGCAAAGGAATATATTTTTTGTGGTACATTTTTTATGCTAAAAATATAACTTATCACACGTAAATTATGTCTGCAATAGGTTAAATCAAATCAATAAATTTTTGCAGAAATATAGAATCAATAAAAAAAAATCCCTTAAAAGTGTTGCGTATAATATATTATTATCTTGGGTTCTATAAAACCTATACATTATATTTTAATACACACAAAAGAAAATGTATGCATTTTATTTGTATTTATTTGATCATTAAAATATTATAACACACTACGATCTTGCCAAAAATTTCTTGTAAAATGTGTGTGCACGATATTGTCTTATATGTTTGTGATAAAATTATCTTGCGCAAGACTTTTACGTAATTAAGATACTTTTTCTTGCAACTACCCACTGGAAATAATAATTATTAAAAATTGCAAACATTTATCTAAAACTGACAATAAATATGTTGTTACTTTATTAATTAATGTATGTTTGGTAAAACAGGATATTTATAAATAAAGAGGCAAAGCAGCCACATCCCGAACTGTATACAATGCCTAAGCCGCACTTTCCTTTGTGGTCAAGGAGGGGCATTCTTTGTACGGAAAATGTTTAGTTAGTTTGAAGATAGAAATATCCGGTGCTTCATTGCTTAATGTAGGAAAAAAAAAACGTATAAACGTATACATATACATAATATACATTAATACATTTATATACTTATACATATACTTATATACATAAATTTACGCATGATTTTTAACATACAAATGTTTTGTATTATAAGAAATAAATAGTATAATAATCTAAATCAAGTGAATATGTCGGTAAAAAGAATATATCAATGAATGCATTACACATTATAGGGTGAATGCGGATGACGTCATATTTATTGCACTTGGAGGCCATACTGGAGTAGTGAATAACATATTGCTCATGCAGCATAGGACAAAATTTATTTAAGTCAATTTTCTTTGGAAAATTTGTTAATTTTTTGTTCATGTTATTTTTCTCACATACCTGAGATACTAATTCAACATATTTACAACATCAATGCATTGTGTTTTTAAACTGGCAAAATGATTTTTTTCCTTTGCCACCCATGTTATTGAGTTATCCAACATGGCGTCAAATTTAACATGAATGCATAGATCCTATAGGCTGTATGCTGATGACGACATATTTAATGTGCTTGGATTCTATACTGGGGAATAGTGAATAACATTGTATAGGCCAGCACTTATGTAATTTAGCATATGGGCCGTTGGAAAAAATTCAAAACTCGCTGAAACTTTGTATACATGATCTGGAATGTATACTGATCGAGCAAAAAAAAATTCCTTACTAATATCTGGGTGGAACATTCCCAAATTTGAGTTTGTCCCGGGAAAAAATGCTTTTCAAAAATAATTTTTTAAAAAGTAACTATTAACCCTTGAAAAATAATAAAAATATCAATTTAAAGCTTAAAATACAAGAATTCAATTAAAAAATAAAAAAGTTGCATAAATTAATATTTATTTAGGCTAATTAACATAATTAATTTTCTTGATACTTTTTGCAAATTTCAGACGTCGCGAACTGTTTAACGACCTGATTTTTCGTAATTAAGTGTGAAGTAAACATGATGGGGAATTTTAATAGGATTATTATGAACTTTATTTCATATTGCTAGCTTGTAGTGCTCACGAGAAAATTACAAAAGAGTAGCGGCACCTACCATAAAAAAGTACCCCCTACTCGCAGGTATATAGAGGGATATACAATGTAATACGCTATACGCTAACGGGAGGGGAAAATAGTAGAACATAGAATATTATCTTATTTTGCATTTATTGCAAGCTGCACAATCTTCAGTTTTGAATTAAATTAAGGCTAAAAATTACATAAATTTGAGGTTCGTTGTCTTAAATTTAATATTTGTATAATTGCTTTAAATAAATGTCTAAAATTTATCCAATTCATATTAAACTGCATATTTATATATATATATATATATATATATATATATATATATATATATATATATATATATATATATATATATATATATATATATATATATATATATATATATATATATATAAAATAATTATTTATACAATTAATTTTCTTTAAGTAATGTTTAGAATGCCAAAATTAAAAAAAAAATTTTAATACTTTTGATTACTGCGTACAACATTTTTTTTGAAAGTGATTTTTAATAAAATTTCACAAAGTATGAAAGAAGTATACTTATTTTTCTAAGTTACATCATACTTGTTTTCGGTGGTGTTTTCGATAGTCAGACGTGCGTCGCAAAGCAGCACAGGACTCGAATTTCTTATCCTTTAAATTAACATGTGACTAGATGCAATAGTTTCACTTTAAATACAAAATACAGTCAAGACATTGTCTTATCGACAGGTAAGGACTTTCTAAATTAATGGAAAAGTACACACTGGCCGGCCACGGTCTAAGTACACAGCCCGGCATTCGTCATGACAGCCTAGAGAAACCGTGGAAACATCTAGGCAGGCTGGTCGGTGCAATCTTATATCAATTGTGCACCTTCCGAATACTGTGAATCGTCATGGAATACATGTAAACATGCATCGTGCAACGTGTTGTGCTCTCACACTTGACGTGCGCAACCAGCAGTGGCTCGAACCTATACTCGGTGAGGAGTACAGAGTTGCAAGTCAGCTGCCTTCACCACTCGGCCATACCAGTTCGGTATGGTATGCTATTTGGGTATGTTAGGATATTAGGCAAGTTTTTTCTTCAACGTATTCTACTCCTTTTAACATTTGCATGCACTTTGCTCTATTTATGGGTTTGTATATCAATATAACGTGAGAGGGAATATCAAGTGACATTTAATATTTTAAATCTTATTTAAATTTAATTTGAAATTTGGAAATCTTAAACAATAAGATTGTTTGTTTTCTGTTTTCTTATATACTCAACTAAATAATTCTTAAAATCACACAAAAGTTGAATAATAAGTCACATAGGCTGTATTGCATGATGCATATCTGTTTCTCACTCTTTCTCTTTTTTTTATATTACAATATACTGGAAATTTCTTTTTTTTTTTTTCAATTTTTGGGAAAATATATTTTTTTAAAATTTATAATCACGTGCATGGAATCATAGGATTGGGAGAGAGTGAGTGAGAGAGAGAGAGAGAGAAAGTTAAATATGAAAGAGACAGACAGGCAGTCAGAGAGGGACTTTTAAAAAAGAAAGAGAGAGACAGACAGACAGACAGACAGACAGACAGACAGACAGACAGACAGACAGACAGACAGACAGACAGACAGACAGACAGACAGACAGACAGACAGACAGACAGACAGACAGACAATCTAAGATAGATAGAGAGAGAGAGAGAGAGAGAGAGAGAGAGAGAGAGAGAGAGAGTTAAATAAGAAAGAGACAGGCAGGCAGAGAGAGGGACTTTTAAAAGGAAAGAGATAGACAGATCGATATACAGACAGACAGACAGACAGACAGACAGACAGACAGACAGACAGACAGACAGACTGACAGACAGACAGACAGTCAGACAGACAGACAGACAGACAGACAGACAGACAGACAGACAGACAGACAGACAGACAGACAGACAGACAGACAGACAGACAGACAGACAGACAGACAGACAGACCAATTTCTGAAAATAAATTTAAATAAACAGCTTCTATGATAGCAGAATTTGCATAAAGTTACAAAAAAAATATTGAAAAAAAAGCATAACTTTGATTTAAATTATCTATGTTAAAATATCTTACATAAATACACACATATTAATATCTTGTATAAATACTTGTGGTCTTAAGTTATCTGATCAGACGTGACGTCATCATAGTCAGAACATACAAACCTGGAAGTCGTATGGTTTTGACTTCCTCAGTCATATTGTGAACGTTGTTGACACAGACAGCTTTTACATTTGTGTATAGTGTGTGTACGCATGACGTTATTCTGAGTGTTTTTCGATGCTCTTCTTGAGCAATGAATAACATTGCTCAGCATAGGACAAACCTAGTTTTTGGCTATTTTCTTTGGAAAATGAGCGATTTTTTGGTCATTATTATTTTTCTCACATACTTGAGATACTAATTCAACCTGCAAACAGCATAAATGATCTCAAAAATATTGCGAAGTATTTTTAAACTGGCAAAATGTGACATTTTCCTATACTGGCCAATGTTATTTAGTACTCACTTATGACGTCGACTTTAACATGAATGAAACCACCCTATAATGACAAATCTTTTTGATTTAATATTTGTCACTCTGCAAGCTATTGTCTCCAGGAGTTAAAATGTAAGTAATAAAGATCAAGAAGTTACAACATGGCTTCTTTAAAGGCATAGACAACATGAAAACATTTGCATTTACATCACAAAACACTTGATGGGACTTACATAAATAACATTAATAAGTCTCAAAACCCAACTGTAGCTCCGTAGCAGTGATCAGAAAATTTTAATTTATGCAACCCGCACAACCATTTTTATACTAGTTTTTGCCTGTTTGTGACGTCATTAACAGGAATATTCACGCAAATTGCTTCCTTTACAGCTTTTTCAAACTCTCTTGTGGGCCCACATTTACATTCTGGTAGAAATTATCATCAGTTTTGTAGATCCCATTTTGTGTTAAGGAACATGTTGTTTCATGTTTTCTATGCCTTTAATTTCAGATAATGAAAAGAAATGTTTATAAACTCATATATAATGCCCCATGGGCGTCTTAACCCCCCTGTATGGCCGAGTGGTGAAGGCAGCTGACTCGTAACTCTGTACTCCTCACCGATATGCAATCTGCTACATTTTTTCTACAGACCCCTTGCACATCCTTGCGCTTTGTCGCCATGTTTGTGGTGACTAATGCATTGTCCAGCATAGGGGAAACTTCGTTTTTCCTAATTTTTCACATAAAAAATTGTTTATTTTAACCCAACAAAATTTTCTCATATCCTTCGAGCTTATTAGGAGCTACAAACAAGGCTTTGATTGAGGTTTGAAGCTTCTTTTGCTATTAAAAATATAAAAATAATGTTTTTCCTATGCTGGCCTATGTATTCCTTACCAACAAAATGGCGGCTATTAAATATGAGTGCAAGCGGTCTATAGTAAAGCCGTAATTATGACGTAAAAATACGGGATGGGCTGAGTATCTCGCAGGATGATCACAAGTTTGAGGGGCTACAGAAGGGCTTTGTGTCATCTTATGTCAGTTAATGAAGAGTTCTTCTCATTATCTAACATTAAAGCTCGTTCTGCAAAGTCAGACTTCCGGCGCAACTTTTGTGTCGATATGTTCCTTTGTTATAACAGCTGATTATGACTTCGTTACCTGTTTACTACGTTTATACATATGGTCGATCATTGTTATTTCTTCTTTTAGAACTTTGAACTTGATAAGAATGAAAGAAACTTCACAAATAAAGTTCCATGCGCTCTTCATGCGACTCAATTTTGTTGGCTTAAAAAACAAGATCAACCAATGAATGTGTCTTATTTTGTTGGTCAGCCAATCACTGTTGTTGAGATTAACTTTACTTTACAGAACAAGATATTGTCATCTTATAAATATTTATCCAAATAATAATCCTAAAATAGAAATTAAAAATTATTAAACAGTATTTTATTGAAGTATGAACGTTAATTAATTAAAATTATTAAACAGTATTTTATTGAAGTATGAACGTTAATTAAATTAAAATTATTAAACAGTATTTTATTGAAGTATGAACGTTAATTAATTAAAATTATTAAACAGTATTTTATTGAAGTATAAACGTTAATTAAATTAAAATTATTAAACGGTATTTTATTGAAGTATGAACGTTAATTCTTCAACGGTGTACAGTTTTTACATACTTAAAATACATTGTATTAAATCAAAGAAAATTATTAAACCCATAGACCACATAAAACAACATTTGCTTTTTAATGAATAAACACGATGTGGGATCTTCAAAACTGATGACAATTTTTACCAGAATGTTAATGTAGCCCCACGAGAGAGCGTGAAAAAACTGTAAAGTATGCAATTTGCGTCAAAATTCATGTTTATGACGTCAGAAACATGCAAAAATTAGTATCAAAATGTTTTGCGGGTTGCATAATAAATCTTTCTGATCACTGCTACAGAGTTACAGTTGGGTTTTAAGGTACTACTTTAGGGTAGCAATGTTGTCGTAAAATTTAATTTAATATCACTTTTTAGGTTCATAATGAACCAAGGAACAATTCTCTATACTCCAAAAAGTTTCGGCTCAAATCAAATCTTCCGCAAATTAGCATTAAAAGTCGTTGGGATACGCCCCCTTTAACACGCAAAACATACAAAACTTCAAGCTCCCCGTGTGCAAAATTTTTCTTGACCAACTTCTAAACAAAAAATACCAGTGTGTTCTATAGATCAAGTTTTAATGAATTTGACTTTTTAAACGATTTTTACGAGACATTTATAGAGAAAAAAATTAATGAAGATTGCATATTCACATTAACATGGGTCAATTTGCGATAATTTTTTTCTCGGCAGATTCGTTCTAGAAAAATCTGAAAAATCATTTTTCATTAAAAATCAACACGAAAAACAAGCTAGTATTTTTTTTAACCGCTGAAAAAATTTTGAAATTGTTCAAAATTAGGGTCCAAATATAGATTCATTAGCATTAGGGGGCGGGGCACTTGCGATACTTTGACGCTCTGTTGCGACGAGAGTTTTTAAGATAGAATTTTTTTGATTTCATTTTTGGGTACACCAACCTTAACTTAATTTAAAGTCATAACAAAAAAATTTCACTCCTACCCTAAAGTAGTACCTTAAGACAAACTAAAGTTATTTATGTAAGTCACATCAAGTGTTTTGTGAGTTAAATGATTATGTTTTTAACTGGTTTATTTTCTTTTTTTAAAAAAATCTGAATACTGACTTTTAAAACACATTTACCATGTGTATAAGCACAATATGATTTATGATATTAATTCAAACTATTAACAATATTAACACTCTTAAAAAATTAAATATTAATAGAACAAATTTTATGGTAGATTGTTTTTAATAATAACAAAAATGTTACATAATATTTTAGGTAAAAATGTTACAAAAAAGGTCAAAAATGGAATAAATATTGAAAAAAAAAATAGTAAAATTGGAAAAACGTAAAACTTAGGCTAAAAACTGTTAGGTATGCAGTGTTTTTTTTTTGTTTTTTTTTTTAATATTCATGATTTTATTATTGGAAAGATAAAGAAATGCAAATAAAACTTAATATTGAGACATTTTTAATAACATTAATTTTTTTTCTTTTTAAACCTCAAACTTGTAGAGCTAAAAATATTAAATGAAACACTTTCAACAAGGTGAAAAGCAAACAAAAATTTATCAATATTTATTTTTAATTTTAAAAAATTATCATTAATTTTTAAAACCAATGGTGTTTCTTTAAAACGAAGATATATTTTTCTTTCTTTCATTTATTTTAAACTCACTTTTCTTTAAATGCATTATTTTTAGCTTTGAAAACAACAGAAAATTTAAATGGAAGCATTTGGAAGAGTTCCATTTTTTTTGCCATATATATATATATATATATATATATATATATATATATATATATATATATATATATATATATATATATATATATATATATATATATATATATATATATATATATATATATATATATAATATATATGTGTATATATATATATATATATATATATATATATATATATATATATATATATATATAAATACCTTGAGTGTTGCGGACTATTTCCCCTGTCGGTTTGTGTGTAATCCAATCTGATTTCACTGCACATATACACTTATTGTTTTAAGTTTTTATACGCGTATAAATTCAAATTTAATTACACTGCACGATGTAATATACACTTAATGCACAAATTTTCGAGAGTATACCACTCTCATTGACAAGTGCTTTGACACTGAGATTTTTAGACATATGTTTGTTTTTTGAAGAAAATAGGGGATATATACAGGGGAGGGGGGTATTACTTTGACTTTACAGTTGCGTGGGTGGAGGGGGGTAGCTGCTGTTTGTTGACCACATGTGTTTTTATTTTTTCTTCTCTCTTCTTTCATGAGAAGGGGCGCCAAAGTGTGGAGATATTAAATGTTGGTTGACTTATTGTATCTTTTCTTTTCATCATTTCTGCAACACATAGTCCGTAACACTCAAGGTATTTATATGATGACACCCTGTACGTCAAACTTCTCTTCAATATATATATATATATATATATATATATATATATATATATATATATATATATATATATATATATATATATATTCGTCTCTATCGCGTCAAAACGTTTCAAGTGAAATTATCACAAGATCGTCAAACGTTCCATCTACATAGGGTTTACTGTGACAGATGGAACGTTTGGCGCGCTCGTGATAATTTCATTTAAATCATTTTGACGCGATATATATATTTATATAATATATATATATATATATATATATATATATATATATATATATATATATATATATATATATATATATATATATATATATATATATATATATATTCTCCTTTTTTCTTTCTCTTTCACTTTAATGAAAAAAAATGGCTTCAAAAATCTCCAAAAAATACAAACAAACAAAAAAGTAAAGAAAACAAAAATAAAAAACAACAACTAGGAAATGGCTGTTTATAAGGATATAAAATAAATAGAGGGCTACGCGGCATTTCGGTACTTGTGCAATCTCCTCGGGTGCATTTTTGGCACATGTGCAATCTACGCCACGCCTACTAATGGCACATCTGTACATGCTAAGCGTATAAAGATGTTTCAAAAAAAGGTGAGCGCGGAGAATGCACATGTGCCAAAAATACACCCGCGGAGATTATACTAGTACCGAAATGCCGCGTAGCCCTCGATATATGAAATGTTCTTTTTGTGATACTATATTTTCCTCTAAAATAATACAATACTATAATTTCCATCATTTAAATACTGTAGATAATGTTATTAAAAAATAAAAAATACCAATTTCCTGAAGATATAAACACCGTTAAAAATCATCAAAAAATGAAAAAATTTAATAATTGAATTAAGTGAAGTGAATTTTTTTTATTATTGATAGATTATTTCCACTACTTCCAAGGCTTAGTAAGTAATCTTGCACGATTTCACTGTTTGAAATTTGATAATGATTCTTTAAAAAAAAAATTGTGTGTTAGTTTCGGATATCCATCTTTTTTTTATACAATATAGAAATATATTAAAATAATTAAATTTTAAAAACAATAAAAATTTGTTGTACAGTAATTCTAATGTAAACAATAATGCATGTTTAAGCCTGATTTATTATTTGTGTTTGTCACAAATCAACATATCGTGGGATACGTGGCTTTTCGGTACTACTGCGATATCCGCGGGCTCAATTTTGGCACATATGAAATCTTCGCCACGGCTTCTAATGGCACATCTGTACAGGTTAAGTGTATAATGATGTTTCAATAGAGAGAAGCGCGGAAAATACAGATGTGCCAAAATTGCACCCGCGGATATCGCAGTAGTACCGAAAAGCCACGTAGCCCTCGATATATAAATTAAAATATATAAAAATAAAGTATATGTGCAATATTTTCGACACATAATTAGTTTTTCTTTGTTTCTTTTTTAAACCCTGAATGTTGAAGATATTTACTTTGATAAAATTTATCAATATTAAATAGTAGTCGTTGCAAAAGTAGATTTATGATAAAATAAAAAAAAAAATCACAGCCGAACAATACTAACAAAGTGCTAGCACACGACTTTCTGTTTCTGTCTACATTTAACATGTTTTCTTATGTGGCAATTTAGCAGTTGTAACTTCAATTATAATTATTTCTCGGAGCTGAAATTTTTACTGTAGCTTACTGAGCCTACAAGCTTTTTTTTTTGAATTACAAACAATGTGATACCAAAATATTTCATTTATCTTGAAATCAAGGAAAAAACAAAAGCTTAGTTTTCAATAAGCTACACTTAAGATCTCAGCTCCAAGTCATATTTCTAATTTAAGTTATAACTGCTTCATTGCCCCAAAAGAAAGCATTTTAAATGTAGACAGGAACACAAAGTCGAGTGCTAGCACTTTGTTAGTATTGTTGAGCTGTTAGTTTGTTTATTTAATCACTAAACCTACTTTTGCAACGTCTGCTATTTGAGATTTGTTATATTTAAACATCTTCACTTTGCTATAATCATCCTAGAATACAATTATTTTTTTAACAATATTATTTATAAAATTAAAAAATTAGCAACACTTTGTAGGGTTTTTGAACTAATTTAAAAATCAAAGCAAATCTCGTATCTAATTTATTATAATAAAAAACATTACAGATTTACAATCATTAGTAATTATTAGATTAAGAAAAAAAATGTATACCTTACTTCTCTCTCTCTCTCTCTCTCTCTCTCTCTCTCTCACTCTTTCTTTCTTTGTCTCTATCTTTTTCAATCTTTTTTTGGTGATTTTTTAAAAACTGGAACAAAATTTTTTTTATCGTGGAAGATGGTCCAATCTGGTAAAAAAAATGAAAAAAAATTGAAAAATAAAAAAAAATACTATGTTGAAAATCTGTAACGATTATATACGATTTTAATTTTTCTAATTCCTGCTCTATTTTGGTAAAATAAATTGCCAAATTTAAACAGAAAAAAATACTCGATTCTTACAGCAAATTTGGTCTAGCAGCAAATATGTCTGTACTTATTTTTTTTTGACTGATGAATTGAATAAAATTCTTATTCAATCAATGTTATGAAGGGGTCAAGCATGGCGTCATCTTCATTATAAAATATATACACTTTATAGAATATGTTAGTTCTACACACAGCTATTTTTGATATTTTATACTTTGTTAATGGTATAGAAAACACGAATCAACATAAACAATAAAATAAATAAATAAGTACAAAACAATAAATTGAATTTACAAACCTCATTATATTTTTTACTACAATGAAAATTTTGCCTCACAAGAGAGAGTGACAAAATTGTAAAGTATGCAATTTGCGTGAATATTTCTGTTTATGATGTCAGATACAGGTAAAAACGAATATGAAATTGTAGTGCGGGTTACATAATTTGAAATTTTCTGACCACTGCTAAAGCGTAAAATTTGGGTTTTTAGAAGAAAGCAATTATTACTACATTATTTGTAATTCTTATTAAGTGATTTATAATATAAATGCTTTTGTTTTTATTATATGTTAATAACTGTAACTGAAATTTCAATTTAAAAAAATTGTATTTTAACTTCTGAATATAGTTCAGTTTCCTGGCAGAAACAGTTTGTAAACACAACAAAATCAGTTCAATTTCAGTTCAATGATTTAAAAATGGAGATATTTAAATTTTAATTTTTTTTAATTTAAAAAAACAAATATTTATCAAAAAAGACGAAAAAAAATTTATACTGTAAGAAAATAAAAAAATAACACTAAAAAATCTGTCGAATTATTATCCGATAAACTATCAGCAAGTATTAATAATAAATGTTCTTTTCGTTAGTGTATTTTTTTTACGTCTCAACTTGTAATTTTAAGTTTTTTTTTCGAGAAAGGTCTATTTTTAGTCTAGAAAAACTTTGAAAAACTGGAGAAAACTGACAAAAAGTTACAATAACTGATCCAGTTTATAAATCTTTAAAAAAAATTTGTTTTTTCTCAGTCCAAACTTTTTTGCATTTTTGTCAATAAAACTTCTTGATTTGTAGACATCTGAACTCAGATGTGACCTAACATGCATATTTCAAAAACTAAACAAAATGGTAATCATGTCGCTAGTTACAACCAATAACGGTTAGTCTGTTTATTTAGTATTAGATGTTATACAGATAGTTTATACAGATAGATTATATAGATGTTATACTTATTTGCTTTAAAAATTGTTAGCAACTATTTCCAGAAATAATACCTGATATATTTTATTTAAAACAAGGTTTAAATCTGCAGTTCTCAATTGCAAGCAGTGACACCTCAAAATTTTGCGATTAATAAATACAGGTAAGTTGAAACATTTTGTTATTGACACACAACATTTTTTTCTGGTCGGTAGGCGACAAAACTTACAATAAAAAGCCAAATCCATAAAAAGAAATATTAAAAAATATATATAATATATATTTTTTATTTTAACTTGGATTAATAAAAATAGAGATGCATGAAACTTTTTCTTGTTAGATATGTATTTTTTTTATTTCTAATATTTATATATATTTAAATATTTGTGAACAATTTATAATATAGTGTGTATTTATTGTATTTATTTATTTTGTTTTGCATTATATAGTTGCAAGATATGAATATTCTTGATAATTTATGTTTTAAAATCCATATAAAAATTACTTGTTGTTCGTATTTAGTTCCGGATCATTATCTGGTTATACAAATTCTTCTCTTTTAATTTCTGGATATTTCTGGATTTCTGGATACAGAAAAAGGCGCTCAAAACTTCACGAGCGTAAACGTAAATGCGCTTATAAGCACACTTGCAAGTAAAATCTAGTGCAAGCTTGGTTAAGTTTGAGCATGATTATTTTTACAGAGCAATAACCAAGTGTCCAATTACTTCGTTATGAAATATTATCTTAATTTTTTTAATATTTTAAATATTATTAGCTAATATTTTAAATTTAAATGTGTTTGTTACAGATTTTCTGTTTACCTGTGGCAGCTACAGAATATAAATAAATATAAATGGAACGGAAAACAAGGTAATTTACAAACTTATTTATTTTAAAACATAAAATATATTTTAAGTGTTAAAGATATGTAAATTTTAATTGGTTTGAGTACCCACCCGAGTTAAAATCTTCAGATGCTGCTTTTTTTGTAAAATGTTCAACCCGGGTTTAAAATTTTTGATTAAGAAACGAGCTATTTTACGTTAAGCCCAAAAATAAATGATGAAAAAACAGAGTATTTGATATTAAATTTATCTAAATAAGAAGATTTCAGTAAGCAAAGTTTTTTTGGCCATTTTAGTTTATTACGACGATTTTTATATTCTTTCATTCAATATAAACTTTTATAATTATTTCTAAAAATAATTTTATTTTAAACTTCAATCCCTCAAAAACGGTTTTTTCATTATAAAAAATTAAGATTTTTTCTTTATAGGCCCTCAAGCTTGTTTTCAAATTTCGGCTGAAATATTGAGCTTTCAGAACTTTCCCACACAACACAGACTGAGATATATTACATATAATATATGTATTTTATATTAGTATACCAACAGAAAATATATGTATAATATCCATTTCAAAAAGGGATGTTGATGGTATGAGAAACGTTCAAACGTCCTATATCGAGCGTATATCAAACGTTTAAATGTAGATCAAAAATAAATGTATACCATACATATAATATACATATGGGTGGTAGATGCTTTTTTAAGCAAAAATTTAAAATATTGTATTTTAATTTATGTGGCTCTAGCTCCAAGTCTGATATGTACCCAACACATATCGTTATAAACAACGGCTCACTTATTTTTTAACACTTACCATACTGCAGCGGACTTTTATATTACTATATTTTAATATGTCAAGTTGGGTATATAAGCTTCAAGCTGTGTGGTACCTGACGGTAGTGAGTTCTCTACATTCCAAGCCATAAGGTTAATAACTACTAGCAGTTTTAAAAACATTACAAAATAAAATATCCATTTTATAAAAAAGTTATCACTCTACCAATTTCTATTTATAATATTTTCTAAAAGTCACTCCAAACTTTTAATTAGCAATCCTAATTACATTTTATATTTTTTATTAAAGTTTTAAAGCTACAGCTTTTAAAAGCATTTTGATTCAAAGATAAAGTGAAAAAGAAGCCAATTTTGTTAATTTGAAAAATTTGATGATTAAAATGCGCTGTACTTAGCACTTTTAAGGAACATCTACAAAACGTTTGGAGGTATACATTTAGTAAATGTATATAAATAGTATATGTGTAGATGTAATTTTCAAATAAAATGCATACCAATTCTATCTGTATAATCTACATTTACACTTCATATGTAAAATATACATAAAGCAGTATACCAAATGAATACATATATTATATGTATGAAAATAATATACATATATCTGGTATATGGTAGATGAAAGGTATATGTATACTATCTCATTGTGTGCTGTGTGGGTTGGCGGGTCTTTGAAGTTTTTTCGATTTTAAGCTAAACGTTTGTTTCATATAAAACCAGGCTAATAATTTCAGTCCGAGCTAAAGAAAAAGAGTAGTTTTTTACAGCTTTAATTACAAACTAATGTTTAATGTTATGCGATTATTTCTTATATATATTTTTTGTCATTAAATATTTTAATATAAAATTTATTTTATTTTTAGAAAGAGTTCAAACAATCATCAACTGGCCAAGTTCTGACATCATAGTGAAAATTGTGTTTTGTGAGGAAATACAAATTTAAGCAAGTGAATGGATAAAAAATATTTAAAAAATAATAATGTTTACTAAAATTAAAATATCACGAAAAAACAGTTTACATTCTTTAAAGATAGAGTTTACAAAAATGATATATAAATATTATATTTATTTTTTAATTTGTTTCTGATAAGTTATATATATATATATACATAAATTATTACATATTACAGTTTTTATTACTGTATTATTAAAAATATAAAAATATTATATATATTTAAAGATGGATTCAGAACTTTTAAGTAATGTACTAAAGCGTACAGGAACCACCAGTGGGGCACAAGGCTTTATATATGAAATTAAATTAATTATTTTATTTTTAATTCGTGCATGTTTAAATAAAGTTAGTTTTACTCTTGTTACCAACGTTGTTGATTTTGGTAACTTTGATGATTTGGTAGCAGACTGTGAATTTCAAGATAAAACAAAAAAAGTTTTTTGTGTGCAGTCAAAACATTTGACTTCTAAAGATGCAAAAATTAATAAAGACTCTTTATTTGGTGTAAATTTAGAAACAAGTAATAAAAATAAAACAAAGGAAAATTTTAAACTTAGTAAATATAGGACAGAAATATTAAAAAACGGCTCACGTATTTCAAATAAAAGAGACTTTAAATTATTATTTATCACAACAGTTGGAATTGATGACAGTGACCCAGATGTTCAGTGGTGCGACGTACCTCCTGAAGATATTGTGTGTAAATTATTTAATTTAAATAATGAACAAAATTGTGTAAAACAATTTAGTGAAAGTGGAAATGAAAAACTTTTAGAAACTATTGACAATGATCGAGACTTTCTAAACAAAATATGTATTGTGTCGAGTCAATGCCATGTAGATGACTTAGATTCCAAACTTCGAGAAGAGCTTGGCAAACTAATTGGCAAACATGACCATCGAATCATTGAAAGGGTGTTTTTACAATTAAGTGAAAAAGTAAGTGCTTGGTATTACGGACGCAAGGAAGAAATTGTTAAGGAACAAACAGTTGCTGGAGAGTACTCTAAAATGAATGTAAAAGATGACTTTA
Source organism: Ecdyonurus torrentis (assembly GCA_949318235.1). Taxonomy (NCBI): domain Eukaryota; kingdom Metazoa; phylum Arthropoda; class Insecta; order Ephemeroptera; family Heptageniidae; genus Ecdyonurus; species Ecdyonurus torrentis. The sequence goes on along the minus strand of OX439137.1, from coordinate 1,496,432 downwards.
ATAAAAAGATAAGTGCAGCCACTTATACAAATATCAAATTTGTAAATGATATTTGGGAATTTGTAATAAAGGAACTTTCATGTTTATCACTTGAAAACAAGCTTCAGTGTTTGTCTACAAACTTTGAATTCAAGAAATCAGAAATTTGCGAGGAAATCAGAAACAATTCAATACTAGTAATCAATACAGGAGAAAGTACTACATTGATAGCTTTACTAGAATTGTACAAATCAATCAAATCCAGCAGCAATGACAATCAAAGTAATTTAAGGAATCACATGTTTGTAAAACTACAAAACTTAGGACAGGTCTTAAATATGTTTGAGTATTGCAAGGATTTAATTATAATAGATTGTAACCAAAATATCAAAGATAATCAAAATAAAAGAGATGTGGAACAAGTAGAAAAAATTTGTGAAGAAAGTAAGAGAAAAAAAGCTGTATTTTTATTTTCTAATCTATCAAACGTGTTTGTGCCAAAAAATTGCAAACACATTTTATACAGTTTTAAACCTACTTCTCTTACATCTGACACTCAAAACTACATTCTTGATTCTAAGATATTGTTCCAAGGCCATCATGTGCCACTTAGAGACCTAATTAAAGTAGAGGATTGTTTTGAATTTTTTGATAGCAAAACTGTGGAGAAAGTTCTTAAAAATGAAGATGTTGCTGTTGGTAAAAAAATAAAAGGACTGGAAGAAGAAACAGAACATTGTTATATAGAGCGTAATTTTCATTGTACACATGTAGTCAGCAAAGAAGTTTTTCAAAAAATAGAAAGCCCAGGTTCTTATGAGGTTTTGTTGGTTTCAGTTCAGCAACGTAGAGACTTGGGTGAGCAGGAACATAAGTTTGTTTCTTACGCTAATATTAAAAATAATATTAACTCCTGCATGTTATATCTAATAAATCAATCTCCAGAAGAAAATAAAAAAGCGCTTACATATGTTTCATCAATATTAATTAACAAAAATATTCATTTGCTTGAAATGAAACAAAAAAATTTAATTTGGCTAGAAACAAAAGGTACAGTTCAAAATATTTGCAACTATGTTACTACTTGCACATTGGAAGACGGTAATAAATCAGAACAAGGTGTAACAGAAAATTCTGTGTTAAGCACTGAGAATAAAATAAACATCATAATTGACACTGCAGGTATGGGTAAAACCACTGTTCTTAACAACATAGCAGTGCAACTAAAAAAACAAAATAAGACATCCTGGGTATTTTATTTTGATTTAAATTCTAATTTAATGACACTTAAATTTCTGCAAATGAAAACTAAACCTAGTGACGAAGAAGAAATTAAATTGTTGTGCTTTGAAGAAAAACCTAGCAAACTTGAAAAAGAACTATTGAAATATTTAATAAGCATTGGTAAAATCATATTCTGCTTTGATGGTTTTGATGAAATATGTCCAAGATATGAAAGAGAATGTATGAATTTTCTTAAGAAATTAGTAGATAATCAATTTAAAGTTTGGATTACTAGCAGAGAAAACATAGAAGAATTTCTGCAAAGTAATTTTTGTGCGTTTTCTTTAAAAATGTTACCATTAAGTAAAGACAATCAAATTGAAATGTGTTACAAATATTACGAATATCAATTACGTAGTAATTCTTACATAAATAAAGAAGTTTTAGAAAAGTTTACCTCTTCTTTAATTGAAAATGTAAATTCAATAGACAGCAGCATTCTCAAGTTCATGGGAATTCCTTTGTTTACTAATATGTTGGCCACAATAAATTTTGATAAATGCAAACAATTACTTGATCTAAATAACGAACATGAAATTTCAAAATATACATTTGAAAATATATATGATATGTATATTGAATTCTTTAAAAATAAGATATATAGACATATGATACAAAAAGACTGTTACAATGCAAATTCAGAAAAGTTTGAAAGAAAACTGAAAAATAAAGTAAGCAAATACATGAAATGTCACATTATAGTGACAGTTAAAAGTTTGCTGCCAGATAAATATTTGCAGCTATTTAAAGAGGAAGAAAAATACTACTCGCAAAAATACCTTGATAATTCTGATGCTGCAATAGATATTGTTAAGATAGGAATAATAAGTAACTTAACAAGAGAGAGTACAAAATTTTTGCATTTTACTTTTGCAGAATTTTTTGTTGTTAAATTTACTATTGATATATTATGTGCTCCAAGTATTTTTTGCCACCAACAAATTAATACGCAACTTAATTCAGATATTCAAGACTTACTACATGAACTTTTATGTATTAATAAATGGAGAATTGCAAGGAAATTTTTAAATTGCAAAATTTTAGAAGTAGAAAATATTGAAAATAAATACAACCCTTTAGTTTACACCGAGAGCAACTATAGAACCTCTCTGCAAGTAGCAGTTACAGAGGGAAACTGTAACATAGCAACTTTTATATTTAATTCTTTACAAGGAAATAAGAAAGAAGTAAAAGAATTGCTATCTCTTCATTTCATTTATAATGAAAATAATTTCACTGCTCTTCACTTTGCCGCTTCAAGAGGTGACATGGACATGGTGCTCACATTGATTGATCGAGGTGCAGATTGCAACATAGAGACAATATTAAAGTATACACCACTACAAATAGCTGCAAAAAATGGTATTTATAAGCATTATAACTAATCTAGTGTAGGTTATAGTAATTAATTCTCTATTTCCTAAAATTGGCAGCACTTTTAAAAACAATTTTGATATCTTAAGATTATACATTGAAATAGTAAATTTGTGTAGCTTTTTATATATAAATATTTATATTTGGCTTAATAGTAATTCTTTGTTTCAATAAAATTATTTTTTTATTTTGAGAAAAATACATGGAAACTGTAAACTAAATAAATTACATTTCATAAAATTTGTTTGTGTTAGAGCACTTTTGGGTTAGATACAGCATATTTTGTAACCGATAAAGATACTTACTACTTACTTAAACGGTATCATTACTTTTGAAACATTGCTAACGATAACGATTGTTTTACAATATTAATAAATAATAACCATAAAACATAGTGCAATGTTTTAATATAAACTTTTTTTTATGTATCGCTTCATGACTGTAATTATCGTACAATATTTAACCGCCTCAATTATATAAAAATTTGAAAAAAAAAAATTATTTTCTTTTTTTTTCTCGAATTTTTTATATTTTCTGCATAGTATAATCCTTTATAGGACAAAAAAGTATCAGTATCGTAACGACGATAATATTGTCATTTTTTCATAAGCAATAAAAAAAATGATTACTTTTATTAAACTGTGAATGTATAATGCATTGATATCAATATATAGTTTTCGTAACCAGATTTAAAACTTTTTGACCAATCTTTTTGGGAAATTCAGGAGTATAAGATATTGCAATCGTCAATCTAAAGCTTTTAAAGAAAAATATTGATTGATAGTGCAAATGCCTAATGATAGGAATATTTAAAATAATGCATTGTCTTAGTATTTGCTATTAACTAAGCGACCACTGTTAATAAATACGTCAAATATACAAATAAAATGTCTTAGAAAATGAAGTTTTATAGTTAAAAGTATAAATAAGAAGAAAATATATGAAATTGTACCAACTGTTATATGTCATTATGAACTAATAAGTACTAAACTTACAAAATTTTGAAATTCAATTGTCTTTAAATTTGCAATTAAAATAGACAAATTTTTTTGACTTTGACAGTTTTTAAAGAAAGTATCTAATGTATTTACAAAATGTTTTTATTTTCATTACAACCATATAATTTGTAATTTTAATCGTGTTATTTTATTTTTGTGCCATACTAGAGATTGCGCTCTTTTAAAAAACTGTAATTGCTGCAGTTATTTTATTATTTAAAAAAAAGAACCAATTTGTCACGTAATTTAATAGCAAATATTTCAATTTTTATTCGAAAGACTTATTTTTAGATCTAAAACAGAATTTGGGCAAATAAAATATAAATATTTGGAGCCTGGATTAAAAATTTTAAAACAAATTTGGCTATAATATAGGGAATACTGTGAATCTAGTTTTCCACAAAAAAAAATATATCGTACTACAACGAAATAGAAAACTTTTACCATTATAGACTGGAATGTATTACTTAAATCGAAATTTATTCATATATTTTCGGTAGAGTTTGTTATGTAAACCAAAATTTAAAATTGAGGTTTCAAGTTTATCAGCAGAAAAAATTCATCTTAAATTAAAAAGAAAAAATAATTCAGATAATGTAGTTAACACTTTAATGACAAAAAATGTAATATATATAGTAGGGAGTACAAAACAATTAATTCTACAAAAATTCATTTAATTTTTTTTATTATTTTTTTATAACTTGCAACAGTATAAACACGATTTAGCTTTTGATCTAGCTAAAAATTTGACTTTCGAGTTAAAAGTTAAACAACAACACTTACCTGAAAGTTTTTTCCGGTCGAGACTTGAATCAGTTTTACATTATAATTTCAGTTTCAGTTATGCATATATTTTTCTATTTACCATTTTCTTCAAAATGAGTCATAGTTGTTCATTGTTTGAAGTACAAATATCAAACTATAGAGTATTCTTTATTGTTATAATATTCCACATTTAATAAAACATCAGTAAAATGCATTCATGAAAAAAAATTCCTTATGACTAAATTTTCACGTCTTTCTAACACTTAAATGGTTGATCTTTTAAATAGCAATTCACTGATTGTCATAAGAAGCATAAGAAAAAAAATTACTACTCTGGTTTTATTTTGTAAAATATAAAGATTAATTAACTTGTCTACTAATGATTTAGAGAGTTGTTATTTTAGCTAAGTAATATATGATATTAAATTATCATAAATATTTTCACCAAAAAAATTTACTTGTTTAGAATGTTTTTAATTTTGTGCACCCCCTTGTATATAGAAATAGTCAATTTAAAAAACTTTTGTGGTCACCATAAATATAACGAAATCCATTTATTTTTGTCAATACTTGATATTATTTAATTTGGAGTACTTGAATATATTGATTATTAAGTACCTGTTACTTCCTAAGATATCAGTCGTAAATTTACCACTTTTTTAACCACTTACAACTGATAATATCTTCCCATAATTTACCTTTTATTGGATTTAAAGTAGGGCGGCATAAAGTCTACTAAGCACCCTAATAAATCGTTTTGATTTTTTCCCCACACAAAAATAAATTTGGTTTTGGTAATGCAAGTGTTGTATCTTAGAGTTAATAAGGTTAAATTCAAATCCATCAAATTTACAGTCCTTCTGTTTAATGTAACCCTCTCTTACAAAACGAGAATATTCTAAAGAAAATCAGGTTTACCAGTTCCGTGCATCAAATAAAAACATAACAATGTAGGTAAATTAGTATGTGCCCTTTACTTAAAAAATGCAAACTCACGTCTTACTTACGCAAAACAGTAAATCACAAAAAGACAGCTACCATTATGAACATAGTGCAATAATTAAGAACATTCTTCTGTATTTTACACGAAATTATAGAAGATGTATTTAAGTCGGTTAAACTGTCTTATTAAAGTAAAAAATGTTGATATTTTTAAATATTTAAAAATCTTACTAAGGTGTAACAATTTTACTACAAAAATGTTCAATTTACTTTTTACTTTCTTTAAATTTTGCCGCATTGACAAGATTTTGCCGGTTGACTGTAATAAATATGCAGCACTCGTACTTCTACTGTTATATTGTTTAGAGCATTGAAAGTTTTTTAAGATTTGGAAAACGTAATTTTTAAATATAAATCAAAATTTTAAATATTGCAATTTAGGTGGATTGATTGGTTATATCAATTTTATAACAATACTTTTCAAGTAATAAGCAAAATTAATACACAATAACATGTTCATTTTATAACAATAGACCCTTTAATTTACTTTATTATTGATTTTGTATACATTTATTAATTAAAAAGTGTGTTAATCTGTTATTTTTTTCAGGTCACTGCAACGTTGTGTCTTGCTTACTAAGCAAGGGAGCAAATGTCAATTACAGCAATCAGACAGGTTACACAGCACTAATATTAGCTGCAGGTGAAGGTCATTTAAAAGTAGTGACTGTGTTATTAGATAATGGAGCAGATGTCAACCATGGTCATGTATATGGTGACACAGCGCTAATATCAGCTGCACGTGAGGGCCATTGTGAATTAGTGAATTTGCTGCTTAATCATGGAGCAAATGTCAATCACAGCACAAAATCAGAGAACACAGCGCTAATATCAGCTGCAGATGGAGGACACTTAGAAGTAGTGAACGCGCTATTAGATCATGGAGCAGACGTTAATCACAACAATAATTTTGGACATACAGCGCTAATATCAGCTGCAAATAAAGGTCACTGTAATGTAGTGTCTCTTCTACTTGAACATAGAACTTACGTTAATCAAAATTATTTATACTTAAATTATATGTTATTAAATGCTGCATACAATGGAAATTGTAATTTTGTGACTCTGCTACTAAAATATGGAGTGGACATAGAACACTGCAATCAATATGGTGAGACCGCTCTAATATTAGCTTCCAAAAAAGGTCACTGTGACGTGTTAAAGGTACTACTAAATCATGGAGCAGACGTCAACCATGGCACACTTTTTGATGATAAAGCACTTATATTAGCTGCAAGTGGAGGTCACTGTGATGTAGTAATTATGCTACTAGATCATGGAGCATATGTCAATTACAGCACACAGTCAGGTAACACAGCGCTTATATCAGCCGCACGTAAAGATATCTATGACGTAATGACTGTTCTACTAGATTATGGAGCGCACTTTAATAAATGCAATCTGGTTTTTAATAAAGTGGTAAAAAATGCTGCATATAGAGGTCATTGCAAATTAGTAACTTTGCTATTAAAACATGGATTAGACGTCAATCACAGCAATCAAAATGAAGAAATAGCCCTTACATTAGCTGCAGAAAGAGGTCATATTAATATAGTGAATGTATTACTAAACCATGGAGGAGACGTTAATCACAGTACAAAGCATGGTGTCACAGCACTGATATCAGCTGCTCGTAAAGGTAACTGTGATATAGTGAGACTTCTTATAAATCATGGAGCAGATATCAATTGCAGCACACTCTTAGGTAACACAGTGGTTATATTAGCTGCACGAAGAAATAACTATGATATGCTAAAAGTGTTGATAGATCATGGAGCTGACGTTAATTACTTTTCAAAACTAGGTAACACAGCGCTTATATCAGCTGCATCTAGAGAAAATTATAATATTGTAAAAGAGCTGATAAATCATGGAGCAGACGTCAATCTCAGTACACAGCATGGTGTAAATGCTCTGATATCAGCTGCTCGTAAAGGTAACTGTGACATTGTGAGATTGCTGTTAGATCATGGAGCAGATGTAAATCATAGAACAAAGTATGGTGACACAGCTCTGACATCAGTTGCACGTAAAGGTAACTATAACATAGTTACTGTGTTACTAGATCATGGGAAAAACCATAATCACAGCAAACAGTCAGTTAACACAGCCTTAATATCAGCTGCTGATAGAGGCCATTGTGACGTAGTAACTGTACTACTTAATCATGGAGCAGACGTTAATCACTGCACGCAATATGGTGACACAGCGCTGATATCAGCTGCACGTAAAGATCATTGCAAAATTGTGACTGTGCTACTTAAATATGAAGCAGACATCAATCATAGCAATAAATATGGGTATACAGCTCTTACATTATCTGCTAGTATAGGTAACTGTGATATAGTGACTTTGCTACTTAGTCATGGAGCAGTTGTCAATCACAAAGATGAGGATGGTGATACAGCTTTATTATTAGCTGCACCTGTAGGTTGCAGTGACGTAATAAATGTGCTACTAGATTATGGTGCATGCTTTGATGACAAAGACAAACATGGTAGAACTTTGCTTATGCTCTCTGCAGAGAACAAGAACCATGACGTCATCACATTTCTTCTTGCTACAGGTAAATGCAACTTATACGACACAGACCACTCTGGACGAACAGCCTTGCATAGGGCAGCAAGGTGGGGGTATTTTCTACATATAAATTCATTGTTAGATCACGAAGCTCTCTTGATAAGTAAAGGCACTGAAAATCTAACACCTCTTATCAACTGTCAAGATATGTATGGTCAAACAGCTCTTCACATGTCAGTAATGTGGTCAGTTAGCATGCAGTGTGTTCAGCATCTGATACAACGAGGAGCAGATTGCAGTATTAGAGACAACGAAGGAAAAATTGCATTATATGTGTGTGAAAGTGAAAACATAAGGCAATGGTTGTTAGACAACTAAAACACAAGTGGTATTTTAGTAAAAACTGAAATTAACAAATTAGTATGTTAATAAAACAATTGGCTGTTTTTAAACTTACAAATAAATTCAATTATATTTAGTTACCTATTTATCATGTAGAGATAATAAATGTAGACATAACTTGTGTGTCATATTTAAAATAACTTAAACAAAATGTATTTTATTTTAATTTATGTAATTAAACATTTATACAAAAATATTTCTATGTCCATAAATATAATTATATTAATTATATTTGTAATTAAAATAATAAATGTACAACTTTGACCTTTTTTTCGCAACAAGATTGATATATTAATCGATCTTTTCGCGTCAATATGAAACTTCTACACTTCACAAACTTCCGAAGAATTCAGGATAAACACTTTACAAAGTCGCGGCTAATTGAAGATTCTGCTATATAAAACAGTTAGATGAAGCTCCAGGTAGCCGTAAATTTGTGAAGTGTAATTCAATCATTCTTCGGAAATTTGTATACTGTACTAGCTTTATCTTGACGCGTGAAGATCGATATATATATATATATATATATATATATATATATATATATATATATATATATATATATATATATATATATATATATATATATATAACATATACATATATATAAACGTATACATATATATAATTTCGAGAGACAAAGATTTTTGTAAGCAGTTTAATGATTTTCGTTACTAAGACAAGTTATGTGTTATGTTGTAAATAGAGTATGAAAATATTGTGTTACAAAGAAATAATTATATAGTGACTGCAATTCTAATGTATAAATGTAAAGTTTTTTTCTTTCTTTATTATGTGGTCTTACTTAGATTATATATTCAGTGTCAGTTAGGGTTTGCAAATATCTAGCCACCAAAGAAATGTGTAAAAATTATTTTCAATTTTCTTAGTTTAAAAATGTAACAAAATCAATTTTTATTTAGAAAAAAGAGAAAAAATAGGTAAAGCGTGGGATGAGAGTAAACAAAATCAAATTATGGTGCGGAAGCACAGATACAAAACTATTTTATTTTAAATATGCCTAGTATGACAACTGTTTTTTTGCTTAAACTTAACTGGTTCCGGACTGCTTTCTCTTTGTATAGAATGATCTTGACAAGAATTATTCATGACTTTTGGATGGTGAAAGAAGTGCATTGTATATATATATATATATATATATATATATATATATATATATATATATATATATATATATATATATATATATATATATATATATATATATATATATATATATATATATATATATATAAATATATATATATATATATATATATATTTATATATATATATATATAGAAATTTAAATTGCGTATGTATAATGTATAATGTATAATGTATAAATGTATATAAATTTAATAATATTTAAAAGATATGCGAGTTTTTTAAGTTAAAATTATAACCATATATGTTTTATAAAATATAATTCTGTTAATAATATAAATATATTATAAATCATATGCATTTAGTATATAGTATGTATGTGTACATATTATGTAGTCGTATGTAATTTTCTATATATACCTTTTGTATAACAGGTTAAAAAAATACTAAGGTACGAAACCACGTTAAAATGTAGTAGACTACTGGCGGTAACTGGATGAATTTTAAATAATAATTTGGTTATTTATAGAAAGTAAGAAGCTGCCACCACCTTCTCGTGAAGGAATAATTGTATTGATATATTTTGTTTTAATATTAGGCAATTTTAATTAAATAATGAACTTCTCAATTAATTTTCTTATTTATTTAATTAACCCTGCAACTAGTATTCATCAAATTATGATAACTAGGCTTACTGGTTTAGAAATCTCAAAGAGATGATTAGGTTCCGCACTGTTTTAATATTTTATCTTAGCAATACAGAAGTAATGATTGTATTTATAATAAATTAAAGTAAGAATTTCACTCAAAACACATATTTATTAATGAATAATTATACAAAATTTGTACTCACCCAATCTCAGTAAAAATAAGAGAAACCTCTGACACTCCGACAGATGACACAATTAAATCAGGTTTAATTTCACTGAATTTAGTAATTTAATGAGATGCTTAAATAGCAGGTTAACACACCTTCAAATTATAGTTTAGACTAGAAATTTGAATTTATAAAAGAAGAAATCGTACGGCTTAATTTATAGGTTCTCAAAATCACTAATATGTAATAGGGTAAAAATCGAGAGCACATCAAAGTTAGTCGAGCTAAGAAGAGCAAAAATCAACTGTATCAAAAAAGCCGTATACATCCGTTTTATACTTCACAAAGTTCGTAATATTAATATTATTGCTTTCTGTGAAAGCGTTATTCAATCGCTTGTATTTGAAAACATAGGCTTATATTTTGAGGGGTTGGGTGGGAAACGCGAGGACAAAAATGGATGTCGATTTTGCTTATAATCAAATGGAGCTAGCGAATTCAATAGTTTCTACCCGACGCGGTGGAGACAAGGGGTGGTGCCCTTTCCCATATTATCAAATGACAAACAGATTTTTAGTGTTCTAGCAAAGCTGGGTGAAAGAAATCAGTTTACAGAGGGGGTTATTTTACTTTATATTTAATTTAAATGGAAAAGGCGCATTTCATTTTTTTTTGATGTAGCACCCACTTAGTGAAAAAGGTGGGAGTTTATTCTTCATATGAAAACACATAGGATAACAAAATACTAGTAAACTAACTCGGGGGGTTTGACGAGAGAGAGAGAGAAGATATATATTTATATTTTTTATTCATAGTGCGAGTAGCATAGAAAATGGTAGGGGAGAAAAATTAAATATATTGATCTAAGGGTAAAAAGTAGGTGAACAAAGGGAGAGTAGGTTATAATAAAAAATTTAATTTATTATTGTTCTTGAGTTAATTGTAATGTCTTTCACTTGTTAAGGTCCCTTTTAACACATTGTGTTACATTTGTTATTATAAGCGTATTACTTTTCATTGTTATTTATGTAAATTTAATTCATGTATTTATACTATTGGAATTAAGTCAATTTTTTAAGCTATCAAAGACAATTAAATATAATTTCAGCATATATATTTAACTTAATCTATACATCCCCCCTCCCCCTTACTAAATGGTATCATGCAAAACACGGGTAATGGACGCTGCATCGTCATTATATGCCACTTACTTCTATTGATAGGACATTGCAAGGAAGATATATTTATATTTTTAAGTGTATACCTATCAATGTGAATTGTTTTTAACCCCCACTTTTTATTACTTTTTTGAAAAGAGCGTTAACTTTTTTTTAATTTTTTTTAGAATAAATGTAGCATAGGAAGAATTATTAAGAATTTTAAATAATTAAATAATAAATAACCTGAAAAGCTTCTGACGTCATCAATTGGTCTTTTATTTCGGAACGAATTGACCATAGAAGGTTTCAGTAGGCAGTTTTTTGGCCTCCTGAGGACAAGCTGATTTCTTTAAACTGGTTACTGAACCTCGAACGATTATTATTAGCCGAGAAAAAATGATAACGTCACAGGCTTAAGTATTATTTTTTTAACAAATAATTAAAAATACTTCGCGTGCATCAATCGTCCTAAGAGAAAATAACACCCAAATTTTTTTGAAAGCTCTTTGACAAAACATCATAAACTCAAGAAAAAATTTTCAATTTACCTTCCTCATTGTTACTTACATTTACTTATTTCTGTTTCTTTCTTAGAATTATTATTTGGTGCAAATATCACAATACTAGGGATAACAAGAAACAAGAGCATTATAAAAAGGTGATTTTATCTTAATATATTTTATTTATTATAAAAATTATATAAATAAATAAAATTCAAGAACATACATTTTTAACAATAAACACATAAATTTAATATAATATAGTATTTTATTTCTATTTCAAAATCGTCTGCAGAACAAAATGACTGTTAAAGACGCTTTCTTGTAAGCCAGTACAGTATGGAAAAAATATCAAAATTGTCAGCAAAGATATACGCCATTCCAATAAAGTGGCTGGAGGATATTTGCATTTCTGTACGTAACAACTAAAATGCAGTGTGAGTGTCTTCAGTGGACCAGACACCTCCACCTTTACTTATTATGTCTCTATCTGTGCTCTTGAACTTGCTGGACAGGAAACAATAACAGAGCTTGAGAGTGAGTGATTGAGTGAGTGAGACAGAGAGAGAGAGAGACAGAGAGAGAGAGAGAGAGAGAGAGAGAGAGAGAGAGAGAGAGAGAGAGAGAGAGAGAGAGAGAGAGAGAGAGATAGAGAGAGAGAAAGAGAGAGAGACAGCGAGCGAGCGAGAGAGAGAGAGAGACTGCTTAGTTTACTTAAAATGCGGAAAAGGAAGTGACTGGAAGAGAAAACCACGTGACAGTAAAGGTGGGAGAAAATTTGGTGCCTGCAGCAAGCTAGGCACCACTTTCACCGTCATGTGGTTTCCTCTTCCGGTCACTGGCGCTTTTTGAGTAAATATAAACAGTCAATGTTAAAAGGAAGTGCCGGAAGAGGAAACCACGTGACAGTAAAAGTGTGCGGTAGATTAGACCTAGCTTGCTGCTGAACCCAACTTTTACCACATTATTACCACTTATATGTATAAAACAATGTATTTTCTTTATTTAAACTTTTTTATGTATTTTCTTTATTTAAACTTTTTTAGGAAGCCAAAAAAATAATGCGACCAATTAAGTAAAAAAAATTATACATCCTTACCAAGCTCCTTTTTCCTTTCCAAATAACTACCTCTCCGAAAGATTGCTACCTTGTCGATGTGGAGAAGCCTGGCCTTAGGTATATTAAAGAGTCATGCAGTATGAGTGAAACATTATTCCTTAAGTATGCTCTTAAAATTTGCTACACAAAAGTTAAAAATTATAATTTATTTCAATAGAGCGAAAATACTATATATTATCAGTTTTGCTTTAAAATTGAACATTTTGAGTATTGATGGTATACTTTATATATATATATATATATATATATATATATATATATATATATATATATATATATATATATATATATATATATATATATATATATATATATATATATATATATATATATATATATATATATATATATATATATATATATATATATATATATATATTTATATAAATATATATATGTACATATATATACATATATATAAATATATATATATATATATATATATATATATATATAAATATATATATATATATATATATATATATATATATATATATATATATATATATATATATATATATATATATATATATATATATATATATTATATATATGATATTTATAAAGTGAAAAGTTGATTTTTATTATTGTGAATAGACACATTCTATTTTCAATTAAAAATACAGCATTAATATTATACCATGGTAATCAATATTCCTATAACATGCATATATTATATTATTATATATTTTACTCTTTTATAATTATAATTTTACTTTTGAAAAAAAAATTAAAATTAATAGTTGCCATCGAATTTTTGATGCCATATATTTACATTTTTAATATATAATATACATAAAATTATTAGTAATAAAAGCTTAAAATTTTAAAAGCTAAAGACAGATATTTATAGTTTATATTAAGAAACAAATTTATACATTATTTTTATTTTCAAAATAATAAAATAATAAGACATCTAGTGTAAACTATACTAACTACATGTAACATATAAATACAAAAAAGCAGAATTTAGAAAACTTTAACAGAGAAGCGACATCCCCAAAAAGTTAGGCAGACCTGCAACACTCATTTCTTTAAAATTGGCAACGCTGCAGACGAAATTACTATAGCGCGCTCTCTCATTGACGCCTTGATTTGGCCACTTCTGGCCTCTGATTGGTGCTTCAAAACGCAACCTTGCCAAGTCAAAATTGTGGAGTGTTGCAATCTGCCTAAAACATGGGTATGTCGCTTCTCTGTTAAAGTTCTCTAGCAGAATTAAGAGTGTGTTGCACTCTCTGTTTATGCGAAGTCAACTAAACAGTAAAAGCATCAGAAGTGACGATTCTGCTTCTGTGATGGTAGTTTTATACTCTTTGCATGTGATGTAGGTAACTTTGCGGTTTTTGCTGAAGATATAGTAACTAAAAGAGGTAGTATGGTCACCGCATACTTCTTATGTAGGGGGTGCAGGGAAGGTGAAAACCACATTTTGTAGGCCTATAATTGGCGTAGAGAGAAAACCGCTTTTGTGGAGATGCCCGAAGTCACATCGACAGCCAATCCTTGCGGCGGATTACAATGTCTTAGAAAATCATTGAATAATAATATTAATCAACTCAGGAGGATATTTATAAAATTAAAAACAATAGCTGACTTATTAAGGCATGTTTTGATATAATTTTTATGTCCTGACAATTTGTATTAGTTGCGCTATGATTTATTGAAGTGACCCCTTTTAACATGGGTTTAGATAGGATGGTGTGAAGCAAAAACCACTTTTGCTGAATTGACTGTACTACCTTTATAGTTACTATAGCTGAAGGCATTGCTGTAGGTGCTACCAAAAAGGACGTATGTTTGAACTCCCTATATGTATAAATATATGTTTGTAACGACATTATATCCAGCTGTTTATAACATAAGAACACATTCAAACTGGATTAATTTTTGTGTGTAGTTTACAACACGAGCTACTATGTTTATTTTCATTTGTTACTTGCTATTTTTAATATATTAATAACTATTATTAATGACATAATTTTTATGTTATTTTTTCAAATTTAAAAAATGATGAAATCTATAATGTCCAAAGAACAATACCAAATAAAATAAAATAACAAAAACGTTAAACAGTATTATGTAATATTTATATCATTATAAAACAGTTTCAACTTTATTTAAGAGCTGCTAAAATGTTGGTCAGATAATCACAGACCAGCATAGGAAAAATATGATTTTTTTTATATTAATTAGCAAGTTTTAAAGCTCAATCAAAGCCTTATTTGTAGCTCCTAATAAGCTACAAAACATAACAAAAATACTTACAGTTATAGTATACTTTTATTTTTGTGACAAATAATAATAATAATATTATTGATTTATTGTGCAAGAAGATTTTACAGACAATATACAGTCAAGTCACAAAACATTGAAATTGCCCAAAAGGATATGATGAGCAAAACCCATCAAACTAATTTTCCATACAAGTAAAAAAAAAAAGTTAAAACAACAGATTTGACATTATACATGTTTTTGAAATTGAGTTAAAATGATGTTTGTTTTTTATGCTGGACAATGTGTTATTCACCACAAACATGGCGGCAAAGCGCAAATACATGCAACGAGTCTGAGGCATAAAAAATACTATAATATTAGACAGCACAAATAATTATGCAGCACAACATAATAGTTACGCTAATACATTTAAATTGTGCAGCAAACCAATTGTGCTGTGAGAGAGCTAGCATAATTATTAACTAAATCTATTTTCTTATCAAGTTTAAATCCAAAGTTAAAAACATCACAATATGCCGGTAAACTAAAATAAACAGCTGTCATATTGAAACACTTCGAAAATATTAAGCTTTTTGCGCGCCAATTACAACTTGTACGCTGATTGGTTGAATATTGGCGGCCATCATGAAATGGGTGGAGTCAACTTCTCTATTATGCTATTGGTCAATACTGGCGCGTAAAATGAATTTATTCAAGGAAAATTTTAAGAGGATTTTTATAGTGTGTTTGCGGAAGACGACATATTTATTGCGCTTTTAGGCCATACTGGAGTAGTGAACAACATTGCTCAGCATTGGATAAACTTTATTTAAGACAATTTTCTTTGCTAATTCTGTTTAATTTTTGGTTTATGTTATTTTTCTCACATACTTGAGATACTCATTCAACATATTTACAACATCAATGCTCTGAAAAATATTGCATAGTGGTTTTAAACTGGCAAAATTAATTGTCGTCTTATATTACCCATGTTATTAAGTTATCCAACATGGCGTCGACTTTAACATGATTGCATACACCCTATGTATCCATTATGTGACTTTCTCATTTGTTTTACTCTCGTGTTTTTATTTCTTAAAATAATTAACATAATTTGTTAATTTTGTTTATGTACTGTTTATTCATTCATTCATTAATTCATTCATTCATTCATTCATTCATTCATTCATTCATTCATTCATTCATTCATTCATTCATTCATTCATTCATTCATTCATTCATTCATTCATTCATTCATTCATTCATTCATTCATTCATTCATTCATTCATTCATTCATTCATTCATTCATTCATTCATTCCTTCATTCATTCATTCATTCCTTCATTCATTCATTCATTCATTCATTCATTCATTCATTCATTCATTCATTCATTCATTCATTCATTCATTCATTCATTCATTCATTCATTCATTCATTCATTCATTCATTCATTCATTCATTCATTCAAATATTCATTCATTCATTCATTCATTCATTCATTCATTCATTCATTCATTCATTCATTCATTCATTCATTCATTCATTCATTCATTCATTCATTCATTCATTCATTCATTCAAATATTCATTCATTCATTCATTCATTCATTCATTCATTCATTCATTCATTCATTCATTCATTCATTCATTCATTCATTCATTCATTCATTCATTCATTCATTCATTCATTCATTCATTCATTCATTCATTCATTCATTTGTATGTTTATTTATTTATTAATTTTTTTTTCTTATTTATTAATATATTTATTTATATATTTATTTACATATTTATATATTATACCTTGTGAAAACAATACCAATAAATTTTAAATATGTTTACAAAATAAAAGTATTGCAAAAATATATACTTCATTTTTATCTAATTTCAAACAAATTTCTGGAAGTTTGTTTCCAAAGATTTGCAATAATAAAACTTGTACAATTCTAGTTTACATATTACAACTGCAGGCCTGAGCAAGTCTGACGTCACCAGGGCGTCAAGCTGCACATTTACGTATCATACAGAAAGCTGCGCGCAGTTCTTGGCTAAGCTAACATCGTGCGCAAAGTGCTTAGTTTGTGATCCTTCTATATGCCACCTGCAATTTCTATGAGATTATTTATATTTCTTAATTCTTACCTTTATCTTGAATCAAGTAGAATTCTGGTGTGACTCTTACAAAAGAATAAGGAAAAAATAAGGAAAGGAAAAGAAAAAGAAGCTATAATAACAACAATGTCTCAACTAAATAAATTTGCTGTCAATATTCATAATTTTGTCTAATAATTTATTTAATGATTTTGTTAACTGATCCTTAATATTAAAATATAGATTATTATTTAAAATTAGTTAATAATATTTAACTTTATTTAATTGATAATAATAAGTAATTTATAAGCTTTATTATTAATTAAAGTTCAAAATTTTAAAAAGTGTTTACTTGAGAATCATTTTAATAAATAATTTAAAAGTTTAATATGATTTCAAAAATCCATTATTTAAATGCTTGCTTCTTTATTGAGTTTTAAATCTATTAACTTATATGTAAATTAGGAAATAATTTTTATTTTAAATCTTAAATATATGCATATATATATATATATATATATATATATATATATATATATATATATAAATATATTATATATATATATATATATATATAAATATATATATATATATATATATATATATATATATATATATATATATATATATATATATATATATATATATATATATATATATATATATATATATATACATATTAAATATATCATGTTTAAGAGGCGTCATTTTGTTAGTCAGGTATACATAGAGCAGCATAGGAAAAACGTCATTTTAATATTTTTAATATTAAAAGCAGCTTCTAAGCTCAATCAAAGACTTATTTGTAGCTCCTAATAAGCAACAAAAATATGTATAAAAATTTGTTCACTTGAAATAAACTCTTTTAAATAAAAAATTATGAGTAATGATGTTTTCCCTATGCTGGACATTGTATTGGGCACCACAAACATGGCGACAAAGCGTAAGGATGTGCAAGGGGTCTACAGTTGCTTCAGTAACCTAATGAACTGTTTAGGAATAAATATGTTATTAATGAAATAGAAAAAAATGAAAAAAAAAAAATAATTTCCTAACATCTATGCCTGTAGATATCAATGTTTATTTCACTGGAGTCATTGATTTCTAATTTATTGTACGTGCACAATACTGCACATGCGGGTTAATGACGTCACAACTTGCCTGTTTCTGCACTTTAAGAGTAGTGAGCTGTGACGTCATTAACCCGCATCTTTCTTAAATAACTTGGAAATCAATGACCGTAGAAATATAAACATTGTTATTTAGGTATGCTACTTATGTTTGTTTTTTTCAAAAGTGTTCTAAGTCTTTAATATATAAGTTTCATATTATTCTATCCTATTTTATTACATATTTATTAGCCAATAAAACTACCAATGAAATAATTATTATAGAAAAATTTCATTTTGTTAACAAAATTTAATGCGTTAAAATAAAAAAAATTATAATTTAGTTTATGTTTAAAATTGCTCATTGATTTTGTGAAATAAAATGTGGTAATTTATTGATTGATTGCAATCAACTGCAAATCTAAAAAACATGACGATCTTAATTAGGCTCGTGAAAAAAAATTATATTTTCTTTTAATTTAACAAATAATTTAATTGAAAATTAAAAATGCCTTTTTTATTTAATTAAATTGTCGTTAGTAGTGATTTTATTGATTTGTGTTTCAGATTTTAAGTTATTACATTATACTAGCTACAAAAGCTGCTAACATCAGTCAATATTGATTTGTATACAAGTTAGCAGCTTCAGTAACCAGTTCAATGTAATCCTGGTGACGAGCTGATTACATTGAACTGGCTACAGAAGCTGCTAACATCAATCAATATTGATTTGTATACAAGTTAGCAGCTTCAATAGCCAGTTCAATGTAATCCTGGTGATGAGCTGATTACATTGAACTGGCTACTGAAGCTGCTAACATCGACCAATATTGATTTGTATACAAGTTAGCAGCTTCAGTAGCCAGTTCAATGTAATCCTGGTGACGAGCTAATCACATTGAACTAGCTACTGAAGCTGCTAACATCAATCAATATTGATTTGTATACAAGTTAGCAGCTTCAGTAGCCAGTTCAATGTAATCCTGGTGACGAGCTGATTACATTGAACTGGCTACTGATGCTGCTAACATCAATCAATATTGATTTGTATACAAGTTAGCAGCTTCAATAGCCAGTGCAATGTAATCCTGGTGACGAGCTGATTACATTGAACTGGCTACTGATGCTGCTAACATCAATCAATATTGATTTGTATACAAGTTAGCAGCTTCAGTAGCCAGTTCAATGTAATCCTGGTGACGAGCTAATCACATTGAACTAGCTACTGAAGCTGCTAACATCAATCAATATTGATTTGTATACAAGTTAGCAGCTTCAGTAGCCAGTTCAATGTAATCCTGGTGACGAGCTGATTACATTGAACTGGCTACTGATGCTGCTAACATCAATCAATATTGATTTGTATACAAGTTAGCAGCTTCAATAGCCAGTGCAATGTAATCCTGGTGACGAGCTGATTACATTGAACTGGCTACTGATGCTGCTAACATCAATCAATATTGATTTGTATACAAGTTAGCAGCTTCAGTAGCCAGTGTAATGTAATCCTGGTGACGAGCTGATTACATTGAACTGGCTACTGAAGCTGCTAACATCAATCAATATTGATTTGTATACAAGTTAGCAGCTTCAGTAGCCAGTTCAATGTAATCCTGGTGACGAGCTGATTACATTGAACTGGCTACTGATGCTGCTAACATCAATCAATATTGATTTGTATACAAGTTAGCAGCTTCAGTAGCCAGTTCAATGTAATCCTGGTGACGAGCTGATTACATTGAACTGGCTACTGATGCTGCTAACATCAATCTATATTGATTTGTATACAAGTTAGCAGCTTCAGTAGCCAGTTCAATGTAATCCTGGTGACGAGCTGATTACATTGAACTGGCTACTGATGCTGCTAACATCAATCAATATTGATTTGTATACAAGTTAGCAGCTTCAGTAGCCAGTTCAATGTAATCCTGGTGACGAGCTGATTACATTGAACTGGCTACTGAAGCTGCTAACATCAATCTATATTGATTTGTATACAAGTTAGCAGCTTCAGTAGCCAGTTCAATGTAATCCTGGTGACGAGCTGATTACATTGAACTGGCTACTGAAGCTGCTAACATCAATCAATATTGATTTGTATACAAGTTAGCATTAATATCTTGAAACTGGCTTTTATATTCTTAATAGCTTAAAAAAAAATTGTCAATGCAATATGAACAATGTTTTTTTTAAAACAGAGGGAGACTGAAAATAAAAATACTTATATATAATACATAATTTAAACTTTTATTTCGTTTATATATTATATATTAAAAATTATCTAAGAGCAATTACATATTACTGTAACAAGATATATTAAATATATTTTTTATTATTAAAAATATAAGGACATACAAAAGTCATCCTAATCATAAGTCCCACCAGGACAATGAAAT
Organism: Ecdyonurus torrentis; assembly: GCA_949318235.1. Lineage (NCBI taxonomy): Eukaryota > Metazoa > Arthropoda > Insecta > Ephemeroptera > Heptageniidae > Ecdyonurus > Ecdyonurus torrentis. Next base: position 1,475,590 of record OX439137.1, on the reverse strand, counting down.
CTTATCAGTGGGTGCTTAATCAACATAAAATATAAATGTCAGTAGGAATAAAAATATAACTATAGTAATTCAACAATATCACCATACTTCACTTTTTTTTAACTATAGCAGATAATATAACAAGTATAAAAATTTATAAATATAAAGAGCATAGGGTTACTGACGGACAGACTGCACCCTCATGGGTTCGAATCTCGGCGTCGATTTTCTTTTTTTTTTTTTTTTTGCACGGCAATAGTTGATATTTAATGTTAAGATGAAGAAAGAATATTTTAACATCTAAATTAACTTTATTTAGCTATAATTAGTCAAATATACAGAATACAGTCAAATATAGTTCAACAAAATCAGCACACTTCACTTTTTTACCTTTTTCTTTTTTATTTATTTTTCTTTTGTAATCATTATTATTTACTATTCTCTATTTCACTACACTTATTCATAGTTTAAAACATTTTCTGCAATAACTTTATTTAACATATGTTTTTTCTTTATGAATCTATTTTGTTTTTAGAATTTTTATTTGAGTACATAATTTATTTTTTCAAATTCGTATTATAATTAAATACTATTTTTATGTATAATATAGTTTATACACTATTTCTATTTATAAAACTTTTATTTATTATTAATTCTATCACAAGTATTTGTTTCACTTAAAATATTTTATTTTTTTTCACTTAAATTGTCCCAATGTCTCCCAGTTCTCTTAGAGTTTAATATTTTGTTTTACTTTTTGTTTCATTCTTAGAAGTTTTAGTATGTCTGACCTCTCTTTACGCAATGTGTTTGCCTCTTGTTGACGTCCAAGTTTATCCAGTGTCAATGTCATGTTTTTCATTGTACTTAATGTATCCTCATGTTCTAATCCTAGAACTTTACGTCTCTTCTCCAAACACTCATTATACAGAGACAGTGCCTCGTCGTGAAGTGCAAGGTTATCCAGTGTGTTAGCCATGTTATACATTGTACTTAATGTATCTTCATGTTCTAAACCTAAAAATTTACGTTGCTTCTCCAAACACTCACTATACAGAGATAGTGCCTCGTCGTAACGTGCAAGGTCATCCAGTGTGTTAGCCATGTTACACATAGTACTTAATGTATCCTCATGTTCTAAACCTAGAACTTTACGTCGCTTCTCCAAACACTCTCTATACACAGAAAGTGCCTCGCCGTGACGTCCAAGTTTATTTAGTATCACAGCCATGTTGTTTATTGTATTCAATGTATACACATGTTCATATCCTAGAACTTGTGTTCGCTTTTCCAAACACTCTCTATGCAGAGACAGTGCCTCGTCGTAATGTGCAAGGTCATACAGTCTGTTAGCCATGTTATACATTGTACTTAATGTATCCTCATGTTCTGAACCTAGAACTTTACGTCGCTTCTCCAAACACTCACTATACACAGACACTGCCTCGCCGTAACGTCCAAGTTTATTCAGTATCCTAGCCGTGTCGTGCAATGTAGACAATGTATCCTCATGTTCATGTCCTAGAACTTGTGTTCGCCTCTCCAAACACACTCTATACAGGGACAGTGCCTCGTCGTAACGTGTAAGGTCATCCAGTGTGCTAGCCATGTTGTTCATTGTACGTAATGTATCCTCATGTTCTAAACCTAGAACTTTACGTCGCTTTTCCATACAATCACTATACACAGTCAGTGCCTCGCCGTGACGTCCAAGTTTATTCAGTTCTCTAGCCGTGTTGTGCATTGTAGACAATGTATCCTCATGTTCATGTCCTAGAACTTGTGTTCGATTCTCCAAACACTCTCTATACAGGGACAGTGCCTCGTCGTAACGTGTAAGGTCATCCAGTGTGCTAGCCATGTTGTTCATTGTACGTAATGTATTCACATGTTCTAAACCTAGAACTTTACGTTGTTTCTCCAAACACTCACTATACAGAGCCAGTGCCTCGTCGTAACGTGCAAGGTCATCCAGTGTGCTAGCCATGTTGTTCATTGTACGTAATGTATCCTCATGTTCTAACCCTAGAACTTTACGTCGCTTCTCCAAACACTCACTATACAGAGACAGTGCCTCGTTGTAAAGTTCAAGGTAATACAGTGTGTTAGCCATGTTATACATTGTACTTAATGTATCCTCATGTTCTAAACCTAGAAATTTACGTCGCTTTTCCAAACATTTACTATACAGAGATAGTGCTTCGTCATAACGTCCAAATTCAACCAGTGTTATAGCCTTGCTATGCATTGTATTCAATGTATGCACATTGTCTAAACCTAGAACTGGTGTTTTCCTCTCCAAACAATTAGTATACACGGGCACTGACTCGTGGTGACGTTCAATTATACTCAGTGTTTCTGCCTTGTTGTGTATTTTACTCAATGTTTCAACATGTTTATTTACAAGTGCTTCCTCATGAATATTTAAATCTGAATAATTTGATGTATTTTCTAGTTTTCTTTTTACAAGTTCTATTTCATCATTCCTAAATATTCTACTACTCTTTTCACTTATTTCCAGAAGTAAAATATCAGCAGCTTCTTTAATTCCATTTATATTTAATGATGTGGTTATTTTCTTCAACTTTTCCATGAGATTTATTGATGCTGTATCCGTCTGCAAAAAATATGTATAAAGAAACTTAAAAAAAATGCATTTTAACAAGTAATTTAAATAACTTATATAAGAAATTTAAAAAGGTTTTTAAATCGATTTTAGCTATTTTAACTTAAATAAATATTGATTATAACTTTCATAAAATGCATTATTTTAGCTACTTGAAAATTATAATATTCTTTACTTAAGTTATATGCACCATTTCTTATAGTGTTTATATCAATTATTTATGTATATATATATATATATATATATATATATATATATATATATATATATATATATATATATATATATATATATATATATATATATATATATATATATATATATATATATATATATATCGAGGGTGCTCCGCTATAATGTCCTAAGTCCACTTGACCTTGAAAAATAAAAAATCGTCGGATCAACCCCAAATTTTGGATTTATCCATTTCAGGTCATTTGCAGCAAAAAATATTTTTCAAGGTCAAATGGACTTAGGACATTATAGCGGAGCACCCTCGATATATATATATATATATACATATATTTATAATTTTTACTTCTTTTAGCACTTGGTTTGTTGATTTTGATTAAAAAACAGTTTATTTTAGCTTCTTTCCCTTAAATTTTGATAATTTCATGTTTGAAGCATTTTGCAAAAGTCAAAACCTATCATTGAGAATAAAATAAGAGATAAATAGAAAAGAAAACAGAGAGAGACACAGAGAGATAGATAGAGAGAGAGAGAAAGCGAAATAGAGAGATAGAATACGAGAGAAAATAAGAGAAAGAAAGATAGTATTACACAGAAAGGGATAGAGAGAGATTTAAGAGAGAGATAGAAAGATCAGTTTTTTTTCGAGAAATTGTTTAAATTTCTATTTTATTCTACGTCATTAGTAGTATTTTATATAACAACATAGGTTTCTGTATATTATAATTTTTAATTTTGCCTATTTTGATCAAAACTGGAAGCCCTATTTCTTTTGCTTTATTAATACCAAATTATATTTATTTCTAGTTTTAACATTTAAGCATTTTAAAAAAGTCAAAACCTTTAGTTGAGAGAGAAATGATCGAAGGAGAGAGAGAGAAACAGAGCGACAGAGAACGACAAACGTACAGAGTAAAGATATACAGAGAAAGGAAGAGAGAGAGCAGAGAGAGAGAGAGAGAGAGAGAGAGAGAGAGAAGGAAGGAGAAAGATGAAAAAATCACTTTGCTATAAATGGTTTAAATTTTTGTTATAATCTACTTGAATTGTAATATATTTTTATTTGTTAGCCTAATAAATTAATGATTCAAAGTAAAAGTCGATTTTACTTTACTATGCTTGCTTGTATATTGTGTTGACGTGCTACACAAATGCCAATCCTAATCAAGACATTGTCTTATTAACAGGTAAGGAAATTTTCCTCATTGTAAAATCACTCACGGTCCGGCTACGGCCTAAGTAAATAGCCCAGCATTGTCCTTGACAGTCTAGAAAAACTTTAGAAACGTCTAGGCAGGTTGTCTCAACCTGCAACCACATCTATCATGCATCTCATGAAATCTGTGCGTTGTCAAGAAATTTATGTACACATGCATCGTGCATCATGTTGTGCTATCACATTTTATGTACGCACCTAGCAGTGGCTTGAACCTAAATTTGATGAAGAGTACATAGTTACGAGTCACTTGTCAATGGGCTATTTATAATTTGAGCCAAACAATTCGCATCTTAATCTTATATCTCAAATGATGGCAAAAAGGCTATATTACAATGCAAAGCATGTGAATTATGGACCGAATCTTCATTTTATTTGACCTGGTATTAATTAGGTCAGTGTCAATAAACTTGCAGGATCTAGTGAATACCCGTGCTTTTATAATTTTAGTTATATTTACCTTTTAATTTGCAATCTTTGGCCTTATTTAAGGCGTTAAACAGCTTTGCATTTGCCACTGTTTGAGTTTCAAATTTACAAGGAGGAACTTGTATATAAAAATCAAAACCCAGGGTTGATGATTTCAAATGAGCACCTATGGCGGGGCATTACACTAAGAGACTAGATAATCTTGTAAATTTTTAGTTTTCAACCCTGAAGGGTTGTTTTATTTTTGTTCAACCATTGATATATAAGTTGTTCAATATTCAAATATCTAAATACGTCACTGCGGTAATTTGCCCCCCCAAAGACAGTGCATACCACCAAGAAAGATAACATTGAACCTTGGAGGCTTCACTGTGGAGACCTTTTGTTTTAGTGCAATAAGCATTTGTACCAGGGCAACTTGAACTTATAAACACGATGGTAATAAATAAAGAAAATATACAAATTTACCTCTAAACGTTTTAGGTATTCCACCACTGTAAATATAAGTTTTCAGATTGTGATGCAATCAACTTTGGTAATAGGATAACTTTATTCAATGAAAAAAAATATGAATACCGAAAATGATAAATTTGTTCTCTAAACGATTTAAAGGTGCCACACATGCAAACTAAATTTCACATTTAAATGATTTTTATTCGAATCATTATAATTGATTATTAATTTCACCATTATTTTGTATCATCAAATTTGCAGAATTCACATAGATTGCAATGAAATCAGTTATTTGATTCTCAAAGGAGGCACCCTTAAATCTTCCAGGATTTAATTTCAACAATTTTAATACTAAATATAATTTTGTTAGGTTCAGTAACCCAAGAACCGAAGTTTATTTTACTTACATCAAGGAATGTTTGATCGCAGGTGTGGAACCCTTAAATTTGCCAGGGGTCAAATTTTTTTATTTAAGGTAGTAAGGGACCGTAGATGGCACCACAGTGAAATTCAAATAAGAAAAAGTCAGCCATATTGGATAACAGCTGATATTATCCCATCTAAAAATAATGTGCTGCCATCTTCGCTCCCCTACTTCCTTAATAACATCGTTTAAATAGTATAAGTTACTAATGTTGATTGCATTTAAATCGGCAAACATTTATTCGCTGAGGTGGCAATATTAAATACTCCATGATTTAATTTTTTATGTTCACTCTCAGCGCAAGCTACCTAGGTTACTTCGTTAGTTGCTTTAAGATTTGAGAACAGTTATATCGGTGGTAAAACGACCTTGGAAAACCCTTTGAATGCAGAAATTAAAATAAGAAACATTGTACACTATCTCAATATTTTCCAAACCATTTCTATATTTCTATTTCAGACGTTCCTATTTGTACTTTTAAAACTAAAACAAGAGCGAATACAATTCTGGTCATCGTCTAATTGGTTTTCGTTAGTCCTGAACCGCCTCCTTTTTCGTTCAAGTACAGAAAATATATTTGTAACACTAAAAAATCTAAAACTTTTAATTTCACTGTCATAATTTCAATCATTTATTTAATTTATGCATTTAAATTATAAATGCAGTTAGAAGTAATATTTTATAAAACAAGAAATAAAATAATGTGCTATTCTGTGTTTAAAAACAGGTGCTATAAAAATATTTATCTGATAAAATAATTAAAATGAAAATAATCGTCTAATTATATTTCATGTGTAAAAATGTTTTTTGAATTACTGGCATGTGCTTTTAGCTATATTCAATTTAAATTTATTTAAATATTTTTAGAATGTCATAAATAAGATGATTTTAATTATTATAAAATACACTATTTTCCCGTAATAATATATTTTATACAATATGTACAAATTGCTATAATGAATAATTAAAATATTGAAACTGATAATTTTTTTAAATTTCCCAAATATTTCTCACAGTATTTTTTTAAACATTTTTATTCTAAATCAATGTTTTATATCAGCAAACTAACGTTTTTTTTTCTCCAACCAAATGTAATTTTGAATTATAGAACAAAACGTAATGTATAGAACATTGCTATAAATGTAATATCACAAAGTTTTAAAAAAAAATGCAAATTATTGAACTGAATCATAAAAAATTACAAATATAATTTAAGTAATCTGTTACCTTGAGCTCATAAATAATCATGATATTCTTAGACCTCCTAAAGTTTCTTAAGAATATTGTCTAAACAAGTTTGAGATATTTTGCTGATTCCAAGTTTAAGATTTACCCTTAAATAAGATAAAGTGGGCAAATTAGGGGTTTGAAACACTAATAATTTAAAGGACAAGTGATTTACTCTAGTTTTTGCAAGTTTCGTGACGCTTTTTTAATATAAATCAAATCAAATAAATTGATCCTTTAGGTCATAATTATCTTGCTTTCTATTGCTTTACAGACTTCTTGCCACTATATTTGAAATTTTAGTAAAAAAGTTGGCACACAAGAATAAAAATCATCTAATGAGCTAGTATTTAGCCTTTTTTGTAATTAATTCGTTATTTACATACTAAGCTTTTTTTAATTAAAAGAGTTAACTATTTAGCACTAAAGAAATTACGTTTATACTAACAAGTTACTCTGTAATTTTTTTTCAAAAGAGTTAATTGTTTGTATTAAAGAGTTACCTATATGTTTATAAATAATTTCTAAAATTCATGTTTTCGTTGCAGTCTTGTTAGGTTGAAAAAAGACTCACCAGTGAAAATAATTTAATTTAATTTCTTATGTCTTCAGTTAATTTTTTGTTAATGCCAGTAAATATGGTTTATTATTTCAATATATGAATTTGAAGCAGAATAAGAAAGTGTTGAAATTTAAATAGCTCACAGCACACATTTATTTTTAATGTGTAAAAATAAGTGAATACAATTAGTCATTTAATGCATTCCACCTATTTTACATTTATTCGAACCCATCTAAACAGCTTGCCTTCATAAATTTTTTCCTTTTTTTTCTAATAAGGCTTTCCAGTCAAACTTGGCAGCGTTGTAAAATAGACCTTCAAAATGGGTCAACAATGATTAAGAGGGCAAGAAAGCATTATTTAAGACTAAAGCTTAAGAAATATATGAAAATGAAACGACTATCACAAAGCATCTAAATATTCTACGGTCTTTATAATTTGCATACTCATTATTAAACATCACTTTTTACCTCAGATTTTAGTGTGGATGTAAAGGGCGATACAACGGCTAGTAAGTAAATGAAATACCTTTAACTTTTTTTTTTTTTAACTTTTACATTAGATAGCCATTTTTAGTCACAGAAACCCTAATTTATTATGCAATTACTTCCTTACATTGATTGGCGTGTTTCACTTCCGGTTATAAATTCGCTTGATTCCGATTACAAAAAAAATTTTACTGAATGAACATATTATTTAGATTTCATTAGGGGAGCAAGTAAAAATTAAACTCCGTAAATACAAACTTGTTTCTATCTAGGGGTGGTTTACCCCCAAAAATAAAATTGATCGATTTTATTGTACCAAAACCCGATATTGGGTTAAATTCACATGTAGATTTTATTGGTAAGCCAAGTAACATTTAAACTTCGTTAATACGACCCAATTTTTAACCGAGGGTGGTTAAACCCCAAGAATAATATTTCTCAATTTTGATGGAACAAAAAGCTATTCTGATGTTATTTAGAATGTCGATTTTATTGGTGGTCCTAATAAAATTAAAAGCCTTTAAATACACCTTCTTTTCAACTTAGGGATGTGTCACCCCTAAAAACAAAATTGAAAAATTTGAATGGAGCAAAAAGCTATACTGAAGTAAATTAACATGTAGATTTTATAAGTGTAGCCAATAAGGTTGAAAACACCATCTATCTGTGGGCAAAGTATCATCCCCAAATGTAAATTTAAATTTGCTTATTTTCAAGAAATAATAGGTTTATCGAAGAGAACTTCTTTATTCTATCAATTTTGAGCAATTTAACTCAAGGAGGTAAAACAATCTCATAAAAAATATGAGGGACATTTATAAAGTTTCAAATGTTTTAGTTTCAGCAATGAAATATACGCGTTAAAATACCCTGTAATCAATTTTCTTTCATTAAATTCAAGGACAAATTTTTCTGGAGTGAACCATCTCTAGATAGAAAATGGAGCGTATTTACAGTGTTGCAATGATAGTTGGTCAACCTGGAAAATCTACGTGTTAACGATGTACATAAATGAAAACCGCCAAACTAAATCAATGGATGGCGTTACTTGTCTTCCTTATATACCTTATGGCGTTTCGTTTTTCCAACAGTGTCGTCCATGTACCAACTTTTTTGAATTTATTTTTACATCATTGTTATCAGCGTAATCGTATCTACCCACCGAAAAAAAATCGAAATTATTATAATTATTATTTAGTCATATTGGTTGTCCGAGTGATTGTTTTCCTAATCAAAGTGACAGCTACAGAGTCGGGAAAACCATTTCTTCCCCAACCGTCGCCACTTCCTGTCGCACGTGCAGTGAGAACCGGCCGTCTCACTCAGTATTATTTTCTTGCAGAATTTTGTATGTTTGATTTTGTCAAGTTTTGTTCCATGATTTATAAAGTTAAAATTTTATTCCACACTCTCTTTCTCTCTCTCGGTCTCTCTCAGCTCTCACATCGCACGCACCTGCTATATTATAAATAAATATAATTCTAATTCAGTGATAATAACTGATATGGACACGTTACTTGAGAAGAAATTTGATTTCTCATTTTTTTTATGCATTGCGAGAGAGAGAGAGAGAGAGATACATGGTATTTTTAATTTATTTTTATTATTATGTATTTTTAATAATTTGCATTTCTGTTTACTATTTTTTCCTTGTTGAATGAAACACGGAATGTATATATCACCTGATATTTATTTATGTCATAAGAAATAAATAATAACATCCAAAATGTAGATAATTTGTATTCAAGTTTTATTTTGTAAATTTTGTTTCATATAAAACTACGATTTATCTCTCTCTCTCTCACTCTCTCTCTCTCTCTATCTCGCGTTTAGTATGCGTGCACTTGATTTGCTATATAAATATGTAATTCTAAATGCAATTTGTAGTAACTAATACACTTTTTTGACAAGAAAATAAAAAGACTTAATTTTTTATACTATATAATATATATAAAAAGGGGGAACATATATTTAATAAGCAGGCCTGAGCTTTGAAGAACATCTGTTTGTTTGTGTGTTTTTTGCCTGTTATTCTAATAAATAAGAAACATAAAAATATTTTTGCAAATCAAAGGCTCTTTTATTGTGAGTGTCCCTCTATCCAGGAAATGAACGGCGAGCGTATAATAATATATTACTACCCTCCGCTCGACTATCGCAGCGAACATGTTACACGCTGTATCGTCTTCTTGTCGACTTCTTCAATCTTTATACTCAAAGAGAGAGAGAGAGAGAGAGAAATCATAATTTTATGAAAGAAAATGTATAACTAAAATTGAATATAAAAATAATAAAGATTTTGAATGTTATTATTATTGCTATAATGACATAAATGCAGCACAAAAAATAACGCATATTACGTAATTACGTAATATATTACGTAATATATTTATACGGAAAGTATAAATTAAAATTTTTACTTTCCGTGTTTTATGATCGCAACAATATAAGAAAGCGAAAACTAACAGAAAAATAATGTATCAAAATAAAGTAATAAATGGAGAATACTCTCTAGCTCTCTCTCACACAATCAAACAATCAATCTAAAAAAATTTAGGCACATTATTGCCTGTAGCGACTATAGCCAAATAAACTGTTTCAGTGTCATCACTAAATTTAGAATATAATATATTTAGTAAAGCAATCGCATGAGAGAGGGAGAGGGAGAGGGAGAGAGAGAGAGAGAGAGAGAGAGAGAGAGAGAGAGAGAGAGAGAGAGAGAGAGAGAGAGAGAGAGAGAGAGAGAGAGAGAGAGAGAGAGAGAGAGAGAGAGAGAGAGAGAGAGAGAGAGAGAGAGAGAGAAAAACTAAAATTTTATGAATCAAAATGTCAAAATAAAACTTATATAAATCTAAATATTGAATATTCTATTATTGCTGTATATCCGGACATAAATGCAGCACAATATGACGTAATGCGCGCAAACGTAGTTTATATACTTTCCATGTTTTATACAAAAAAATAAAAAAAAAGCACTTATAAAGAAAAGTAAAAAAAAAAAAAAAAAAAAATCTTGTCAAAAATTAAAGAATATCAGTAATTACTGAATTTATTTTATTATGAATGAAATGCTATACATAATATATTATTATATATTATGATTTATGATACACAAATGCAGATGCAATAGGTAAACATTTTCCGTGTTTTATTCTACAAGAATAAATTTACAAGTATAAGATTTATTTATTTTGTAAAAAAAAAAGTAGCATATTCAACAAAGCAGCACACGACGCGAGAAAGAACGAAATTTTAATTTTGTGAAAGAACAAAATGTGACAAAACCAAACATACAATATTCTGCAAGAAAATATAATACTGAGTCGACGACACGGCTCTCACTGCTCGAACGACAGGAAGTGGCGAGAGAAGGGAGAAAAATATTTTGCTTGGCCTTGTATTTCTGGCTGCCTACTTTACAGGCGTTCTTCTATTAAAAATAATTTGCTCAAATATTTGGAAAATAATTTTTTTTTTCGTCGCATCGCTTATTTTTTTGTTACACTTTTGGTGTAAATTTCAATAATATCGAGTAATTAGTTACCAAGTTATGATGGAATAAAGGTGCAATGTTATTGTTATAGGCTTTATTTCGTTTTGGCACACCCTTAAAATACCCCAGAATGACTTTTTGTTACATCAAAATCAAGAAATACTTTTTTTGGGGCTGAACCTCCCCCAAATAAAAAAAAGCATTTACAGGGTTTATTGTGACTTAGCCCAGCAATAAAATCTTTATCTGAAATAACCCCAGAATAGAATTTTGTTCCATTATAATTGAGAAATATTTTCATGAGATTAAAAAACGTCTGATAGAAAAGATGGTGTTTTTACGGATTTGTAATATTACGTGGCCTTATTATTGGCATACGAAATTACCCCAAAATAGTTTTTTATTCTATCAAAATCGAGAATTATTATGTTATGATGTGAGCCACCTCCAGCAAAAAAGGGGGTGTAGGGTGCTTTTATGGAGTTTTATTGTTACTTTGCTTAGCAATTATATCTTTAAGTGAAATAACCTCAGAATAGCTTCTTCTATATCAAAATCGAGCAAATTTAATACCGGAGGTGAAACACCTCAATCAGGGTGGGGTTAGTGTTAGCATATTTCATTACTTTACCTGTCACTTATAATTTGGGTGACACCTGATCTGTAAAATCTAATAAGAAATTTCTAGCGATACTTCGGTTATTAGAAATGTTATTAAATTTTTAGGGAAGGTGTTTCTTAGTGAGTATGCTAATTTTAGAGAAAGCAGATTAATTAGTAGCTCTGAATTAACCGCAACATTTTCATATATTTATTAGGCTGAAGACCTATATGTAAAAAGCATTTTTGCCCTCAAAACTATCATTGCCAAATTTCTAATGTTGTTTTTTCAACATCGTAAGTTTGAATGGAAAGACCCATTAAACTTTTTTAATAAATATCTATAGTTCTCTCATAAAGAAGCATGACACAAAATAAACCTATTGTTCCAGCTAGAGCAACAATAGCAAGAGCAACATAACATTTATTATGACCTCATAATTTAATTTTTGAGCAATATATTTTACTGCAATTATCTATTTATCTTATTTTTATTTTAACAACTGTTTAGTTTACGAAAGTAGCGCAACGTCTACGCCTATTTAACACGGGTATTTTTGTTACAACATTGGACTTTTAAATGTTTATATTAATTCTTGCAAACACACATCAATTTAATTATAAAAGTAAGTCAGGTGCAAAAGCAGACATTCATACTTTTCTGAATAATTTAATAAATATATATATTATTTTATTGAGTGTTAATACAGTTTTTGAAAATTCTGAAAGTAAGAGGTTGTTTTACTCTACCCTGTTTTTATACGCTGTCCACTCGCTGTCTAAATAATTCAATGTAATCTTACTTCCACTACAACTGCGTTACTACATAACATAAAGTTGTAAAATTTTTAAAATATTATTAGAGCAATAATATCTAGGTTTCCATTAGAGAACTTTTTGATATCTTTTTTCTTTCTATTTTTACATAATTCTATTTTCGATTAAAAATTGAAAGGCTCATGCATTTTAATAATAACGTGCAATTAGTGTGCAATTACTATTTAATATAAAATATTTCATTTCATTAAAAAAACTTTAAAAATGCAGGTTAAAAAATACTCTCGATACTGTTATATTTATATTACAAATGAAATTATTTAAAATAATATGATAATATCTAAAATAGAAATTAGAAGGAAATAATTTGACAATGATATCCAAAGGCCGATTGACACAATTATTGTAAAAGAAATGTAATCTATAAATTATTTAAATGCAACAAAACTTATTTTTATTTTGCTATTTTTTTTGGTTTATTTTGTTATGAATAAAGTGTGTCGTTAAATTTCGAAGATGATTGTCATTTTATGTATTTACTTTTGTTTTATTTATATCGTATTTTTTTTCTAATATTTTCAGTGCTATTTTAACACAGTAAATATGCAGTATTTCATAAATAATGCTGTATAGAACAAATTTTGAGAAAATTGAGCTAAAGCATATTTATTTCGTAGATATTTTTGTCCGTGCATATTGAATATAGTTACGATTTCCTTCCCTTTGCGATATTACTTTGTATTACAAATAATAACTAATGCATTATTTGATTATAACAATTCTTAGTAATTTTTTTAGATTCAATATAATGAAAAAATATATTCTTCGTTAAATGCAAGATTTAAGCTTGATTTGAAACCTAGCTGTTGTCACTGCCTTATGTAACAATCTATAGTATTTGAATCCTGTGATTATTAGTCACTCTGATGACGTATGACCACTCGATTTAAGTCATTTAAGTTTTCTCCCTTACCTTAGATTTTGATCTTTTAGAGAGTTTGTTTATATTTTTCGGAGAATAAATGGCTTGTTAATACAAAATTAGCAGTCAAATGTTTTTTCATTAAAAAAACACCTCGTAAAAATATATAAGAAATTCTTTATTTTAAATATTTCGTTATATAGCGTATAGTAAAAATACCTTTTGTGTTTTTACATTTAGAAATTTTAGCAATATTTAAAGAATTTATTTAAACGTATCCTTTTTTGTTTTATCAAAAAAGAAACACTTTAGAAATTTTAGCTATGAAATTATCGCTAGTATTAAAAATAACACATTTACACGAAATTAATTTATAAAAAAAAAATGCCTTACTTTTTCAAAACATGTGCAAAAAATTATTTGTAATAATAAAAGTTTGAATTTCTGCATATTTGCGAAATTGGTGAATATAAAATTATCAGATTTTGCATCAGTTACCTTCATATAAAATTAAAAATGCATGTATTGTTTAAAAAATAAATTTTTAACATCCTTGTATTTTATTTGCTAAATTGATAGAAGTTAAATGCGTTTTTTTAAAATTTAATTTGTCAAATATCTAAAACTAAATATTTGTTACTTACCAAATAAGTTGGTCCTAAGAAAACATTCTTGCCCAATGTAGATTCATAATGTGCCAAATATCCTCGACTTGATTGCTTATCTCCAGCCAGAACTGTTGTTAGAACGTCCAATATGTTTGCACGTTTGAAAGACAGAATATGTAGCATTACTTTGAGACGCTCAAAGGTACCTGAAACTCAACATGACATTAATAAATATTTTTATAATAATGGTATAGATAAATACTGCTTACTTTTGTGATAACTGCTGATTTGCAACATGTCTGAGTGGTCGTTGCAAAATATTGGTACTTCTGATCCATGTCCATCTGTTGTTGAAAAATCTTCAGTGTACTAAAATATATATTTTATAAAGTATTTTCTTTTGTAAAACTATATTTTTCAATTCATATCAAACAAAACTTAACACAGTTTTGTAAATAAATGCATGTGGATTTAATGTGTGAATTTTTATTGACACTAGAATCTAATTATTACTATAACGACACATATAAGTATTTATATAATATCTACCACATATAAGTTCACTCTTTTAATTTAAAATACTTTTTAGAAACATAACTTTGTTTACAGAATATATTACATTAAAATGTAATAATATTAAAAATTCAATGTTAATATTCTTATTAAATATCTTTAGCAAGCAGTATTATAACATTGTAAATAAAATAGTTAACTAGTCTTTATTATAAAATAATGGTTAAAAATAATATTTTGTTTTAGTCATTATGGGAGCTATTATAACTATTATTTATTACAAAGAAAATTATTCTAAATAGCTCAAATTTGAAGCTAGAGCAACTATAACGTGTTATGTCTGGGCACAAAGTTTAATTTAAGATGTTTTTTATTAATTGCTCATTATTACAGCAAGTTTGTTTAAATATAGGACAAAATAAATATTACTAATTTTTCCGCACTTTCACTAGTTGATGCATAACATTGATGTGTTTACTGTCTACTTCTTCATTTCTCCACCTTTTACCTAAATTTTATCTTTCTGTTACGATCGAATTGGAAAAAAATCGGAAGATGAATAAAAATCATGCAAATGAGAAAGAAGTATCAATGAATTTGTACGAAATTTTTTATATTTTAAAAGAAGTAACTCTTATTGTTAAGCATTAACTCGAAATGGTGTGATAAGAAAATGAAACATCCTGTGTGTCTTATTTTTAACAAACTCGCTGTAAACATTTATGCATCCTAGAAAACCTATTAAGAGGTTATGATAAAAGTAGTTTACTTCTTTTTTTATTTCATAATGTAGCTAGAATCTTTACTATAAACTTTACTACAATAAACAAAATTATTTATTTAAAAAAATTATATTAAAATAATTATTAAAACTGTGGGAAGTTAGTTGAATTTTTGCAAACATTGACTTACCATGTTGTCTATAAATATAAAGATTTTCGGTTTTTGTCTCATCGCTTCACAATTGCTGGCTAGAAAAATTGTCTTACATTCTTCAAATGTAAGATTGAACTTTAATAATGTATTCTCTCCAAGTGATGTAAGGAAGACGAGAATAAGAGAAGCAAAACCAATGGAAGCGGCTGATATCTCTTGTACTAAAACATTTTACATTTAAATAATTTAAAATATCAACAGTAAATAATAGATAAAAATAGCAAAATAGGAAGATAATTGGTAATATATAATTATTTAAAAGAACAACATTTTTAATTTTTTAAATTGCAGTTTAATAATGTATATATTTTAAATCCTTATTTAAAATTTTTCAAAATGGTATTTTATACATTTTTATTTTAAAAAAAGATAAATTAAAGCTTCTTTATGAATAACTGAAACAATTTAATAATTTTAATACAGGATAATATAGAATAAGTAACAAGTTTGATTTCACTAATAAATGCTTGGTAAAAAAATGTCTTAAATTATATCATACAAACAATTTTACTTACAATAGATCATAATATGTTACAAAAATATGAGAACATAAATATAAATATATATATATATATATATATATATATATATATATATATATATATATATATATATATATATATATATATATATATATATATATATATATATATATATATATATATATATATATATATATATATATATATATATATATATATATATATATATATATATATATATATATATATATATATATATATATATATATATATATATATATATATATATATATATATATGCATAATTTGGTTTAGTTTTAATCAGTTAATTAAATTTTTCAATAAATTTTAATCGTATATAATTTGTCATTGGGTAGTTTGGAATAAAGCATTGCCTCATTATTTATAGGAAACAACTTTTATTCTTATTCAAAATACACAATAAAGGAATAGCTATTTATGAAAAAAAATTGTTTTTTAATTTAATTTATTGATTATTAAATAAGTAAATTAAAAATAATATTGTGAAATAATTCTTAATTTTTTTATTTATCCCTTAAATATAAAGTAGCAATAATATCGTAGACTGTAATCATATATTTTTTTAGTAGTTTCAGAAATTTATATAAAAAAAAAGCTCATAGAATTTTTTCTTCCTTCATATAAGGCATAATATATTAAAAAAACTCAAGAAGACAATAATATGTGAGCCTCATAATTGAAAATAGAAATCACCACATCTTGTGGGATTGTTTGTTTGAAAACCATGACAACCAAACTAGACACAACAGATAGCCAATCATAAAATAGGAGGTCAGGAAAAAGATGCAAATACTGGATAAAGACAGGAAAAATGGAACTTGCAGTGATGACTAATATGTTTTGCCCGATCACTTTCATATCGTTCTCAAATTTTGACCAGAGCTATACATACATGTATTAAGTGTCAACTGTTTGCTGTCAACAGGTGTTGATGTTACTTCGTAACGCATCGCCTCAAAGCAGGAAGACAAACTTTCAACATCTTGTGAATGACTGTCGTCATAGAGGATACACGCCTTTCCAGGTTTTTCTTCTGGTATTTCGTAAGCAAGGTTCTCGTTGTAGATGTCCATGTTATTTCTAAAAATATATCAAAAAAATATAAAAAATTTAAAAAAAAAGGCAAGCAAACAGTTATTAAGGTTTCTACATGGTGTAGATTGACATTTTTAGTGACAATATTCTGTCAAATTGTATATTCCTGATTTACTTCTTAATATAACATTTGTAGGATTTTCATTTATTTATTTAAATTGTTATATATTTTTCCAAAAATATCATAGAAAGCTTAAAAAGTAGAAATATCATTTAATTTTATTATAAAAAGTAGAAAAAAAAAAAAAAAAAATTATACCAAATTAATAAAAACTACAATTACAGAAATACCTAAAAAGGCAAGTAAAATAAAAACTATGATATAAATAAAAAAAAAAATAACAGTAATAAAAAATGTTAAAAATTTGAATTTAAGAAAATTTAAAAACCACAACATTTAATGTGGTCAAATTTAAATTGTAAAATTTTATTTTTAAAATAAATTAAAAATAGTAAGAGTAAAATTGTTAGATTTAAAATGTAAATACTATATATTTAATACAATCTTTTGTCTATATGTTTATTTCATTGATGTTAAAATTAACTGATTTCGTCATAACTATCAAATACATAATTTTTTAAATTCAAAAAAAAATACTTTATATGCTTTTTGTAACTCTAAACAAAAAGTAAAAACACTTGAAAATAATATATTTGTTGTATTACCTATAGCAAATTTTATAGTCTAGTGACGAAATGATGACAGGTGTTTGACCTGTTTTTCTTTTAATAAAATTTTCTTGACTTGAAACATCTCTTATCACTTTTGTCATTAACGAAAGTAAGTCATCTTCACCACTATCCATTTTATAAAACTGTTTGCATAAAGATTGAATGAACCAGGTACCTTCTTTTTTTATTCGAACTGACACCTTGCCTACAACATAAACACACAAACATATATTGTTGGCTTTTAACCAATAAGCGGCCTTATATCATCAGTTTTTCTTTTACAATTTGTAATTCATTTATATTATAATAAACAAGACCTCACTTATATTTGTTTTTATATATTTACAAACACGTTGCAAAATATTACAAGTGTAAAATTAATTTTAAAAAATAGTCTTTACTCTAAGCAAAGTGCTTAAATAATAACAAAGTTTTGAAAAGTTATTAATACAAAAATTTTAAGGTTTAATTGATTTCATTGCAGTGGTGCTATATTGACTAAAAAAGACAGTTTTGAAGCAGGCTTAATGTAATGTCGTCCACATATGCTTCTGTTTTAATTTGCAACGCATGAACAGTACGCCAAAAGAGGATCATATGTTAGCAAAATCAGTTAAAATTGGCTTTACAAAAGTTGTTCTTTTAATAATAAATTCTTAATCATTTCATAATGCATGATTTTTGAAAATTAATATATTTACGTTTTCCGTTCAAGTTGTTTAAAAGTGATAACACTACGTTACTAACAATTCTAAAAAAAAAAAAAAATTTTTTTAAACGCTATATTAATTTATTCATTGTATATAATTTTCTTATTAAAAAAATTATTTTAAAAAATAGGTTAAATAATAATGCTTTTGTTTGTTCATTTCTAATACACTATAAGCAAATAGATTACAAATCAAAATCATATAATTTTAAACTACTATTTAAGGACAAACGATATATGTAAGTTCTTATAGATATAAAAGATTATTTCTTTTAGAATAATTGTAATTTTTTGAAAGTAGTGTCATTGCTTGGCAAACAATTGTTAGAAAAAGTATAATATTATTCGTTACTGTTACCAAAAAAGTAGGCGTTATATTTGTTTTTACAAAGAATTGTGATATTACGTTACGTTGATACTTGTAACATCGTAATTACCCAATTATGCCCTTATCCTTGAATTAAATGTTGCAATTTAACAAGGAAATTATGTTTTTATGTTATATTATTATTATAATACTTATTAAATTATATATTTGTGTTTTTTAATAATACCTATAAAAATAGCACCTCTATAGTTAAAAATGTTACCTTCAACGGTACTGAATGCAAAGAAAAAATCTTTAGCATGTGGAAACAAACTTGGAATTGATGTATCCGCGGCGTCAACTGAGAGTGCTTGAAGTCTTTGCTCATACGTAGAAATGTCGCCTACTGGTGTTTGGTTGAAGCTTCGGCATGCCTTTATATAAAATATATTAATTTTTTATTATAAATCGATCTTTTTTCGTCAATATGAAGCTTCTACACTTTGCAAATTTCCGAATAATGTAGGATCTACACTTTAAAATTTGCTGCTACCTGGAGTTTCACCTACCTGTTTTATATAGCAGATGCTTCAGGTAGCCGCGAATTTGTAAAGTGTAGATCGTTCATTCATTGGAAATTTGTAAAGTGTAGTAGCTTCATCTTGATGCGAAAAGATCGATATGCATATATATATATATATATATATATATATATATATATATATATATATATATATATATATATATATATATAAATATATATATATATATATATATATATATATATATATATATATATATATATATAAATATATATATATATATATATATATATATAAATATATATATATATATATATAAATATATATATATATATATATATATATATATATATATATATATATATATATATATATATATATATATATATATATATATATGAAATAGATTATTTTAGATACTAAAATACATGTTAAAACTTTATTTAAAACTTAAAAAAAAAGGTATTTACAAAAACAATGATACAAAAATAATTTAATTTCTGTTTTTTCTTTTAAATTCATATTTAATTGATTTGCTTTGTTTTCGGAATTATTTCAATTTTTATAGCAACTATATTTATTGCTATTTTATTAGCTTCTGAATTTTTTACATGAAATTCCTTCTAAATATAGGAACATGTTCATTTTAATTTTAAATTATGTGCCAAAAAAATCATACATTATTTGTAACATTTAAAGCTAAATTATAATGACCAAGTATTTTTTTTAGCACTATAAATATTATATCAATTTTTCAAATATAATGTTTGTAAGAAATTTCAAGTGTTATGCTTTAAAATTTTTAATATATTAAAATATAAAAATTCTATGTTTTGATTATTAAAAGTGTACTTTGTCTTTATTGAGCAAGATTAGTGTAAATCCATGAACGTTTAATATATATATATATATATATATCGAGGGTGCTCCGCTATAATGTCCTAAGTCCATTTGACCTTGAAAAATATTTTTTGCTGCAAATGACCTGAAATGGATAAATCCAAAATTTGGGGTTGATCCGACGATTTTTTATTTTTCAAGGTCAAGTGGACTTAGGACATTATAGCGGAGCACCCTCGATATATATATATATATATATATTATATATATATATATATATATATATATATATATATATATATATATATATATATATATGTGTGTGTGTGTGTGTGTATGTATGTATGTATGACATATTATTTGTCCCTTAATTATCATTTTACCTGAATAAATAATAGTTTTGGAATTCCTTTCAGAGCTTGACTGCCTGCCAAAGGTCCCCATATTTCACTGATGTGGTACATTTTATCTTTGGCTTGCAGCATTCCATTAGCCATTCCATGAGTCAGAACAAAGATAAATAGACTTCCACAGCCATCATAGTTTTTAGTTTTAGCATCTTAAAAAAGTATAATAAAATTCTATGTGACATTGCCATTAAATTTTGCAACAATAAAATATATCAAATTTATAAAAATTAAAAAAAAAAAGCAAAAGTTTTTTTGGACAATAATAAAAATTATTTAAGGTTTTTAATTAAATTATTTTTAAGTAATGCATAGTAAGAATTTGTAATTTAGATTAATTTTTTAATAACAAGATCAAGGTACTGATATAATCATATAATTTATAAATTCTAGAAAAAATTAAAATCTTACACATTGCTTGAGCGTTTCATAAAATCATATAATATAATTTTTTAACTGTACTTTTAAATACATATTTTTAAGTTTTGTATTTTAAAAACAAACATACATAGATTTGAAAATAAAAATAAAAGTATTTGAAATAGAAAAAAATTGTTTATTCACATTTGTTTTTATACTGCAAACGAAACAAATATACTTTATTGCTTTTATTTACTTTAATTAACTTAATAAGTAAATATCCATAAAAAAAAAATTCCTTACATTCTTTTATGACATCTTTGATTTCATCACATGTCAAGTCTTTGCAGACCTGAACTTTGAATCCCAGTTTATCCTGAAACGTGGCTATAAGTTTCTTTACGTCATATTGTGTTCCATTTCGTTTGAGATCAACTTTGTAGAAATTTTTATGATTTAGAATAAGGATTTCTCCAGGTGTTTTTTTAATATTTAGTTCTAGGCTGCAAATAAAATGTTATTATTTTTATTATTGATAAATATAAAAATAATTAAATAATAATACATAATAATCTTTAAACTCTTGCAATGAAGTGGTGGCACTAAAATAACTTAGTGGTAATTTTTTTTTTCAAAAAGCCACAGCTGTATTAACTTTGTTTATTGCATACTTATATTTTACTCGTATTTCTTAACTTAATAATGCGCTACCATCTAGTATTAAATATTGTAAATCATTTTTATAATTTAAGAAATACAGTCCAAAAATGTTTTCACAATTCTTTTTGCGCAGTTTTGGAATTTATTTATTTAGGATTTCTGAATAGATAATTTTATTTACATATATATTGTTGTTTTAACTTTAATTGTCATACTCTGTAAGGACATAAATACAATAAAATCCTAATTTAAATAAATTATTGTTTGACTAAGATTTAAAAGTTTAATCATTAAACAAGACGTTGCTTTTAAATAAATTTTGATAATTATTTTATATTGAATCAATAACGAATTGTGATTTTTATTTCAAATCTTTTTAGTAATGGATTAAGAATGTTCAAATTTTATTTTTTTTTTAATAACATTATATTTAATTTTTTAAATATTTTAAAATTATTTTTAATTAAAATTATTACTACCAATTATTAATGAAAAAAATTGTAAAATAATAAATAAAAAAGCAAATAAAATAAACTACTTTTATCTTCAAATAATAAAAAGTCAGATTTTGTTTTAATATCGACAATTTGAAAATGTTGAGTAGTCATTGTTTTTAAGTATATTTTTAGTTATATATGATTCCATACAAACTTTTTGATACGTAGGAAAAATATTTATTTGATTTATTTACTTACAATTTAAGCTGAGTTTTTGTAACAGGAATATTAGGTAAACAGGTAGCCATCGTAATAATATAGCCTGAAATTATATTCATATTAAACAAATAACACTGTATAAAATTTAAAATTTTAAATTGTTTAATTTTGAATTAAAATATTAAATTTTGTCTTTTTTTGACTATAACATGAACACTCATAATAATAAATAATTATTTTAGGTTTTTTTAAAGTAACACTATATATAAAAGTTAATAGCATTAAGTTTAAATAATGCAAATAAAAATTTGAAAATACAAATAATATATAGCTTTATACAATATTATTTTTTTTTAAATTGTATTAGAAATGTAATAGGAAATATTTTATAAATAATATTTTAACTAGGCGAAAAAATAAATACATATTAAACTTTTGTTAAAATGTTAACAAAATATAATTATTGAAAAACATGCTTAAAGAACACAAGTAGGGAGAATGCTAGAAACGTAGTATTGAAAAGAGATAATAAGAAAGAAGAAAAAAAAACGAAAGAAAAAATATAAATAAAACAAATTTTTATATAGTTAATGGAGATTATTCAATTAAATTAATAAAAAAAATGTTATTACTCTTAAATACCGTAGGTACTAAAAAACGGTAAAGTATGATACTACGGCATACTAATGAAGAAAATCAGTACATATTATTTATTTTATAATAGTTCTACGAATGTACCACTTAAAAATAATATAGAAAATTGAAAGAAGTTTTAATATTTCTGAATTATTTCATAACCTTGAAAAGCATCATATAGAACAAAAAGATATAGCATTTTCTTTGTTCGTTTGTTTTCAAGCTACACCTTTCAAAATTAATTTTCTTTCACAAAATAAATAAGTTTATTATAAACAATTAAAGAGTCTAATAAAACATACTAATATAGCAATTAAATATTTAATACATCAAACATAAAATAAGGGCCACATGTATAATACTAAAAGTAATGCATATCATTAATACTCGTATATTTTGCAGCCTGAAAACAAAAAAGACAAGATACAGAATAGAGAAAATTTTCGTTTTATATCCCGCGAGTTCTGAAACTTCATCCACCCCAAAGTCACAGCTCGTTTTGTAAAGTTTTTCCTTAAAATGTATTAATACAGATAAGCACATCTATTCCAAATTGTAATGATTTTTGGCAATTATTAACACTGAATTTAGTGGGCCAAAAAATCTTGACGGTTCATTTTTTAGGTTGAGCGCCTGAATCAATGTTTAAGGGAACAAAGAAAAGGCATTAAATTGAAAAAAATTCCATGTCGTGGAATTTCCGGTGATTTATTTTAGAGCCAAAAAAAAATTTATAAATATTGTTCAAGAATTTTAAACAGAAAAGTTCTACACATTTTACAAGTAGCAATTCATAACAATGCACAAAACAATAGTAAAGTTGCACTTTACCAAAGTTTAAAAAAATGTCTATGAAAAATACCTACTTCTGACTTGTGCACAATCTGTAAAACTTCGGGCGCCCAATCCAATGTGTTCATCAGAGGTCATTATACAATTTTGTATACTTTATTGATATTAATATATTTTATCACTTTATTAATATATTTTAAGGTTAAAGAATTTTACAGCAAAATTCACAAATAAACGCTGCCCTCTGGTGGATATACCTATGGATATTTGGATATTTTTGGGATATCTAATGGATATATAGAATTAAAAATATTTAAGTGACCTAAAAAATAAATAAGCATTAAGTATTTAATTTTTAGGTGTAAATAAATTCATAACATATTATAAAAACTCTCAATAAAACTAATTTTGTGAGTGAAATTTTATATATCCACTCTTGTATATTCTATGGATATACCAGTGGATATAAAAAAATTGCCCCAAAATATATTTATTGATTTAAACTATAAATAAAACTTAATATAATTGTCAGCTCATAAGACAAACTGATTGAATATAAGTAGACAATTAATTTTGTTTTTGTTTTTCTATATCCAAGCTAAATATCCCATAGACATTCAAGGTTCATATAAAATGGACGGGACATATTTTTGATATTGGGATATCCAATGAATAACTATTGGATAAACCATGCTGTGTGGGTCTGGCACATAAAGAAAAAACGGATCGGATCGTGAAAAAAGAAATGGCCCGTGAAATTTAATTAAGCGTGTAATAAATCCCAATTAATTAAAAATTTTATATCAACCTTTAAAATCTATTGCTGTATACTTCACTTTTATAAATTTTAATTATTTGACATTTTATTTAAATTTTTGTATATTGTAATTTTTTTTGTATATATTGCAGTTTATGTCAGTAGTCAGCCAAAAGTACTTGTAAATGAACCATGACTTTTTGGTAGAGTTTTTCAGAATTAAGTCACTTTACCATAGGTACTTCAAAGCACGTGTTAAATAATTTTCTCGGAAAATACAGCGCCTTCTAATTTTCTAACTTAGCCAAAGTTAGGGTTGATTATTTTCACATATCTTTTTTTCCAATGGAGATACATAAAAAATGTGTGTGTTTAAGAATAAATAAGCGCATAAATGACCTATGTACTGTCATGACCTTGACCTTTATTTTGGGTCATTTTTTTAGTAAAAAAAAATACAGAAATACATATAAAAATTACAACGGAATATTTTATGGCAAATGAATATAGCATTTATATGCCCAAACACGTCACAGACAAAACTGTGTGAGTAAAGTTGTGGTGAATTTGATACAATACAAATTTAACTTAAAAATGTATATAGTAACCTAAGCGCGCGCACAGCCATCCTTTATACTTTTATACCAATGCTCTCTCACTGAATACAAAGTGCGTAAATTTACAGTGCGTTTAAATTAAAAAAAATATTGTGACATAAGACAAAAGACAAAACTTCAGTATTTGATAATACTTCTGTTTGTTTTTTATTAATTACAACTCAAAGAAATATTGACATTTATGCGAAACTAGTCCTTACTGTTTACTTTAATTTATTAATGTTTCAAAATTAATAAATATAGCTCTCTTACAAATAATGTAATTCTAATATATTTGTATTTACATTTGAAACTCAGAGAGGTGCGTAAGTTATGTCATTTCATAAGGGTAAAAACAACATTTATACTTTTACCCTTAAACAGCTTATGTTTTTAACCCTATAGGGTGTATGCATTCATGTTAAAGTTGACGCCATGTTGGATAACTCAATAACATGGGTAACATAGGAAAATAACCCATTTTGTCAGTTTAAAACCACTATGCAATATTTTTGAGAACATTGATGTTGTAAATATGTTGAATTAGTATCTCAAGTGTGTGGAAAAATAACATGAACAAAAAATTAACAGATTTCTCAAAAATAAAGTTTGTCCTATGCTGAGCAATGTTATGCACTACTCCAGAAGTATGGCCTGCTAGCGCAATAAATATGACGTCATCCGCATACACCCTATAGTATAGTATAGTATAACGTGTCAACTTAGTCCAGGTTTATGTGCCGCGTTAGAAACCACAACTTTGACAGCTATTTACTCGTAATCTAATGCATGTATTAAGTTCAAATGTTTTATAAATATTCTTGCATATGTAAACAGCTTATATTTATTACTTTATAGTATATTTATAATAAAAATATTTAGTTTCTTAAAGTCATAGACCACATAAAACAACATGTGCTTTTTAGTAAATAATCACAAAATGGGATCTTCAAAACTGATGATAATTTTTACCAGAATGTTAAATGTAACCCCATGAGAGAGCGTGAAAAAACTGTAAAGTATGCAATTTGCGTGAAATTTAATGTTTATGACGTCAGAAACATGCAAAAATTAGTATGAAAATGTTGTGCGGGTTGCATAAATCGAATTTTCTGATTACTTATATGGGGCTACTGTTGGGTTTTGAGACAAACTAAAGTTAATCATGTAATTCCCATCAAGTTTTTTGTGAAATAAATGCTTATGTTTTTCTCTGGTCTATTCCTTTAAAATTATTAACAAAGTGTTGATTATCCCATTTGATTAACATTGGCAGCAAAAAGATTAACATTTTAGATATCAAGTTACAAAGTCGCGTGTTTTTGGTCTAATTAACTTTTTTTTTTTTCGAGGGTAGTAAAAAAATGATAAGTGAGAAAGGAAAAAAAGGCGGCGGAGGAAACACAAAACAAGTGCTACATTTTGAAAAGCAGTATCAACTTTTATGTTGTTACAATAAAACTTCAAACTTTTGGCGAGATGAAAAATCTAACTGTATTTTATTGTACCAATGCATTTTTATTATAAGAAAAATATTGTACCTTTTTTTGATTGATGTTATCAATTGAATCAACATTAAGCGAACATTTTTACATTTTTTATTATAATGTTTTATTATAATGAAAATTCATCAAGATTAATTAACCTTTTATATGGAGTAAAATTCTAAACAACATAAATTTTTGAAATGATAAGAAAACTAATAATTTTATTTAGTTATTATCTGATCGAAATTACATGGAGAAGAAATTAAGATTTTTCTTGCTAACATTTTTTACGCCTCTTTTAAATGATTTGTAACTAGATTTAATTTTTTAATTTTTTAATATTTTTTTATATAAGACATTACTGAGTTATCGAATATTATACATGAATCTTAGTAAATAAAGTCCATAAAATTAGTCTAAATAATTTTAAAATTAAGACAGAGAGAGAGAAAGAGAGAGAGAGAGAGAGATAGAGTGAGAAAGAGTTGACAATAAAATAACGAAATATAATATTACCCTTTGTCTCTGTCTCTAGCTAAGTTTTAATAATTTTTTTTTTAATTTTCTAGCAGTAAGTTCGCAAAAAAATAACTACTTATCTTTTTTTTCTATTAATATTTTTATCTTCGCTTGTTTTCTTTGTTTTATATTCCAATATATAGAGTTGACAATAAAATAACATATATTTAAGATTTCTCTCTCTCTCTCTCTCTCTCTCTCTCTCTCTTTCTCTCTGCTTCTGATACGGTGATTATCTTTCTTTGCACACATGGGCTATCATAATTTCTCTTACCTAAATGCAATTAATCTATGATAACAAAAACATGGGTAAGTATTATTATTTTTTTTTGAGAAATAACTGCTAGAAAATGTAGAATTCTGATTAAAAGCTAGCTTGTGAAGCTTTTCAACCTGTATAGCATGCATGTAGTAGGAAAAATAGAAGAAATGTTTTTAAATAAACAGCGAGTGATTAAATTACCTACAAAAACTCAAGTGTGCCATCAGGCCAATAAAACTGTGTCCCCCTCGCTCTTCAATATAGAGTGCTGCCTCTTTTGGACACCTTTTCTCTCTTGCTATATAAGGTGTATGCGGATGACGTCATATTTATTGCGCTTGGAGGCCATACTGGAGTAGTGCATAACATTGCTCAGTATAGGTCAAACTTCATTTAAGCCAATTTTCTTTGGGAAATTTTTTTTTTGTAACTGCTATTTTTCTCACATACTTGAGATACTAATTCAACATATTTACAGCATCAATGCTCTCAAGAATATGACATAGTGGTTTTAAACTGGCAAAATTATTTTTTTTCTTATGTCACCCATGTTATTGACTTATCCAACATACGGCGTCGACTTTAACATGAATGCATACACCCTATAGAAAAGGTACTGGTGCAATCGTGCACCACTATACGTTCTAGGTGGATCAATGTTTAATTCACAATTACAGTAACACTTATTGTTTAGTTATTTTTCAACATATTTAATAAGTTAAATCAACTAAAGAGCAACAAAGTCAAGAAATCTCAAGATTTTTAAAAAATTCTTCGTTGCATTACTTTAAAAAAGAAAAGCCACTGAGGCTAACTATTGCACATTTGTTTGTTTGAGGGTTAAGCTGGTATTAATATTTACAATCTTTTGTTGGATATTAATAAATATTTTTTAATTCATGCAATTATCATTATATTTGTGTCTGTGAGTTTCTTATTACCTTTCTATAAATCATCCTAAGCAATTACCATTTTTTTATATTACAAATATTATTATTTTAATTTTTAATACGGCTTTAAATGGTGCGATAGCGTACAGTAAAAAAAATAAAGAAAGTGGTTTTCAAAATTGAAAGTGACAATTGAGAATCCTTCGAAAGAGAGTACACTGGCCTTTGAAAGGCCACTTTTGAAAGGCCATTGGCCTTTCGAGTAAAGGCCAGTGACCTTTCGAGAGGCCACTGGCCTTTTAAATTGGCCTTCCGAAGGCCGCTGTACTCTCTTTCGAAGGATTCTCAATTGTTACTTTCAATTTTGAAAGCCACTCTCTTTATTTTTTGCAAATAGTGACCAAATAGCAATTAACTTCAACTCCTCTCCAAGCAGAATAGTTACGAAATTTTATGTGCGTGCATCAGGGCTTAATTATCAGCCCGGTGCACACGCTATAATATTCACGACATTATCGGGTTTCAAGTTTACAAATATAATAATAATAATAATAATAATAACAATTAAATTTTTATGTTAACAAAAAAGGAAAATATTTGATAATAACTTATGAATGCATTATTGTCATTGATAAAAGATAAGGACTTCAACGTTTAGCAACTGATATAAATTATAACTGCTTGTCATTTTGTGCAACAGATGTCACTACTATACTTTAAGTTTGCCAAGATAATACATACAAGATATCGATCCTAATTGGTTTCATGTATAACGGCGGCCCAAGATAAAGTATAAGAGCTTTACAGTTTTGCCACAAGATGTCGCTAGTGTCGTTTCGTGCAACAAGATACTACATACTAGAGTACTTTAACATATAGTAACTAAAAGAGGTAGTATGGTCACCGCATTCTTCTTATGGAGGGGGTGCAGGGGAGGTGAAAACCACATTTTGTAGGCCTGATTGGCGTAGAGAGAAAACCGCTTTTGTGGAGATGCCCGAAGTCACTTCGACAGCCAATCTTAGCGGCGGATAACAATGTCTCAGAAAATCATTAATTAATAATATTAATCAACTCAGGAGGATATTCATAAATTTAAAAACAATAGCTGACTTGTTTATAGGCATGTATTGATATGATTTTTATGTCCTGACAATTTGTATTAGTTGCGCTATGATTTATTGAAGTGACCCCTTTTAACATGGGTTTAGATATATAGGACGGTACCGTGTGAAGCAAAAAACCGCTTTTGCTGAATCGACTGTACTACCTTTATAGTTACTATACTTTAACAGAGAAGCGACATCCCCATGTTTTAGTCAGACTACAATACTCAAAAATTTTGACTTGGCAACGTTGCGTTTTGAAGCACCAATCAGAGGCCAGAAGTGGCTAAATCAAGGCGCCAATGGGAGAGCGCGCTATAGTAATTTCGTCTGCAGCGTTGCCAATTTTAAGTAAATGAGTGTTGCGGGTCTGCCTTACTTACTGGGATGTCGCTTCTCTGTTAAAGTTCTCTACTACATACAAGATAACGACACCAACTGGTCCCATGTTAATTTAAGCGCAGTTATGATAGGTCTATTTTGATCACGTAACGTTCAACTCGGGCGCTGATTGGCTTACACGCTAATTTTGAATTTAACGGCGGCCCAATTTGGTCAAGCGTGTACTTATCTTGTATGTAGTAACTTGTGGGCCATGCCATTTGATTGCACATCAATTCAAATTTTTCGCGGCAGCTTAAACCGGATACCGAAATCTGCACATTGCTATATTGTATTTAGTATCTAAACTTAGCAAGTTAAAACAGAAGTTATATACTTCGACAAATACAGATATACCTTTTCTTTTCTTTTTTTTTTCTTTCTTTCTTTTTTTTTTTTGCTAATTTTAAAATACATGAACGTGTCCTAAAATATTATTTTATATTTTTTTTATATTGTATATACAGTCAGGGGTAGATGTAAGGGAAGACTTCAGGGGATCTGCCTCCCGCAAAAGAATTTTGAATTAACATTGGGCTTATGGAACTTCCCTTCTTTTTTCCCCTTAAACTCCTTGCATAAGAGTCAAGAAGCCACTTCAACCGCTGCATATATATAATATTATTTATATTAATTATCGTTAAAAAAACAGCAATTTAAATAACTCGCATTAGCCTTAAGCAAACAATAAAATAAGCTTTTCAAATAACGATTATTTAAGTTAAATCGAAGGAAAAAGGCTTTAATTTTATTGCTATAAATTAAACCTAAGAACCATTATTATTATATTTGATCGAGTATTTAAAGATATATTTCTTCAATACAAAATATTGACTCAAATTTGCTTCACTACTAACAAAGGAACATTTTTCCTTTGTCACTCGTGGATTAAGTTCTAATTTACACCAAAGATTACCCTAACGATATAATGGCCCATATTAGGAAACTTAACCGTAAAGCTGTGAAATTTCAGGCAAAAGGGCCTATCTGCTTTAACATTGGGGTAATTAAATGGGACAAAAATCTAAATTTTCTTAGATTGTTTTGAAACTGGCACATATTATGTAAAAAGTGATTTTCTTTTCGAAACAAATCATTAAAAAAAATTCTCGGACCCATAATAAGGGGCACACGGGCCCAAAACCTGCTTTTTCTGGTATTGTTTTGTGCCTTTTAGCTTATATCAATTTGGATTCTCTCTTACAATTGGTTAACTTTGATCACGTGATCAATAGCAAGGTGATTGATAACCTTAGTTATTTATTTTAAATTTCACGTCATTTTCTTATCAAGTTAATTTTCTTCTTATCTCTTAATATAGAATTTGCATACGTGTCAAATTTTATATATCTTTTTATAATTTATTAAAAAAATTTGAAAAAAAAATATTTATTTAATTAATAATAGTATTTAAATAAATAAAACTTTAAGTTAAAATTAAATTTTTTTCTTTATAACTTATAAAAACTTTTCAAAATTAGCTTTATAAGCTATATAGAATAAAAATAGGGTTTATAAATTTTGCCATTAAATAGTTAATTATTATTATTGTAAATAATTGTTAGTACTCTAAGCTTTTGCAATGACCAATATTCTTTTCTCATTGAATTTCTATAACAAAAATTACACCTAAAAACCTTAAATTTAAGTAAAAAAAAAAGGTTATTACCTTGCTTATGTTATGCTAAGTTGCTGTAGATATAATAAATGGCCACATCACCAGTTTGATATCAAGTATGATTTTATCTCAAGATTATCGCATTTTATTAATATGACGTCAAAAAGCATTTAAGAGGCATTTAATTTTATAATATATACAGTGGCTGATTGATCGGTAAGATTTCAAGATTATATCAAAGTGTCGTGGCTAAAGAGGGCCGTCGGACTGTCGTTGATGCAAGCGGCAAAAGAGAGAGAGAGAGAGAAAGAGAGAGAGATAGAGAGAGAGAGAGAGAGAGAGAGAGAGAGAGAGAGAGAGAGAGAGAGAGAGAGAGAGAGAGAGAGAGAGAGAGAGAGCAAGAGCAAGAAAGACAATTATTTAATTTTATTGAAGGTTTAGAAATTAATGTAATTATAATAGGATCTTATATAGTAAATGACTGATTCTACAAAATATAGGTTTTAAATAGAAATTAAATAATCTAAAGACATAGTCTTAAAAAAACATTTGAATTTATACAAAAAAAAATCTAGTTGTATTAAAGTTATTTATGAATGTTTTCTAATCTTCCTTCGCAGATTTTTTTTTCTCATTCGAGACGAGTGTAAATTAAGCCAACGCCCCCGCACTCTCGTGTTAAATAGACCTAACTCTCAGAAAGGCTTACAAACGCAATACTACCACCGGGCCAGCACTGCAAATGCAGTGCAAATGTTGAGAAAATCTTACTAGTATTTGCGGTGCTGACAAGGTTACAATGTAGCAAGGTCACGTATTCGAGTGCGGAGGCGTTGAATTAAGCAAACTGCACCCCCTTTTTCGTAAACAAAAATTCTGCAGCGCTGTGCTGGGGGGCTCTGCCCTTAATACCCTCCAGCAGGTGATGGCCGTTTTTTAGATATCTGGAAGGGGCGTGGAGGCTAAATCGACAAACAACCCCTATATATATATATATATATATATATATATATATATATATATATATATATATATATATATATATATATATATATATATATATATATATATATATCGATGCTTACGCGTCAAGAAAGATTATTTGCACTTTCCACCAGCACGGCGAGTGGAGGATCTGCACTTTCCACCATGGAGCATCTGCAATGTTAAGTAAATGGCCGCTAGACCACGCACCGTGCTGCGTAAAAAGTGAAGATCATCCACTCGCCACGCTAGTGGAAAGTGCAAATAATCTTTTTTGACGCCTAAGCTTCGATATATATATATATATATATATATATATATATATATATATATATATATATATATATATATATATATATATATATATATATATATATATATATATATATATATATATATACAGCTCTTTGCAGAGAATCTAAGACGTAATAGTTTTTACTAAACAGAGCAAGGTGAGGAAATATTAAAATTATCGACCAAGGAGAACTGGACGTATCAAATGTTGTGAAACATTTTGGTCATGTGTTCCATTTAATGTATTGAGGTACCTCCTTTCTACCTCCCAATGTAGAAGTAAGGTAGCCAAAATATGCAAGCAGGAGAAAGAAAAAGAGCAGATCACACAAGACTCACTCACTCACTCACTCACTCACTCACTCACTCACTCACTCACTCACTCACTCACTCACTCACTCACTCACTCACTCACTCACTCACTCACTCACTCACTCACTCACTCACTCACTCACTCACTCACTCACTCACTCACTCACTCACTCACTCACTCACTCACTCACTCACTCACTCACTCACTCACTCACTCACTCACTCACTCACTCACTCACTCACTCACTCACTCACTCACTCACTCACTCACTCACTCACTCACTCACTCACTCACTCACTCACTCACTCACTCACTCACTCACTCACTCACTCACTCACTCACTCACTCACTCACTCACTCACTCACTCACTCACTCACTCACTCACTCACTCACTCACTCACTCACTCACTCACTCACTCACTCACTCACTCACTCACTCACTCACTCACTCACTCACTCACTCACTCACTCACTCACTCACTCACTCACTCACTCACTCACTCACTCACTCACTCACTCACTCACTCACTCACTCACTCACTCACTCACTCACTCACTCACTCACTCACTCACTCACTCACTCACTCACTCACTCACTCACTCACTCACTCACTCACTCACTCACTCACTCACTCACTCACTCACTCACTCACTCACTCACTCACTCACTCACTCACTCACTCACTCACTCACTCACTCACTCACTCACTCACTCACTCACTTTCACCATACCTTTAAAATAAAAAAAAAACTTACCTGCAAATATATACAACACATTTATATTATGTAAAGATTAATTATCACTACTATCAGTGAGTAAGAGAGAAAATTAAATATTAAAATTAAAGTAGTTAAAATAAACGTTAAACCTTCTCGTTAATAAGAGATACAAATATATATAACCACAGTTATTTAAAAAAAATAATAATATTTAAACAATAATACGATAGAAATAAATGTTATGATTTATCTTTGTCTTTGATGTTATTTGCAATATCATAATAAAATAATTATTTAAAATTTACATAGGTAGCGAGGGATACAGACAGACAGACAAAACAAACATTTTATATATATATATATATATATATATATATATATATATATATATATATATATATATATATATATATATATACCCAGGGGCTGATCCAGGAATTTTGTTGGGGGAGGGGGCGATCTGCCAGGAAAATAACCATGCAGGATCGGGAGGGGGGGGAGCAGCGCGCTGGAGACGAAAATTTTTATTAGGCCACACCCCCTTTAGGATTAAAAATGCAAAAAAAATTACCTTATAACCAAATATTCTAAAATTGTAAAAAAAATTAGTTGGTAGATTATTTTCCTTTTTTTTTTCTTTTTGATAAGCAAAAAAATTTCAAAAAAAATGTTAAAAGTTAGATAAAGTAATTTCTGGAATATTTAAATAGATTCTATTTTCTTATCTCTTTGCAAAAAAAAATTAATTTAAAAAAAATTGCAAAATGTAAATAAATTATTTATCTATAGGCTATAAATTAAAAGTTTTTTTTAAATCAATTTACTTAATTTTGTTTTGCACTTTTAAAACTTTTAAAATTATAATAAATGTAAAACAACTTATATTTGGATGTAAAAATATTTTGAGATAAAGATTATAAAATTTGTATAAAAGTATTTAAGTTCTTATCGCGAGCAAATATTTCATGGATGTCCAAGTTATAATTTAACTACTATATCTCTGATATACTACCCTGAACACATGACAACTATAGGGTATGTTAGACAAATTGTTTTGTGTTACATTCAGAATTCAAACGATTATCCACTAGCTTTAAAGTAGCAATAAAAGATGCGCCGAAGGCACAAAAAAATTTTGGTATGGACTAAATTTTTTTTCAATTTTGGCTAATTTTTTCCACCCACGTGGACCGTTTGGGGGGGGGGTCGCCCCCACTGCCAGTACCCCTGGATCAGCCCCTAAAATACATTTTAATATACGTAAACATGTATAATTACCAGCCACGTATATTTACAGTGTATATCACAACGCAAGACATGAGGTTCAATGTCAGTTAGTGTCTATCATATATATCCAAGGTGACCAGGGTGTTATATATATATATATATATATATATATATATATATATATATATATATATATATATATATATATATATATATATATATATATATATATATATTATTATATATCACTTATCTACAGAAATCCAACCAAGGCCTAGGCCTTATCGGTCGGTTCAATTATTATTATTACCATCATTTTTTTTTCTTTTACATTTTAATACACATACAAATTTTATTTAATAGACAAACTAAACAAAAAAAAATATACATATTCTTATTTATATTTAGAACCAAAAACATAAAATTATTATAATTATTTTATGGTATATAATGCATATATTTTCGGCTACCATCACCAAGTTAAAGATAAGAACAAAATGATTAACTTATCAATTTAAACAAGATAAAAAAATGCTCTTTTAACTCCATTTTTACCTGATCTTTTGATTTTAGTATTTTTAAATTTCCTGGAATCTGATTCCACAACTTAGGTAAAATAAATTTATTTAATCTTTCACTAAATCTATTAATAATTTTTGGTACAAATAAAGAATTTGTTTGCGCAAC
The DNA here is from genome assembly GCA_949318235.1 of Ecdyonurus torrentis. Lineage (NCBI taxonomy): Eukaryota > Metazoa > Arthropoda > Insecta > Ephemeroptera > Heptageniidae > Ecdyonurus > Ecdyonurus torrentis. The sequence goes on along the minus strand of OX439137.1, from coordinate 1,440,103 downwards.
TCTAGTATTATAATTATGCAATCTTTGTATCCCATGAGATTCAATAAAATAATTTGGACACAAAAACCTTAAATTTCTTAATTCTTCAATTGGTAATATCTTAAAATATCCAAGGTGACCAAGGTGTTATATGTATATATCCATAATGTCTATGTTAGATACATAGCAAAATTGCACTGACCTTGCTCATTACAATCTTATGCACGTCAACAAGTTTTCTAAGTTAGAGACAGCTCCTAATAATTTATATCATGCTTTATAATAGTTTCATTAGGAATATTTAACTTAAGTTAATTTTTTTAATTTAAAAATTAGCTTACCAAAAGTAATTGTATTTATTACATTTAATTTTTTGTTTTAATTTAATCAAGTAAATAACTGACTGAGTTTAATTACAATTTATAAATTGTAATACGCAGTGAATAATGAAAATATTTAATTGTTTTATTGCTAAACAAAAACTCTGCACTTTTACTCGTTGTCTATTTTCAGACAGTTCATAAAAATTGTAATGCAGGATGAATATTCATTTTATTATTAATTTATGAACTTTTAATGTTTATCCTAAAAAATGTATTTTTTTTTTGCTTGCCATATTGTGTTATTGTGCTATACACCAATCCCAGTCCCAGTCAAGACATTGTCTTATCGACAGCTAAGAATTTTACAATTAATGGAAAAGCACACACGGGCCGGCCACGGCCTAAGTACACAGCCCGGCATTCGCCATGACAGCCTAGAGAAACCGTGGAAACATCTAGGCAGGCTGGTCGGTGCAATCAAATCAATCATGCACCTCCCGAATACTGTGCGTCGTCATGGAATGCATGTAAACATGCATCGTGCAACGTGTTGTGCTCTCACACTTCACGTACGCACCTAGCAGTGGCTCTAACCTATACTCGGTGAGGAGTACACAGTTGCGAGTCAGCTGCCTTCACCACTCGGACATACCAGCTCGGTAGATTTTGCTGTTGACATAAATAACTTCAAAATAAATTTCACTTTTTTTTAAATAATGAGATAAATATTTTGTTCTAAATAATTTTACATTTTGTTATTTAAGGAATAAAATTTAAAGAAAAAACATATTTTTTTTATGATAAATAAATTTTATTTTCGCTTATTTATAGATTAAATATTTATTAGTTTACAAATTATATTAAATTGAAAATTAATAAAAAAGAAGCTAATTTCCAAATCAAAATTTTAAATCATATTTTACATTGTTTGCGACATAGCAAACGAGAAAAATTATATAAATGCTAAAGTAACAAGTAAAAAAAAAAGCAATGCATAAACATTTTTATAATTAATTATTAAATATTAAAATAAAATTAGATAACCTAAGAAATGATTGTGTTTTATCAAACTTGTAAAAATGTTTGTCTTTTTTTGTTTTTTATATATATGTCAGCATGCACCTCTTTAATCAAGAATTCCACTTTTTTTAAGTCTTTAAATGCAAGAATTAGAGGAGTGTTGCCCTTTCTATCTCTAGCATTGACATTAAGTTGGGTATTTTGTAAAAGCCATTTAAGTGACTTTAGTGATCCTTTACCTATTGCTGCCTTATGTAGAACTGTTTCGCCGAGGTTTAAGTTTGCGAAATGGAAAACAAAATAGGTAAAACTTAATATACTATTACGATGTAGAGTCGCAAAACGTAAAAAAAAAATGTCACAATTCAATTGATTGTGCGAAATTTATTTCTTAACGCTGACAGCAATCTCGTTATTCAACTGAAGAAAAAACACGTCATACATAAAAAAAAAATCACAATGATAGAAAATTAAATTTTGCGCAGTATTAAAACTTGTATTAAATCTTAGTCTAGTTGGAATTGATTTTTTTTTTTTTTTTTAAGAATGCTTTACATTTATGGTGTACAATATTGCACAGCGCATACACGCAGCAACACGTTGCGTAATTTTAGCTAATTATATATTTTTTATTCGATTGAGATGGCATTCACTTATTCAAAATTCTTTAAGAATTTTTATTTACCGCGCGCGTGTTATTTTTGATAAAAAGCGTAAGAAAAATTGCGATGTTTAAACAAAAGTTTGTATTTATTACCTATTTTTGGCTTAAAATATTAATGGACCTTTCTTGGATTCGCTATAACGTAATTTTGTTATAACGGCGTTTACTTATATGATTTTACATGCAAATTTTGGCGGGACCGGCAAAATTACTTTGCTAGAATGAAATTTCGCTATATACATCGAGGTGTTACTGTATTATAAATATTCTGCTTTTAATAATATTTTTATTAGGTTGTAGTGGGATTTCTTTTTATAATGAATGGAAAAATAAAAATAAATCTTTTTGATGGTCAAGAAAAAAAAAGTGTTGCTCATATCGGGCTTTGATAAGAAAGAGAGACTCTTGTGATCTCGTGCTTCGATACTTGCTTGGCTGACGTGCTTGGCTTGCTAGCTTGCTGTGTACTTGTTTATGATTCTTGAGGTGCGTGGAGCGCCCCGGGCTCGACTAGAGCTCCTTTGCGACGTAGACATATTTATCATAAGCAGGTAAGCCAAAGTATGAAAATAACCATAACGAAACATAACATAGTGGAATTACGGCAACACAGTTTCAGCAGTAAATAATGTTGAAATAAGAACGAAATAGAGATCTTTAACAGAGAAACGACATCCCCATGTTTTAGGCAGACCCGCAACACTCACCAATTTTGACTTGGCAACGTTGCGTTTTGAAGCACCAATCAGAGGCCAGAAGTGGCCAAATCAAGGCGCCAATGAGAGAGCGCGCAATAGTAATTTCGTCTGCAGCGTTGCCAATTTTAAAGAAATGAGTGTTGCGGGTCTGCCTAACTGTTTCGGATGTCGCTTCTCTGTTAAAGTTCTCTAGAACGAAAAATAATGCAACGCCATCTACTCTAAAGGAGCCGAACTCACTGAAATCGACTGTAAACACTCACTCCCCTCAATTGCTTTTAGCGACATGTACTCCATATTCAGTAACTTCTCTGTAGTATCTCTGTGGTCTTACATTTATTTGTGCCAAACAATCTGGCACAATGGACACTATAAATCGAGGCTATATACGTTGCATTTCTGGGCTATAACGTTTGTTTAGCCTAACAAAATCCAATTAATATTTTGATAAAATAATCATTTTTAATTATCATATTATAAAAATATCATTATATATATATTTAATTTAATTATATTATATATTAAATGTAATACTATATACATTTATATACATATATATATATATATATATATATATATATATATATATATATATAGATATATATATATATATATATATATTACATTAAACAATAAAAGACATAGAATAAATATTATTTATTAAATAATAAAGCAGGGACTGGATCCGGATCCGGATACTCGATAGATCCGCTAAAAAATAAGAGGATCCGGATCCGAGGATCCCGGATCCTCGAAAAAAAATAAGAGGATCTGGATCCGGGATCCAGGATCCTCTTAAAAAATAAAAGGATCCGGACCCGGGATCCCAGATCCTCAATAGAATAAAAGGATCCAGATCCGGGATCCAGGATCCCTGAAAAAAAATAAAAGGATCCAGATTACAGTTTTAGTTAAAATTTGAAATAAATTTGTGAACATTTTTTCTTTTTTTTTTTAATTTTATTATTAATTTTTTTTAGTATTCATCTGTACTGTAATGCTTACTTTTTTTTAATATCCTATGCTTATAAAAAAAATTAAAAGAAAAAACTTATAAATTATAAAACTTTTAAAAAAATTTTAAGAATTTTTTTGTAAGCTATATTAAAAATTAAGGTTTATAGTTTACACACACCATAAACAAGTTACAAGAACTCATTACAATATTAAAAAAAATTAACGTAAAGACGTATGTTAGTTGAAAAAAAATCTGTTCAATTATAAAATGAGTAATATCATTGCAAATTCGCGCGAAGTAAATTCAATTTTATTTTTAGATAAAAATAAAAATGAACAGACCTGAGATCCGCGAAAAAAAATAAAAGGATCCGGATCCGGGATCCCCGATAAAATAAAAGGATCCAGATCCGGGATCCAGGATCCGCAAAAAAAATAAAAGGACATGGATCCAGGATCCCGGATCCTCAATAGAATAAGAGGATCTGGATCCGGGATCCAGGATCCGCAATAGAATAAAAGGATCTAGATCCGGGATCCCAGATCCTCGAAAAAAATAAGAGGATCCAGTCCCTGTAATAAAGTATTACTGCAATTAGAATGAAAAATGAATTAAGTTTCAATTTACTGTATAACTTTCATAAAACTAAAACTCATGTTATATAAGGAATATAAATGAAATTCGTTGAAATGAACAAATTAAATAATTATTTATGTACAAAAATAGCAACTATTGATGCAGGAAGTCCAGTTTATATAATATGGCATTATATATATATATATATATATATATATATATCTATATATATATATATATATATATATATATATATATATATATATATATATATATATATATATATATATATATATATGTATATATATATATATATATATATATATATATATATATATATATATATATATATATATATATATTAGTTTAACCCTTTTTACTCCTGCATCAGTGTCAGATTAACTATAATGGCATAAAGTATTCTTATTGAAGTCTTGTTTTGCATTGAAAGCTATTTTAATGGTTCTTACTATAATTTTTCCTATAAACTACAGCACTTTAAATAATAGCAAGAAAATGTCCTTTTTGCGGAGCCTAGATGACTTCATGGGTCCTTTATAATCAACTGCACGTCAACTAATGCACAGCAACAATACTAACAATGTTACAACTACTGCTCTATGCTATTCTATGCTTTGTTAGGCTATTATTATCCCAACTGAAAAACAAATCCCTAATAATGTAGTTTAAATTTTGCGCTGCAACATTTATCATGTAAAATATAAATAATGCTACTATCTGTGGTATATTTTTCAATTTTCCTAAAAATCGCAGAACCACATTTATATGTAATTTTGTATTCTTGCATTGTTGCAGCAAAAATTCAAAGAACATTATTAAAAGAACATTTATTGCAACAAAAGCTTGCAATCTGTTATGATAGCTAATAATAAATAAGCTGTTTATATATCTGTTGCCACTGCTTATATTTTTTTATGCTTTCTTATAGTATAATCATGAATAAAAATATTTTTTAAAAAAATAAAATAAAAGACCTAAAAAAAGTAGTCTGCTAGCATATTGTTATTTTTATATATATCGCATATATTATGACTTTATTAACCTAAGTTTTGAAACTTTAGTTTTTAGTAAATTTTATATGAAATTGCAGCCTTGCTGTTTACGAAAACAAAAAAATAATTTAATTACAGTGCTTGTGGAAAGTAAAGTTACTAAAACAAATAATTAGAATAAAACATAAATTATTTTTCTTTTTAATAGATTTTATTTAACTCCAATATTAGAATACACATAACATATATGATAGTATAGTAAGTTAAAACTTAAGCATGACACTAAATTGACAACAATTTCTCAAAATAGTGATAGTATATATAGTGAGGTATTTTTAAAACAATATTAAAAGTATTTTATCTTATAATTCATTGACTAACTCTTTTTGTTAGATAACAGTTAAGAAAATTAAAATTAAAATATTATTTAATAATGTATATAGAACGATTAAAATTTAAATTATTTTTCATTTACGATCTAAAATATCGATTTTTTTTTTATTGATTTGCCTGTATTTTCCACTAATGAAGTCGCTAATAGAACTTATCCACCAGATTACAAAATATCAACTTTACTGAGTTTATTGTAACTAGAATGAATGTCAACTATTATATTGATTCGTTTTTTCCTAGTTGTGTACATTATAAATTTAATTGTATCATTATTAGTTATTTTAGCACTTTTGTCTTATCTTTTTTAATATTAAACTTTTTTTTAAC